>CM041780.1:105606879-105950443 GCA_023374045.1 Limonium bicolor
AAAGTTCAAAAGTTTCCATTTCATCAATCCATGCATTGAAAATCATGTTGCTCACTGATTGTGACCGATTGCCTCCATGCCTATCACTTGGTTTTCGTACTTCATTGAAATCGCTCATCACTATAATTGAGAGTCTACCTCCTGCCTTTTAACCAATAATTCTTCCAGCAAACTTTTTCTCTCTCCTTCATCACATTGGGTGTATACAATAACCACCCAGCTTGTAAAATCAGATTCTACTATCCTCACATGGAGCAGTATCCATCTCTCGCCCTTCGAAACATTCCTTACTTCAATTTCTTTTTCTCTCTCTCCCTCCCGATCTTCCTTGTGCATTCTCTTCCTCCCATCCAAAGTTTCTTCCTCCTCCCCAGAACCGATGAACATGTTTTGCCACAGAGTTGCTTTGCTGCGTTTCAACTAGTCCCAATAGGCCAAACCGATTCTCTTTTGTTTCCTGTCTCACCATATTCTCCTTTCCTCTAAGCCCCATTCCTCCTGATATTTTATACATTCAAGCCTGCACTGTTTAGTTGTCTTGCTCACTCACTACCTTGGTCGCTTTTGAGAGTTCTCTTATATACTTCTTTCATTGAATTTCATGTACGTAATGGGAAAATATTATCTTTTCCGAGAAGAAAAGGATTCAAGAAAGGGATGATGAAGGATAGATGGAATTACAGTCGAGGTCGTAAGAATTAACTGTCTACAAACAAAAGGTGAGTGGTGCCAAAACAAAAATCCAAGTATTTGAATTCACGTCCAGCTCAATGCCAACCGCAAAGTAAATGAGCTTGATCCTTGGCCAGTCACGCATCAAGAGCATGCCATCATAGACACATGGTGATGGAAGATTGGCCGCACCAGGTTGATGAAGTCAAGCCATAAACCGAGTGCCAATTAAGCTTAGTCGGATGTCTAGGATTTAATTGTGCACTCTACCCTGGTGCTCAGGGACATCCCAAAAGGGCACATGGAAGTCTGATATTCCCCAAGGTTGAGGAGGCATGGATCAAAAGCAACTTTGGCAGACTACAGACACATAATTGATCCCAGTCACGACTCGGTTTAAAGATGAATTCTCTCCTTCGAATCCTATTAATAAGCTACTCAATCTCCCCATCTAAATCATCCAACTACACCCCTCTCTTCTGATCTACTTGCAAAATTCTACTCTCCATTCTCTCTTAAAGTATCTTTAAACATACTTTCTCTCTGAAATAGCTTTTCCTTTTTATGATTAATGTTTGAAATTAGATTATGATTTTTAGTAGCTAAATTCTCTCTCTTGGAGTGGTGTACCCCTTCATATTGCAGGTTCGTGTAAATCATGAATAAATAGAGTAATTTTCATATCTTGATTTCTTAATTCTTCTTTAGATTCACCACCCACTGATGATTTATGATTAAATTTCTAGAAACCATTGTTAATGCTTTCATGATTATTTCATGTTGAAGATAAGAATCACAAGAATATGTTTGTCTTGGTGTGTGATAAAAGGCCATTGTTATCCATACTTTCAAATCCCACTAGTTGCACAAGACATTCAGTAATGAAAAGGATTCTAAGTCTATGAAATGTATGCTTATATGTGTGTTGTTTGTATATTACTCAATCATGTTCCTATCCTCACAAATTACAAGAAAATAAACACACCACCCCAAGGCTATTTCTCTTCGTAAATTTCTATCACCTCAAACACAATTTTCAAAGAAATCATATAACAACCCTTGAAGTTCCTTTGGTTCAGTGTCCCTCTCGAGATTTATCTCGCCTTATACATATGTTTCACTTTTATAAACACCTAAACTTTTCCACAAATAAACACCCCCCCTTTCACCTTAACCTGTGGGAGCAACAACCCAAGTACTGAAGGTTGTCTTCACTTGCCCGACATTCGGTGCTCTAGCGACACTGGAGGTATTTTGACCAGTTGACGAGGCGATGGGTTCAATGTCAATGAATTTTATACATCACTGCTGGACCCTGTGGAATATGTGGAAGAAAGGAACCCTGGCGATCCTTGAACTCTACCACAACTGCATCCAACTAAACTAGCATGAAGGATATATGTAAACTCATTCTACATTTTGTTGTACTTGTTTTGTGTCCATACGTTGTCTCACAATCGTGTAATTTTCGGTGCCAATATGTCTTGAGTTTTGTGCGTAAAATGACAGGGTCGAGTGGACTCCATTTTCGGGAAGTCTTTTTCGAGCCAACTGTTGGCTCTGTTAGGGCTCCCTTCCTTCAAAAGGTAGTAATGCACCTTGGCCAACATATTAGGTTGACTCGGGGACTTGACAACTATGTGTTTGCGAAAGGATCATATGGTTTAAGGTTTGAATGTTAGCCAGACGGAAAAAGTCATAATCGAACATAACTTATATTCACCGGTCATGAGCAAGTGTTACAAATTAGAGAATGTAAAATAACATTCACTAAAATATCAAGGATGAAACATTCTAACCGCTATGTCTGCTATGAATTGGATATCACACGACAATCAGAGTCTTGTAACGAATAAGCAACTTGGTCATTTTTTAGATATAATGTAAGGCTCATCTATTTTTTTTTTTTTGATAATTGGCTGGTTGTCCAGCTTACATAGCAGTACTGAGGCATGAATGCCTTTCCCGCTTAAGACATCATTTTAGAGAAAAAACAAATAGCAAAGTACACAAAGTTTCTAGCCCTATTAAACTTACTAACTAAGAGGGATTCTTAAATCTACTTAGCCTTCTTCTTGCCCCGCATGACCACCTTACTAGCCCGTGAAAACTTACTAAAGCCTCGGGTCCAGCCCCACGACCTCTCTTGCCCTTTCTTTAGATGTCCTCCTAGAGCATCTATCGGACTCCTCTTTTGACTCTTCACTCTCATCGTGACTTCTCCGGCAATAGCTTGCTCTCTGATTTCGGATGATCCCTTCATAATTAGAAAGGGTAAGCTTCTCGTCAGGGACGATGCAACCAAGCTGCTTGGCAAAGATGAGAGTTTGTCTTGCTTCCTCTATAACAGCTGCCTCCTCCGGGTCATCCTCCAAACAGAAGGGCCTTTAGTTGGTTCGAACCCCGGGGGAAATTCCGCGAAAAGGCTACTAAGGCCAATATCATCTAAGTCATCCTCCTCCATCAATTGATCCTGAGGGATATAATTCTCTACCCCTCCCCTGTCATTGATCAAGAAATCCTCCATAGCTTGTTCAGGTCCCAGTTAATACCAATATCCCCCACATCTCCATCCTTGCCAGGATCAACAATCCACTGAAGATCCTCTTCCAGTCTTCCCCCTCATTGTTGATGATATCTTCTACCACCGGATCAGAGCCCGAGACCTTACAATTAGGCTTGCGAATGGACACAGGTGCCCGGACACCGCTCCCCCTGCCCCTTGACAAAGATCCCCATTGACCCCATTTGCATTGTGAGCCGGAGGGGGAGGGGGCGGTTGTATAGGCCCACCTTGGTAGCAGCCTGTACTGGCATAATAAGGCCAATAAGGCCAATATGACCCGAGGATGAGGTCCCTAATTGAAACTTTTGGGGCCGAACTTTCTTATTGTAGTATTGGGCAACCTGCTATTTTTTGGGATGTAGCTTAATAAAGGCTAGCTCTCTAGTTTCCTCTGTGAGGTTTGAGCTCTCCCAAAATGATCTGTGTTTCATTAAAGCACGTGACGCGGGTGCTGGTGACCAAAATCTTTTCCAAGACAACCACCCATACACCATAAACTGGTTTGAAGGGAGTTTCATCCATTAGTTTTCATGTTGTTATCTGATGAGCCCATAAGACTTGTGTAATTATAATTTGGCCCAAAGACCCGTGTTTTCAGTTAACCATTTCTTTAGGTATCTTAAAACCCGAATGTTTGTGTTTTCCACCTATTCATTCACATGAGGGTGTGGCACCGACTCAAATTGCAAATCTATATCGTGGCCCTTGATAAGTGTGAAATATATCTATTTTAAGGGCTTTAACCATACATATGTTTTTCCCATAGATTTATGTTTTGATGTGAACTAATACATTTTATGTGTCTAATGTGTGAAAAGTGTAGGAAATACATAGAACTTCTCATGAGAATTCTAACACAACAAACGGACGGTGAAACGAAACTAAAACGAAGAATCTAGTCCCCTTACAAATTATGTCCGGACATGCGTCCGGATATGTACATCCGGGCACAATTCTAGAGTTTATATTTATGTCCGGCTCATTATCCAGATCCGGACGCTACACTTATCGCCGGGACAAGATCACGAATTACAACCGCATTCATTCTACATGCACTCACTAGAATTTAATTCCACACGTGACCATATTGGTTGGTTTTATCATGGAGTAATTATTACGTTGTAGTCAAACATGGTGGCTGCAAATTCACTCACGACTTGCTGTTGATCACCAATTAATTAATCATTCATGCATATCATTAGTTATTCACGTACAACTGTACAAGACACTACTTTCTTTATAATTTGGTGGCTGCTCTCTCATACACCAATGATGGATTTATTCACGATGGAATTTCATCAATCACGGTGGCATACTCACGCGGCACACAACAGAAGAGAAGAGATAAACTCTTGCACACTCACGTCACGACAATTGAAGATTAACGCTGCACATGATTATTTTGAAACGCAGCACTTTTGATTGCAAGATAAGCTATCAAAGGCGGTGGATATAAAAGAAAGAAAATCAAGGGTTTTGGTAGCTCTCCCATGCCAGAAGCAGGGGCTTTACGCCTCTCTTTCTCTTCAAGTTAACCACCACCACCATCAAAATCCAATTCTCTCACACAAGTGAAATTCATCAATCACCAACATCATCACCATTGACCATACTCACCACCACCATTATTCCACCACACTTCCGACAGAGGATTACTGCAGAGACACGTGACGACGGAAAACGGAGCATGAAGCCTTCTTAACAAAGTTTCTTCTTTCTTTTTATCTAATTTGTCATGTGTTATTCTTTTGTTGTTTTTGTTATTTTTAGAGTCATGTTAGCGTAATTAGATAAGCTCCCCGGATTGGGGTTGCAAGCCAGATCTTAATTACTTTGTAATCTTTTCACTAATTCGTTAATGCAGTAGTTTAATTTAGTTCTTCATACGCTTTAATTCTATAGCTAATTATTAAAGTAATCTTTGTAGTTTTCTAATCAACACACGAGAGATTAGATAGATAATAGGGCATAGGAAGTTAAACCTGATTAGCGACTAGAAGCATGATCCCGCCTATAGGTTAATCGGTCTTCAATAGAAACTATTCTTTATGCGATTGGTTGTGTCCGGATTAGAGCATTAGTCTGCTGCTACTTCTACTAGCTAGGGTTGTCAATTTCAGGTTTCGGGTCGGGTTGAATTCAACCCGAACCTGATCTGCTCATGTTTCACCTCAACCCAAAATGGGTTATGTTACGTCAACCTGAAACCGACCCGATGACCTGAAATCAACCCGTAACTGACCCGTCACCCGAAATCAACCCAAAATCAACCCGAAATCAACCCGAATCGACCCAAAATCAACCCAAAATGACCCAAAATTAAAAATATTGCATTGCCATTATAAATTCTACACAAAATCACCAAGACAACATAATGTAACATATAAAACCATCAAATACAAATATTGATATATTTAGGGCTATGTCACTTAACTATAAGAACATATATTTCTTTTTTTAAAAAATATTTTCGGGTTACGGGTTAAAATCGGGTCGGCAGCTCAAACCCAACACCAACCCGGGTTTTTTACAATCCAACTCGAACCCGACCCATAAGTGTTTTCGAGTTGAAAATTGTAACCCAAACCCGCGTTTTAGCGTGTCGGTTTCGGGTTGGATTTTGGGTTCGTGTCAAGATTGACAGCCCTACTTCTAGCAACTGGTTAGAATTCGTTAGACTTATTCGTTGACAAATTATTTATAGTTTCTGAGTTTATTGCAGAATTAGGGAAAAGTTTATTAATAGATCAGAAAGTACTAGAAGGTTTGAAGAACAATCCGGGGAGCTTCCTTAGATTTAGAGTTTTAATCTTTCTTTTTTACTTAGTTTATTTTGGTTGTTTTATTATTTTATATTTGTTTATTGAGTCATTATTTCAACTAGATTAATTAAACATTAAAAAGTAACATTTCCTGTTTTCTTAGTTTAGTTTAGTTTCTCAGTTTGTTAATAAATTGTCAATTAATTGAAGAATGTCCCTGAGATCAACAACCCCACTTAATTCACTATTCCGTAAAACGATAGGTACACTGCCTAAGTGGTAGAGAAATAGTTCACATTATATTTTTACTGCTACAACCATCACGAAACCCGATAAGTGTTTTGTTGTTAAATTTTAGGCCATTGTCGATGACAAAGATGTGTGATATACCAAAGTGAAAAATGATGTTTTTTCACACAAACTTGTCTACTATTTTAGCCGTGATGGTGGAAAAGAGGCAATTGCAATCCCCTTGGTATAGTAGCCGATTGCCACTATCACAAACCGAAATCATCCATGAGAGGTTGTCAATAGTGGGTTGACTACGTTGATGCCACATTTGGTGAAAATAAATGGACTTATGATTGGCTACGACTAGTTAGGGGGAGGTATTTTCATGTTTTGCAAGAATTTGATAGGATTTTCAGGCTTGAATGTCTACTTCACTCTCTTGCAACAAAATTGACCAGAAATAACCAAGTCAAGGAGCCTTCTTTGCGAGGGCTTGATATCCTAGGTGATTCCCACTTATATCTTTGTGGATTTTGCCAATCAATTGGTTTCCTTCGTTCGGCCCCATAATACATTTGGCAACTGGTTTGAAGGAGCCTTTATTGTAGAGATGATTTCGTAATTCCCCTCAGCCCACATTGAGATATTAGTAGTAAAGTGGGTAGTTTGTAAGAATACATATGGGTTGACTGTAACAACAAAACCTTCCACTTTTAGGCCCAAATGAGGACAAAGGGCTAGTTTTCAAGCCAAAATGGCTTGAGAGCTAGGTTGTGAACAGTTACTCATATGGGGTGTTACAAATGATATAGAGTAGACTTAGGACCGTGTCGGGATGGACTACCCGACACCTTGCAAGGAGCTCCAAGGGGCTTGGACGTTAGACTTGTGACGAGGACACCTTGTTCTTTGAGTGGGGAGTATGTAATACCCTCGTCCTATATCGATATATGAGTAGTAAAATGAGTGGTTTATAAGGATACATTTGAGTTGATTACAAGAACAATCTCTTCCTATTTTAGGCCCAAGTAAGGACAAGGGCTTAAGGGGCTAGTTTTTAAGCCGTAATGACTTGAGAGCTAGGTTTTTGGATGGTTACCCATATGGGGTGTTATAAATTTGAATGAAGAAATTGATAGGATTTTTACATTGAAGGTCGCTAGTTTGTCGTCCAGGACGATGTCATTGAGCAAGAAGTTAATGATTTGGGTCATGTAACTGTTTCTTGGATCTGACTTTGAATGAATAATACATCTGGGGTGGCGATGCTATACTGTAATTGCCCAATTTTTTATTGACAAAACTCAAACCTGAGTCAGTGACTCACTCTGACGAGTCTTGAACTGATTGGAAGCGACAAACAGAATGACACAGTCAACTAGGGTGCCTTATCACTTAACTTTCTAAGGATATCCATCCTGGACAAGTTGACCCAACATCACTACAGAAGTGGAGAGAAAATTATGTCCTCAATAAATGACTGAAACATAAAATGAATAACTACAAACATGAAACATACCTCATCCACTCGACTATTAAGTTTGCTAGGGTGCTTTATCACCTAACTTTCTAAGGATAACTATCCTGGACAAGTTGAACTAACGTTGCTACAGTAGTGGAGAGAAAAGTCTATTCCTTGAAAATTTTCACAGGCCTCATCCACTTGACTATTAAGTATTCTAGGATGCCTTATCACCTGACTTTCTAAGGATATCTATTCTGGACAAGCTGACCCAACATCGCTACAAGAGTGGAGAGAAAAGTCTGTCCTCAGTAAATGACTGAAACGTAAAATGAACACTACCAGAAAACATCTAATTATAGACGGATTTAGCGACGGGATAAAGACGGATTAGAGACGGAATGGCTACGGAATTTGGGTGGGTCCGGTGGCGCCAAATTTTTCGGTCTCGGCGCCTCTATTAGCGACAGACTAGCGAATGAAATACCGTCGCTAATTTGTGGCGGACAGTCGTTCCGTCGCTATTGTTTTTTAAATTTAAAAAAAAACTTAGCGGCGAACGACGTCGTTTTGACACCTTCTGTTACCGCCCGTGGTTTAATTTTACTAATCAAAATGACAATGTTTTTGTTTATTTTAGCGATGGACTAGCGCCTCTAAAAGTTAGTAAAATCAGAATCCTTCCTTCTCTTTCTCCTTTCCTATCTTCTTCTTAACCAGACGCGAGGTGTGAACCGAGTGACGATTTCCAGCACCATTACAGTAGATTTTCCGGTGACAGAAGACCACCGGCAGCCACCGCACGTTACCGGCGCCTGCTTCAGTCTGTTCTGCTTACAGGCAAGTCTCTAAAACCCTAAAATTTTGAATTCGAAAATTTAATTGGGAAATCAAAATTCAGCATGTTAATACTGAAATTAAATGTGTTGGGTTGCTAATTTGTGCTTAAAACTACTAGTTACAGATATATTGATGATGTGTTATAGTTGTTGTTGTTAGTTTTTGATTTCAAAATAGAGGTGCACATGTATGTTTCTTGTCTACCAGTTAGGGTTGTATAATTACCGTGAGTGAAGTATAGAGGCGCACATGTATGTTCTTTGTCTGATTAGTGCTAACGGTTATTTTTGATATATTAAAATCTTCCGAAATTAATCCTAGAATTTAATAAACAAAATAAACCTACGGGTTGTAAAACAATTCCCGGTCATAGCAGTAAAGTAATATGAGCAACCGGGGTATCGAACCAGGGGACTAAGCGAACAAATCTAATCCTAGCAAAGGCTGTAAATTGAGGGGAAATTGTCGATCAATAAAATTAAGAACAAGCAAAAAGTAACTGATAATATATAACGAAAGTGGAACTCCGGGTTTAGGTGGTTTTTCCTAGTTAAGTCTCGCAGTTCTATTACCAGTTGATTGGGGATAGGGTTTGGCAAATTCTGACAAGTTTCTAAAAGACTAAATCCTAGCCAATTAGAACTCCACTGTGCAGAACGCGACAGATTAAATCATAATCCTATCACTACTAATGCAGAGGGATTAAGCATATGAATTTAAATTGCATCTGAAGGCTAACTCATCAATCAGATTAAGCCATCCACAGATTAACAGATTATAACGACATAGTTATCAATCACGGATCAGATCTTGACAACTTCCGCAAAGCTAAAAATAAAATAGCAAGTTTTATTGATAGCACAATCAATATTTATAATCTGAAACAAACCGCTGATAGATCTTAAATCAACTAATAATAATTCTGCAAAACCTAACTATTTACAACCACCCTTCCCCGAAGTTTAATCCCTTAGCCGAGCATATCGAAAGAGAAAACAATTAGAGAAGAAGGTGTAGAAGTCATCTCTATGTTAATCTGAAGATTTGCAAAGAGTCGGGTTGAACAGACAGGAGAAATCGGAGCAGAAATTCTCCTCCTGGTGTAGAAGAAGCACGGCGCTCTTGAGTCTCCAAAAGGTCTCGTCTTGAAATCTGAATGTTGAATGTTTTCTAATCTCTCACGAACACCTTTTAAAATAGAAGATCTTGACATAAAATGCATGCGTCTGGCTCAGTGTCCGCACCAGTTAGCCGGACGTGAGATAGAGTGTCAGGCAAGATTTTTCTCGTTTGTGAGATGTCCGGCTTTACGTCCAGGTCAGTTAGCCGGACACCCCGGGTGGACGGGTATATGTATCGAAATCTCCGCGTTGTACTCGTGGTCGTAAATATTTTTGTTCTTCTGGGCGCGTCCGGGTCATAGGGTCGGACACGTCATCCGGACACGTTAAAGCTTCGACTGGTGAAATTTTAGTCATGTCCAACCCAGCGTCTGCACCAGTTTGCCGGACAGGTTACAATGTGTCTGGGAAACTGGGTCAGACGTAAGTCAGGACGTGTGTATATTTGTGCCCTTTTTTCCGCAAACTTCGACAGGGTCCAGATTCTTCGTTTGAGCTCCGATTTGCTCCCCGTTTGCGGCGTTGGAAAGCTCTTGAGAAGAACTATGCATTTTCACCGTCATTTGCTGCTTTTAAAATATAAATTTGCATCATCTTGTGCCCAAATTAAGAGTCATGAAAAACATACGATAAGTGTGAGAAAACGCATAAAAAGGTTGCATAAAATAAGAATTTAGCACCAATAAAACCATGTTGATTTCACACTTATCAATTAGTTTGGTCGAATTGTTTTGTCTGATATGTTAATTTGTTTAGATATTGTTTTTGTGCAAACTGATGTGTATATTTCTCAGCATACTTAGCCCTTCACCTTCACAATTCGAAGGTTTTGGTGTCATTCTCTTGGCATTATGCAGCTGTTCACTTGGGGATAATTCGAAGGCTCATTCTCTTGGCATTATATCAACTTGCTCCTTTTTTAGATTACTGGTGAATTGTTTTGTGGGTTCCTCATGGTGGATGATGAGGCAAAATTGGGTGTGTGAACCTAACCTTTCTGTTATTTATGTTACATATGGCAATATACGTCATTATATTTGGTTTAGATCTCACAATTTGTACATTTCTTGGTATTGCAGGTACCTTTTTCTTGGGAAAGTTGGTGTATGTTAATATTCTTGCTACTTTCTATTTGCACTTATGGATATTGGTTTTTTTAGGGTCATGTATGATGATAAAGTTGTAGATTCTTTCTCGTATTTTTACTTCTTTTCTAGTAGTGGAATAACTGCAAACAAGTAGCAGCCTTATCCACTCAATTATTAAGTCTGCTAGGGTGCTTTATAACCTAATTTTATAAGGATCACTATCCTGGACAAGTTGACCCAACGTTGCTACAGGAGTGGAGAGAAAAGTTTGTGCTCAGTAAATGATTGAAAATTTGCACTATTGGCAAAAATATGTTCTTAATTCAAGAAGATATACAAATACAAATATAAAATGAACATGAGGTTTGTGACAATGAAAGGTAGTATGGAACAAGATACCACTTCTAGTCCCTTGTCATCCGAAGCAAAGTGAACAAACTCATGTGCTTTAAACATCTACAATGCTATCAGATAAACTAGACTACACACACTCAGTGTCTTATGCTTTTAAAGTTTTTCATCATATTCCTTGTTTCTAAACATTGTGGATTTAATACTAAATGTCCACATTTATACAGCTCGAAGGATCTCCTTGAACAAAGGTTTCTAAATCATCACTTATGCATTATGAGTTCAAGACTGGCGGAATCAGTCTAAGACTCAGAGTTAATCTGGTGCCGTTTTTATATAGGGAGTCCAACTCGTTCAAGTTCGTTTATCTTTTCTTTTTACTTCTGTTTCTTTCACATTCTTGCTATTTTCCTTTCTCGTGCTCAAACTAGCTCTTTTCCAGTAACCTGTCTGTTCACCTTCACCCGTTGCATGCTCAACTCGACTTCATCCATGGCTACCACAAATCCTAATTTTCCTTCCTCCACCCAAGAATATCCACAACCAAACTCTCATATGCCTTCCAATCGACAATTTACTTCCAAGGTCAATCAGAGAAGATCAAGGGTACTGCAGAAACTCCCTTAACTAATCATTATCTACCTAACGACATCCAAGATTCAGAAAATTTGAACATTCCTCTTCAACAACTGTGTCTTTGTTGCCAAAAAGGGAGGAGCACTGTTCTCACTGAAATTTGTATCTTTGAGGAAAGAATCCTCGACAACCGAGGCAGCTAAGACTCAACCTCCCAAAGGAAGAGGCAAACGTCAAAAGTCCATTGGTGCTTCGCCTGAAAAACAATGGAAGGCAATTCGGGATAAAGAGCGTCGTGAAAACCCTACTCGTGAGTTTCCTCAAAAACCGATCTTTCTTCGTATTGTTCAAGTTTTGGACATAGCTGTGGGCAAACTGGTCAACTATGCCTGGTTAGAGGAAAACAATTGGGGGATATTACTGATGTCTTGAAATTTCAAAAGTGGGATATTGTGTTTAAGTCCAAGTCTGTGTTCTATCCTAGCGCGGAAGTCTAGTTCTTGTCAAATATAAGCTTTCTCTTCGACACTAAGCTCAAGACTGAAGTAAATCAGACATTCATTATGCTTTCTCCACCATTGCTTGCGTCTATTCTAAGTGTACCTCTGGAAGGCAGGTCTGAGCTCAATACTCAAAAAATGGACATCGTTTTTACAACTGAATTACAACAACATTATAATCTCTGGTCATCCGGATCCCATCAAAGGAGTTACTTATAGAGAGACTTTGAGGTAATACCAAGATTGCTTCACATGTTAGTGTATCAACTTATCATTCCACAATGATACACGTGAGAAGGTTACACCAGTTGATATCGCAGTCATGTGGTGCTTGGATCACAAAATTGCTCGTTCCTTACCAAAGCTGATGATTGGACATTTGATGAAAATCATAAATAGTAACACTCTGTCCATTCCATATCCACTGTTGCTGACGAAAGTCATGAAGTTCTACAATATCAATTTAGAGGGTGAGGAAGAGTTTACCATAAAGGCATCCAACACCATGGCAAGTCAAACCTTGGCCAAGATTGGAGTCGAACACACTCCAACAGGATGACATCTCAAAGTTCCTCCGGTTTCTTAGTCAGACTCAGTCGTCTGATGCTACCTTCCTTGCCATGAGATAGTCTTATCGCGACCAGCACGTTGGAGTAGTGAGTGAAGGCATTAGAACTTCAACAACAGGCTCGCCCTCAGCAAGAGCCCGAGGCCTCCACTAGATCTGATCACACTTTATGAACTTGCCTGATGAGTGCAGAACTCACTTTTGTGTGCTAATGACTGAAAAATGCTCTTTTTCCTTTTCTATCCCGTTGATTTTTTTTTGACGTGACAACAAGGGGGAAAACAATGATGGATTGTCTTGAACAATATATGTGATGCTATGATTGCTGGGTTATTTCGTTTAGGCTTATTCTGTTTAGGCTACTTTTTTTTTGCCTAACATTGTTGTTTCTTCTGGTATCCTTTACTATTGGTGCGTCCATTATTGTGTAAGAAGATCAGGAAATCACAATTCATTGAGCATAAGTTTAGGGGGAATACTTCACAATATAGGTATAGAGACAGAACAATGGTTAAGGGGGAATTAGCGCAGTTCAAGACTAAAGATGTTTGTCAAATAAATAAAGGGGGAAACTGTAAGTGCCAAATGTTTTTGATTGACAAAATTCGGAACCTAAGTCAGTGACTCACTCTGATGAGTCTTGAATTGAGTGGAAGAGACAGACAAAATGATGCATTCAACAAGGGTTATTTAACCAATTCAATTATGCTAAGATCAGGGCCTACAAGTATCGTATTTTCTATCTCTTAGAATTCATAACTGCCTCATAACATAAATATATTATCTGGCTGTAGTATATAAACGTGGTTACAGCTGATAGATTAGGTGTGCTTTTGAGAATTGAAAAAAGAGATTCAAAATTAGAGATAATGTTTTTCTTGGTGATGGAAGAGTAGTAGTTTGTAACTAGGTTAGTTATGTGGGAGCTTTGTAAGGGTTACGTGATTGAAAAGTCTTAGAAAATGTGTTTACAGTGTACTGGTGTATATGTGTTCGTGGAACTCTGAGATTCCACACGATTTCAATAAGATTCAAGCTTTTGTTTTTATTGTGAGTATCATACTCAAGCTATTCTGAGACATAGACTCAGTAGAATCCCCGATAGGAATTTACATAGGTGTTATGCTTCCCACTCACACTTGTTGTGGATTTTGATGCAAGAGTTGGGGAATTGACACTGGCTCCGCCTCTGCATTATTACATCATGGCATGGATGGGTGGAATTACTGGGAAATGTCTTTTAGAGCATTGGCTTTGGCTAGGTATTTTTGGATTTCCTTTATTACGCCTCAAAACCACGGATAGTTTCTGTAACATCCCTACCGCTAATACCGTCATTACCGTCCAATCTCCTTATGCATCCATACTCACGCAGCGGATACATACTTACACAACGGCGGGTGATACAATGCTGTTAGCCACCCACGTGACTAACAAGGCTACTACTACATACAGCATCGGTCTGATGGACCGGAATATCCGAGTGCTACACAAATACAATCCTTGCTACAATTACAACCGGGTACTACAACTTCCCATTCAACCCAATACTCCATTACAATACCATACAATACAATATAACAAACCGAGTTTACTAAGATCCTTATACAAATACGATACCTCTTTCAATTTCATAAGTACTCATTAAGAGTCTAACATCTACCCATTCCTCACAAGCTACTTACTTTCTAAGTACAAGGGGTGTACCACTTGGTACACTTCTACATCGAAAGCTATAAGCCTTATTCCATTCGCTATTGTCTATAATCCCTTTCCAGCTACATAAACATAACTGTCGGTCTCTTACTGTGGCCATAACCGCTTCGGGTACCTGTACACTAAAAACGTTGCCCCTAGGGGCTCAGCTTACGCTGCATATGACTTCCGCATACCCCGCGTACTAGCGAGGGTACGCCGACCACTTGGTCGAATACATGCGATTCATTTTATTCATACATACATGCATACATGCTTTCATACATAATACTACAATACTTTACGCAAGGAATACATACATACACTTCAATACATACAAGGTAAACCATACAAGCCAACCGATACTTACTTACCTTTCCCGAAATACGCATACACAATACACATACAATACATACGCAATACATACCCAATGCACAATACTTGTTAGCTCCATTTGTCCACCCGGGTTAATCGGGTGGAGATTACTCTTTTACTCGGGGTCAATGACTTACACCAGTCAAGACCATTACTCATACAATACTTTACTTTACTTACTACTTACTCAAGTCAAGTCGTCGGGACCTCTGGCCCGAGGACTACACCGTCCCACCACCGGGATTTACTTGGTTCACCAATCCAGGATGCTACCCATTTAAGGGGTTTGGGTCGTGGACAAGTTTAAGAACCAGGAATCGGATCCAACCTCTTGTGTCTCCTCATCCTCACGCCTGGCCGAAACTATATCGGACTTCTACTCATTCCAATTTACTCAATACTTACGTTAGGAGTTAGGTAGTTAGGAATTAGTAAAAGTCATTCACATCCAAGCCACACAATAATACATTACTCTCATACACATACTCACAAGGTACAATACAATACACAAATACACTACAAGGTGCATACACACTTCATCTTCATCCATTCATTTCATGAATTATACAAACTAAATGTTCAAGACAAAATAGCAAGAACAAATATAAACAAGCACAAGTAAGTGCATTATAGTCCGATTCATGCATTTATCTTATTTAGGTGATCAAATAAGCACACAAATCGGGGTAACCAGGTTAGGATACAGAGCATGAAGAAATCATACCTTTTACCGGAATTTACTTTACCGGGTGTTCCCTTGTTCCTTTTGTTCACTCTTGTTCCTCGATCCTTATTCTCGAACCAATGACTACATGTCAAATGATTCCATTAATACTAAGCGTTACGATACTTACATAATTACTACTCCCATACTTACCCCATTATCCCGTTGTTTCGGTTTAACTTAATGTTCTTAAACTTACAACTTTCTTAATGGCTTCTCAAACTTGTTTACACTTCTTAGGGCCTTTAAAGGTCACCAAACAAGGCCTTAACAACACCTAAAACCAATACCATTCATTTCCCCATCATTAGACACCTTAAAAATACATTCTGTTACAATTTTAGCATGGTCCGGGTTTGTGTCCGGGGTTACAAACCCGGACCAAACACGGAAATCACTTTCTGGACAAATTTAGCTATGGTCCGGGTTTGTGTACCGGGATACAAACCCGGACCAACCCCTGTTATGCCTTTCTGGTGCGTTTTTGCTATGGTCCGGGTTTGTGTACCGATTTGCAAACCCGGACCACCCCTGGAACTGTCAAAATTTACAGTTTCTCACCAGTTTTCAACCCCTAATTCACCTCTAATCATTCCCTAATCATTACACATGTTTCCTACATGTTTAATCATCTTAAAACATGCTATAAACCTCTCCAAAACATAGGTTTAATCCTTACACAAATTTTTGCTTACATTCATAAATCTTCCATTCTCTCTGTTACATTTTGCACACTTGTGCTACAGATTTTTGCCTCTTGGCAATTGCATTTTGTTCTCACTTCATTAGACCATTCCACATCCTCCTAGACAATGCACTCCTCACACCAAGGTTCATGCCTTACTCCTAAAGCCTTAAATTTTCTTTATTTCTTAAAACTCCTAAGGCACTTGAACCAATTCCCTTTGCTACAGATTTTGCACAAATTTCCTCTCCTTGAACAAACATTCCCAAAGTGGTTTACTAACCCAAATAAATCTCCATTCTTACCTAGTTAACCCTAGGTTATACTTCACTCGAAACCACACTAAAATCACTTAGGTTTCTACCAGAAGTTCGCCATAGTCCGGCTACTTTTCTAACATTGCCCAAAACTCATTTCTTCACATAATTCATCCTACAACTAGCCAAACCACAAGGGTTCTACCAGCACATATAAAATCCATCATACTCTCCTCCAAATACCACACAATGCATAATTCATAAAATGCATAGCTCTTAAATCAACACTAACTTCACAAATGCTTTCTCATCCACATACACAAAATTATTTGGCTCTAAGGCCTACAATCCTCATACTTGCTCACAAATACTCAAACTTCCATAAACTTCAATACTAATACAAGATTTTGGGTTCTTTAAGTAGTTTACCCATTCCCATTACTCTAATGCATTAAAGTTTAGCATTAAGAAGGGGCTCTTACCTTGAGCTGATCATTTCCTTCTTTCTTTTCCAATTCTCCTCCTTCTCTCTTTCTTGCACAAAATCGGCCACATGGGGAATGGAGTTGCCAAACTCCATTCCCATCACCCAATGAACACACAAAACAAGTGTAATTAACATACGAACCCTTAGATTAATGTTAGTTCATTGAAATGTTTAAACACAATTTCTAGGGTTTACCTTTTTAAGCTTTTAGGAGGGGGTTTAGCCCTTGTTTCAAGAAGGTGATTCCACCACCATTAGAAGGTTGAAATTATGATCAAAAGAGAGAGAGATAAAACAGGGCATTACAAAGGGGTAAAAATCGGTTACAAAGAAGGATGGAGGAATCATGAGTCTTTCATGTAGATTTTTACCTTAATGGAGAGAGGAGACTCCAAGCTACCCATTGATGCTATTTTCTCTTTGAATGGGGAAAACCCATGGAGATGAACTTCCTCATTTTGAAATTCTAAAAAGAGGGAGGTGTAGAGAATGATGAGGGGAGTAAGAATATATATTTATTTTTGCATTTGGAGCTCACATGGAGGTAGAGCATGGAGAAGAAGAGAGGCTGCCATTGTTGTTGTGGGGAGCTTCCAAATCGCCAGAATAGGGAGGAGGAAGAGAGAGAAATCGGTGGGGAAGAAGAGAATGGGAGAGAGAAGAGGGAAATGAGAGGTGAGAGAATCCCCCCTCTTTTGTACTTTCTTTTGTTTTTTGCTTTTTGATTTAATTAGATAGTGTGTGAGTGTGTGAGAGGGGTTAATTAATCCCTAAAAACCGGCCCCCACATGTATTACTAGTTGGAGCGTTTTTCGTCTTTTACAGGAAACGCTCGTTAATTTACCCGGTTTTGGTACTATTCACTAACCGGGCCCGTTTTTCGGAATTTTCTCGTTTCTTTAATTTTATTGGTTATTAAGCTTCCATTAATTCTTAATTATTGTTATTTAATGATTTATAATTTTATGGGTTCGTTTGACCACTTAAAATCATGTTTTCGGGTTTTCTCGAAAAACATGCGCTAAAGCTCTATTAGCGTTTTAATACATTATTTGGATCCGTTTTCTTCGAGAGTCGTTCCCATATATTATTTTGACCTTATTAATCCTTTAGAATCCATGTAGTACGCTAACCGAGGTCTCATACCTCCTATGGTTATTTAACGCTTATTTAGCGTTTTTCGCTTTTAAGCGTTTCTTTATTTCTTTTTGGATTTATTTTTCCTTACCAAAATTACTTAGGCGTTATTAGGCCCTTAAATACGTATTAGAATAATCTTAATCACTATATTTAAGTTCGGGGTATTTCAGTTTCTCACTGACAAACTTAGAGTTACTAAACACCGCGACATTCGTGGTGCTAATCATGAGGTAAAGCTCCAGGCCTGTGTTGTTTGTAGTTTGACATGCCAGCCAGATGGCATAAAGCAATGTAGTGTCATCCGGGGATTTGATCTGGATTCACACCACATCCTCCGTGATTACTCAAGCCATAAATATGTAAAGCTTAATAGGGATACCCTCCATCTTCTAAATCTTGAAAGTATTAGAATTTGAACATAAAAGGTATACCATCAAAGTAGGGAAATTTAAAACAAGTGTCTATGAAGTACAATTAAATGATTCAAAATAAGAAGCAAAAAGAAATATCTACCCCTACTTGGTAGATATGATATCTCCTCACTGATGAGATTTGTGGTGTGAAAGGAGGTGGTATAGATGTTCGTGTCTCACATCAAAATCCACATTCTGGTACCTATTTCAATTGTCCATTTAAGGGGTGTTCATCTCCACATTTAGGATAAATGCACCTCTAATTAATTTATTATAGTCTATTTAACTAATAATAAATTCATAAATATATGCTCAAATTAAATTTGGGGGTTACTATTCACAGTACAAAATTGTTTTAAATCATATTAACATTGTAAACATGTAATGATGAATCCTTGTGTTTTTTTTTTCAAAAAATGATATCTGAAAGTAATTTAACCCAAGAAGTTTGTAGTTGATTAGTACCGAATTTTGCTAGTTACTTTTTTGTTGTAATCAATACTGGAATTGTTTTTTTTTTAAAAGTGTTGAATTACATTTTTATGTGGTTACACTATTAATATGATTTAAAATTAATTTGTACTGTGAATAGAAAAAAACTTTACTATTTGCAGTACAATTTTTTTCACTAAACTTAGTTGAATAAGTTGGAATGTTGTGGGGAGACACTTTTTTCTGAAACAAATGAGAATTGAATGACCAAATTTCAGTCAAAATAATTAAAACAACAAAGTTACAATAACTAAGTTACAACAACTAAGTTAAAGAAAAACTAAGTTACAACAACTAAGTTAAAGAAAAACTAAATTACAACAACTAAGTTAAAGAAAAACTAAGTTACAATGTTGTTCCACCTATCTAACCTAGATTGTAAATGATGAATCCAAGGTCCAACAGTGTTTGGATCTCTATAATAAAACCACTGCGGATAGACAGGGGGAGTGGAGAATCATCAACCATACAAAACCTTACGAAATGACCCTGGGGGCAAACTCCGATGTAAATCTCTCCTCTTGGTCTATCACGATTGGTATGATTTTCGGTCGGAAGGTATGTGGCACTTGTCATACTCCCATATACAGTAGAGTAGAAAACTACTATTGAAGTGTACTTTGTCACGATCACTGTCCCCATTTATGTGGTCATCCATTTCTCCGTAGGTGTTGCCCCATCCCCATTCCAACGAAACACTCTTAACATTTCGTTGTACGTTGCTTCGTTGAACATGTCCTTGTATACATGCCTCATCGTTTATGTATTTTTCATGTCATGGTACAATCCTTTACAGACATGTTTCCACCTCTCTTCATCTGAATACAGGTAATCAGCAATCACCCTAAATCCACAATTACCATCTCCACGAACATCAATATACCCAGTGATATATTGATATAGGTTGGATGAGAAATACTGGTAGTATGGGAAGCTGTTCATGGGCGTGAATCGGTTCGGATCTGATGATCCTCTATTAAGTGATCTTCCATTTGATGGTGCTCCTTCAGACTGGCTCGCCCTTGGTCGGTTACGCTCCCAAGAAGAAAGTTCCCATCGGTTTGGTCTTGAGGTCCTGGTAGGTCTGCCAATCCTAAGTTGTTCTAAAGGTTCTCCTAATTGGCATGTCATATCTGGATTAAGGAAGTTCTGGATTTGACTGAAACATCTGGCCATCAGAGAGTCGGATCGTCTGATTGTGCTACCTCAGTAGCAATATCACGCCATCTGTTTTGTTCTGCCTCCTTGTAGGATTGCATATCAACTCTTGATTCGTGATTCTTCCAGCTCAGGGTATACCAGAAACGATGTGCATCACTCTTTGAGAACAGGATACCACTATCCAACATGTAGTTTAATCTACATGTACATGGTAATCCATGAGAGGTTACCTTTGTCGCAGCCACAGATTGAGCTATCCATTTGAACGTAGTCCCCCCTACCAAGCTCCTTTACTAGCTCATCCAAGCATAGGATACTAACCTTCCCGATCAGGTCAGCAATTGGAACCCTCATGTGCCCTCTTCTGTGTTTTGTCCTTGCCGACTCGAAGTCCTTTTTCAGCTCCCTGATGCTAGTATTCACGTGATCGTTAATTTTTGGAAAGATTACATCCAAAGTGTGTCTAGCACTTCTTAATCTTGCCTTAAGAGCAGAATGTGCGCTCTCCACCCTGTCAAATGTTTAAGTAAGTTTTTTAGATCTATAACAATGGCGGTATTATCTTACAAATTACAAGACTAACAATCGTACCTATTTGTCGTTGTGTTGCCGAAGTGCAACACATTCTTGACCCAAGCCTCCATAAATCTTTCCTTGTGTTTCTCCAGACTGTTGCAACATACGTAATGAAACGTGGATAGCTTCTGTATGTATTCTTGAATACTTGGAGGCTCTCGTTGTAATCCTACTCTGTGCTTGAGTAGACAACCGAATTCCACATTCGGACTGCAGCTGTCGCCCTTCCTCTATTACCCATATACGTCTCTGCCTTCCCCTTAATGTTCCTACTTATGTGCCACCGACATAGAAGATGATGAGATTCAGGAAATACCTGTTGTAAGGCATTCATCAATGCCAGACATCTATTGGTGATAAATGTTGAGGTTTTAGTCCAACCAAGGAGCACCCTTAATTGTTCAAGTGCCCACACGTACATGTCTGTTGATTCTAATACAAGAAAGGCGAAGACAATGCTGAAGTTCTTGCTTATACTCGTCACTTCGATGAACTGAACCAAAGGAATTTTTACGATGTTCATTTTGTAGGTATCATCAATGCCTATAACGTATGGAAAAGCGTGCAACAATTATCTAGAGGTAGGGTGTGCGAAGAAGATGGACCCAAGTCGTGTTCGATCCCCTAAATTGTGAAAGTATCTAAAATCATGTTATCTATCAAATTAATATGAAACCTTAAGGATTACAGTTATTTGAGACAACCTAAGTTGACTTACTTGGTTCTGTCGTGTAATCGTAGTAGTAGTTCTTTTTGTCTAGATCACCCAACAAAGTCTGCACCATAGGACGACCATTTCTCTTTTCGAGTTTTGTCTTTTGAATCCGGTTGTATATATTTTTCCTGATTGCCGACGTGCCGGGGTTAATCGTGGTGAGCTCTGAATAAATTGCAGAAGGTGAAACACCAACTCGGGTTCTCTGATCGATCATGATCTCCTCCTCTTCAGTTAGGCGCTTTCCCACAAAATGACCCTCTTAGCGAGATCATGATTATCCATCCGTTAATCACATTCAACACACACCCGTAGCTTGTGTAATACTCCTTAATTTTAAAAGTACAACCACATTTCTTTGAACCAGATGATCTGCATCGGATGATGACACCAGGTCGTGGTGTCCTTCATGATTTCCAATACCTCTCGCATGTTATGTGGAAATCTTGGCCCGCCCGAGAACTTTGAATTATGGTGTAGACATGGTTGGGATGGCCAACACTATCTGCCCAAGCTTTCGCTTCTTCTTTACTCCTAAATGGCTGATCTGTTTCAAATAAGAAACCTGTATCCACCACCAGAGGTCGATTATACATCTGATGTATGTATTCATCCATCTCTGCATGGTGATCTTAAACTCCTTCATCAAAATTATTCCAACTTTTATAAGTAGTTGAGTCACTTTCCCGCAATAAGGGTTGAGAGAATGTTATGTGAATGTTTGAATATGCAATATTAGTGTGAATATGATTTATGAAAACATAAAATAAATACTTACTCCACTTGATACTGGAACAAAATCATGATCGGAATATGAAGATTGACTCATGTCTAGCTACTTGGACACTTTTATGAAATATTTTTTAGGAGAGAGTCTGGAGATGGTG
This sequence comes from Limonium bicolor, assembly GCA_023374045.1. Lineage (NCBI taxonomy): Eukaryota > Viridiplantae > Streptophyta > Magnoliopsida > Caryophyllales > Plumbaginaceae > Limonium > Limonium bicolor. The sequence goes on from CM041780.1 coordinate 105,629,224, forward strand.
TAAGAGATTTGAGAATATGGAGAGTGAGTGTGTGAAGATGAAATGGAGGAGGCATCCCTTATATAGAGGCTGGTCATGAGCTAATCACAAGGTTACAAGTTCAAAAACGGTAACCTGGTACATGTACCTTATGTACTGGATGCAGTCCTATTGTACATGAATAGTGACCTGGTACGTGTACCTCTTGCTGGCAAAAGTAATTACCAACGGTAACTTTTAATTCACTTTGTACTGGATGCAGTCCTATTGTACGTGAACATTGACCTGGTACGTGTATCTCTTGCTGGCAAAAGTAATTACCAACGGTAACTTTTGATTCACTTTGTACTGGATGTAGTTCTATTGTACATGAACAGTGACCTGGTACATGTACCTCTTGCTGGCAAAAGTAATTATCAACGGTAACTTTTAATTCACTTTGTACTGGATGCAGTCCTATTGTATGTGAACAGTGACCTGGTACGTGTACCTCTTGCTGGCAAAAGTAATTACCAACGGTAACTTTTAATTCACTTTGTACTGGATGCAATCCTATTGTACGTGAACATTGACCTGGTACGTGTACCTCTTGCTGGCAAAAGTAATTACCAACGGTAACTTTTAATTCACTTTGTACTGGATGCAGTCCTATTCGTGAACAATGACCTAGTACGTGTACCTCTTGCTAGCAAAAGTAATTACCAATGGTAACTTTTAATTCACAATGTGTTGTCACTTCAACGGATTTATCAGTCATGTTTTACTCAAGGAAAACAACAGAGGGGTATTCAATGTTTAAGTTGTGTACTAGCCGTTGGACATGTTAGTGACTGTTACCCTGATAGTATAAAAGGGAGTATGGGTGTTCCAACCAACTCGTCCATCACTTCTTGCTCTTAATATCTGTCCACCTACTCACAGAGTGAAATCTTCATACCTTACGCCACAACTTAATTTCAGTCATAAACTATTGTCCAATCTTCACTAAGAATGGCACCCAAGAAGGAAATCTCACTTAAAGCACAAAAATCCATCAAAGGAAAGCAAATGTGGACGACACCAAGAACCTCCATATCTAAAGGTTCATCCTCTAAAAGTAAAATCTCAATGAGCAGGAAGATACCGGAGATTATAATTCTAAGCAGTGATTCCTCATCATCTGACCGGTCGGAAGGCACAGATGTTCTCACCGACTTTGATATAGACTCTGATTTCTTCAGAGAAATACTGTCCGAATATTTCACCTACAACGATGAATCCCTATTCAATGGTAACTTAACGCTAACTCCTAGACAATATTCCAACATCATTCAAAACCAGGTTAATGCATTAACTTCTGATGCAGAATCCACGACAAGGAAGAAGATATCGGAGATTAAAATTCTAAGCAGTGATTCCTCATCATTTGACCGGTCGGAAGGCACAGATGTTCTCACTGAATTTGATGTAGACTCTGATTTCTTCAGAGAAACAGCGTCAGACAATTTCACCTACAACGATGAATCCATATTCAATGGTTACTGAACGCCAACTCCTAGACAGTATCCCAACATCATTCAAAACCAGGTTAATGCATTAACTTCTGATGCAGAATCCACGACAAGGAAGAAGATCCCAGAGATTATAATTCTAAGCAGTGATTCCTCGTCTTCTGACCGGTCGGAGGGCATAGATGATAGTGGAGACACCAATGCGTTGATAGAACGCACACATTCAAATTGGCTTCAAGACTCAACAAACTATTATAGAATGTACTTTTATTAATTAAGGCTAAGTGTTGTTTGTCTCTTTTTACTGTATGTTTACATTTGAACGTCACTATATTATGTAGCTCCTGCATTGTCAGGTCGTGCCTTAAGCAAGCACCCAACAAAATAATAATTAGTACCTAAATTTTGTACCAGATACAGTAATAGCCTGCTCCATGTTACCATTTTAACCTTACTTTACGCACTAGCCGTTGAACTAGCCGTTGGACATGTTAGTGACCGTTACTCTTGTATTATAAAAGGGGGTATGGGTATCCCAACATACTCATTCCTTACCTTCTGCTCTCAAAATCTTTATAATTAAATCTTGCGTGAATTCTTCATATCTTACGCCACATTTTGCTCTCAAAATCAAATGGAGTTAACTTTCAGTTTGCACGTTAATTATGTAGCTACTTTCGGTCGTCATGGTGCACAATTTGATAGAAGGATGGGGCACAACCGCGTAGAAATAACTATGCCATATCCTAGTAATCTCTGTGATCTACAACGACGAGTAGTTCGTGGTCTACAGTCCCTCCTCGGCAGAATAAACATAGCAACAATGATGTATTTGGGGCTGGAGGGCGACTACGAGTGGACTTTTATGCATGTACGAACTGATACATCAGTTCGTCGGATGATGGAGAATTATATGGAGTATAATGATTTCATCGATCATATTCCATTACTTGTTATTTATGATCCTATTGAGCCCGGTGATGATGATTTTCAACAACAAGAACCAACTTATGAGATGCGACGTAATGTAATAGCACAACGAATAGAGAGACAAAGGTCAGAAAATAATTAGGTTATTGGTTATTGTGTACTTGATCTTGTTAGTTCTCGTGGTAGTAACATTAGGTTTGTAATGAAATGATCCCATATGTTATATATCAATGCAACTTGTAACATTAAACCATTTAAGGCTTTTACATTTGGATATATTTCAGTTCTCGTGGTAGTAACATCAAAAACAACTTGTATTAAACACAAGGTGTGATTAATGTTGGTATGTTGTACGCTGATGAGGAGGAACAGTTTCTGCTACATTTTTTTGTTCAAAGTGTGGTCATTCTGGATGATTAATGAAACTTCTAACATAAAACAATTTAAAGTTTTAACCAGTTTTTTCAAACCCTTAATAAGTAAAAATAGAGAAATCCACACAAATTGTACGAAAGTCGATTACATCAACGAAAAAGAAAAGACAACAAATAGTTCCAAGTTGTTACTAAAGTTTATTACATCTAAATCCTAGATGAAAACCACTAGGGTCCACCATGCTAGCGCTGGTAACTATCTCATATAGATAAAGAGCTGAACACTTCCTCAAGACCATGAGTTGTAGCCCTTTGTTCATCTTCTGGCATCCCCTGACGATAGTATGACCAGTCCCATGCACGGTTCTCTTGATAGTATGGACGTGCAAGCTCACTTTCCTCAAACAATAGCTGCAATACACTTGGTTAGGTAAGTACACATAAAAAATAAAAGGGATATTTCATGATGTACTATAAAAATATGACTTACTAGCGCGGGATCCGAACGATGAACCAATGTGGTCTCATAACTCACAGGGTTTAGGATCTTCATATGTGTGCGCTTGGTGTACCAATCCAGGTAGTGTAGATCGCAAGCATGCAACCGAGCACTTGTACGCTCATACCCTAGAACTAGCACTTTAGGTGTGCTATCCCACACACTATACATGGGGGGGGGGTATACACAGGTGTATGGTTGTTTTTTCCTCTCTTTTCTGACCTTGAGTTAGGTATGATAGGATGTGAAGGGATACACTGAATGTACCCAAACTTGCGTAGACAACACTCTGGCATGTACGGCTCATTCACCCCCATAATTTGTATGGTACCCCGGTACCATGTACGTCCCCTATGAACATTAACATTGTCCCGACCGTAGGGCAACCAATCAATCTACAATGTTTGATAGTAAAATGTAAACAACAACAAAAGACAAAAATAATAAATAATGGTTCAATATGTTAACAACTATAAACACTTACATTCAGAGCAGTCAAAGCATCTAGATGCTCACGATATCCTTGCAGTGCACGATGATCATGAACTTGAGAGCTAGATTTCACCCATCTCAGAGCCCAAGGTCTGTCATCATGAGCACTCCAGTCTGGGCTAATCATTGGTCTTAAAGTAGGGAAGTATGCATAAATCCAGCACTGTGCATATAAAAAACAATAAAATGATTAAGCAGCCCCAATTATTAATACTCAATGAGTCGTCAGATACTAGATGCACATTAGGACACATACCTCAAGTAACGTCATACAACCACCTACTCCACTAGAGCCGGCACGAGAGGCTATCCCGAGCTGGCGATATAACCATGCAAGAGTACCAGCTCCCCATGCATATTTATTAAGCTTTGTAGCACATAACATGGGAGCTACTAACCAAAATAGCTGTAGACTCAGACGACCATGCGATTTTCTAGCTAATATGATGGTACCCAACAGATGATACAACCAACCACACGTCTGCTGCATTGGATCTTCATGTCCATATCTACAGTGTTGCACCAAGCCCACAATGGATACAACACCGGTATTCCATAGTGTCTCTGTCATAGTTTGAATATCTTTCCCAAAATCAAGACACTCAGCCATTACTTCCTTCAGCTCAGGGGTGGACGACTGCCTTAGCACTGCACGGCCAACGATGGGGATTTGCAGTATCATCCACACATCGTGCAGGGTAATCGTCATCTCACCGAATGACATATGGAATAAGTTTGTATCAGGCTGCCACCTCTCCACAAAAGCACTGATGAGGGACATATTGTTGTGTGGCATTGTAATATCCTATAGGTTCTGTATACTAGAATACTTAATCATGTTCCTTGCTCTTTTGCAAGAAACTTGATCTTTTGGCCAGCTAGTAAGCATCACCTTACAGAATTTGAAACTTAAAACCCCACGATCCTAGATAATGACCAATATTTAACACTTACAAAACGTAATGTGATTTATGTGATCAAATACAAGAGAAGATAGAGAGTATACCTGAGTCGAGTACCATAAGTCAAGCGCTACATGACCCTCGAAGCTAGTGATAACACTAGTGAGTAATGGACCGCCAGAAACTGACACCTCTGTCAACTTCCAAGAGGTCTGAATCATTGCAACTATCCATAGCGCTGCTTCCTCATCAGTGTCATCCTCCTTATCAACGACAGCATCATCTTCAGCATCCTCTTCCTCATCCACGTCGGGTGAGTCATCATTATCAGCAGCACCACCATCGTCATCAACATATGGCGAACACTCGATCATCACATAGTCCTCATCAGCACGTGCGTGTGATAGGTGTGGTAGATGTGATGAACTACCACCGCCTGACGTCTGAGCTTCAAACGGGGCTTCACCAGGAGCACGTGCACGACGGTACGAGGCCGTCATAGGCTGCTCCATAGCCCGGTCTTTCTTCTTCTTGGAGTATACATGGTTCACTGCTTTTTTAAGTCTGTCCATAGCTGCATATGAATATCAAACAGTTATAATTCATTCATAATATTAAAATTCAACACAAAAAAATAAAAAATATAGGGTCGAGCCCTAGTCTGGCTCGAGTCACAATTTAAAAAAAAATCAGTTCGAGCCCAGTAGGGGCTCTCCATCCTCTAGATAGAGCCGCGCAGGGGCTCTAGTTGCTCCAAGGCGAGCCGCGCATGGGCTCTATAACATCCCAGGCAAGCTGCGCATGAGCTCGCGTCCGTATACAGAAAAAAAGGGACTCGAGCCCAGCAGGGGCTCTCCATCCTCCAGGTAGAGCCGCGCAGGGGCTCTAGTTGCTCCAAGGCGAGCCGCGTACGGGCTCTGCAACATCCCAGGCGAGCCGCAGAAGCTCGCGTCCGTATACAGAAAAAAGGGACTTGAGCCACGACAGGGCCCTACTTCATCTTCCCCGAGCCGCACACGGGCTCTGCCTTCTCCATGTCGAGCCCCCGAATTGCTCACCTCTACCATGAGCCGCGCAGGAGCTCCTTCATCTCTAGGTCGAGCCCTGGAATCGCTCACCTTTACCCATCTCGAGCGGCGAGCCTGGGCGGTGCTCGCCGCACTTCCAGTAGAGCCGCGATAGGGCTCTCCTCTTTGCAGGTCGAACCGCGGCAGGGCTCGCCCCTTACTTATTTTTTTCAAAATTTTCAAGTTTGATCCGAATTTTCCATGCTAGATCTAGCTCAATTGATGTTGAATTTCAAAAAACTAACACCAAATTCATACTCAGGACACCCAAATCTATAAGTTGGAATTTGTTTTTTCAAAAAACTCACCGGAAATAATTTCCGGCGGTGGTCACACGGTGATCGGAGGCGGCGGGTGGCGGCTCCGGCAGGCATGTAACACCCCTACTAATCCTGCTCCTAAAAACAATATAATCACAGCGGTAAATAACAGACTGTCGCTCTAATGGTGTCACTGTTATCACTCGCCCATACGGGGGATAACGAATTACCTGATAATCAACATGCGAAACGTATTCCCGCAGTGACCACAAGAGATAGATAGTAGAACTTAAACAATTTAGAACCAAAACCAACAATAACGATTATTACAGACCGTACTCGTGAGCATCTAAACAAATCCACCTCGGTTTACACAACCCGAGTCCAAAACGTCATCAGTATCAAACCGTACCAAATCTTAACCAACAGTATATCACAAATGTCGCGCCCCGCGTCGACCCACCAGCTAATCACCTGAAATAAAAATGGTTTGTGGTATGGAATCAACCCCTGCTGAGTATGTCATCACATGCCCCGTCATGCCCCCAAAAGCCCCTCAATTATTTGGTCGAGAGTATGAGGTTCATTACATGCAATAACCGTTTTAATATTTAAAATGTAAATCAATAACATTAATATCCATACATAACACAACCATCAACACCAATAAAATAACCAGTATAACCAATGACAACAAGCGAAACACAGAGTAATAACAAGTATTAAGTCTCGTCCATGTATAAACCAATATGTTCGCCACTGTACAAGTCTCAATTGTTTTTAATTGTTCAGTTATACCTAGTGACAATGTCTCGTTAAAACGACATGTCTCTAGTTACCCATATATTATGGCGGGTCACCCACGGCAGTAGCCACTCCAACGTAGATAGTCTCCACCAACGAGCCATTCTAGCTCACGGGAAATTTTTCTTGATACTTACGGACCCGTACGCGCGACATCCTGGTATCGTTTTTGTGATCACACAAACGCGCCACCAAGAGCCACATCCTCTTGGCTTTACTTCCATTCATTTTAGTTAATTATACCATCGCATCGCATTACCAAAATTTTCTAACACACACAGACTAAGGTCATTAGTCCAATCCGGAGTCTGTAAACTTGGGATCCAGTGCTAGATACGAGAGCGGCGTTTAGAAAGGCCAATGCTCCGTATAAAGTCTCGGATAATATGTATATCTTATTATCCTAGTGCTACCAACGTTTTCTCTGACGTTCCTTATATTCATATAAGATAGCACCATAGCCGCTAGTTTCGTTTTATATATAGGTTCATATATACGAACCAATACTGTTAACTCAAACAGTAAATAATAAGCAGCTATAAATATCAGTTCATGCATATTAATTATCACATTCAGACAAACAATCTTATCACAGATATCACACAGAAGTCTGAACTGAGGAAGCCCTCAGAGACATCAGAGACATAACAACATACCGTTCAACCCTGATGTATTACGGTGGAGTATGAATCAGCAAGTTCCTATGCTCCTTGTGTCGTCTCTAACAGTCTAAACAATACATAATGCTACTGATTAGCATCCCGTATAATAACATAACTCTACTAACGGTACCCCGTACCGTCACTAATCCTCCCGGTTAACCCCCCGTTATAAACTATCAATGTTTGTCGGTTTTCGGCTTAACTCGAGATTGGAAAAAAAACGTTTATATTACATGCGTAGTCTTGTCTCGTATATTATTATACTTATTGTTGAATTTTGTTATCGCACGTAACTTAAGGTATATTTGTAATCATATAGTTTGTTTCTATATTGCATGTATGATTCTTTGTCATGCACTATACATCTCACCTTAGTATTTATTTTTCTAAGGTTTTCCCTCCCTTTTTTTTTAAGTTCCAATGTGGTATAATTCATTTGTAAACAATACTTACAATCATATAAGTTCTTATTATCACATGTATACTCTTAACATTAGAATTCCATATCCAATGTTTGTAATTCTTTTCCCCTTTACCTTTATCATTTAAGTTATAAGATACATGGTTATTAGACCATGTTATTTTCCACACCATAACATATATTTTTTAATATATGTATTATGGAACTATTTTGTATGGTAAGTCTTATAATATATATTCATTCTTTTAATGAATACCTCTTATATTATAAATGTTAACTCTTATAACATTAAACCATATTATAAATACCATTTAAAATGTCAATATTTCGAACAGCACCTATGTTCTTAAATATCTAACAAATCCACCACATAATTAATATAATGTTACATTATAGTTATATAACATATTTATGACATTTATGTCATTAAAACAATTATAACACATAGTTGTAAATTGTTTTAAAATACCAAACAACCCCTTATATTTTCGACTTCCAATATAAACCACTAAACTTCTATAAATCACAAATCAACCTCAATTATATTCCATTGTTACACTTTAACATATACCTTATATTATAATCCTTAAACCTTAATATAATTATACCTATGGTTATATATTTTTTAAATAACCGAACAGACCCCTAGGTCTTTTCTAATTACTTTTCCACCACTTAACTTTCTATATTCACCAAATTCCCCTCTTTATAACATATAGTTTTCTAATATCACAAAATATATATTACATATATCTTGATAAACCTTATATATGACTCCAAAAATTACCAAACTATACCAAAAGGTTATAAACATCATTATTAACCTTATACTTTCTCTAAATCTCGGTTTTACCACATATGTTACCCATTTGTAACAATATTATAAAATATCTTATATTATACTTATAATCATATAAACTTTCAAATTTAACCAAATAAATTCCTAAAAATTCCTAATAACCTAAGGTTTGTACTAAACTCCATTTAGTACCCCAAGTTTTCGGAAATCACAATACCACCCCAACTTATAAATCTTTTACAATTTAATATATCTTATTATAAGGTAGTATTTTAATTTCTAAAATTCTCCAAAGTTGGTCAAAGTCTCCTATATAGTCAACTTTGACTTCTAATACCAAATTGGACCCAAACCTTTCGGTAATTACAAAACTTAACCTATACTTTTCTATTTTTACAATTTTGACCCAAAACTTTATAAAATGTTATAATTTTTATTAAATTCATTTAAAAACCCTAAATTCCTCTAAATTAAGCTCTCGGCCTAATATTTTGTTAGTAATTACCGTTTGACCCCAATTTTAATTATATAAGCATAAATCAAACTAAATAAGCTTTAAACTTAAATTAAAATGGCCTAATGACATGGCCTTATTACAACCTTGAACTTGCAAAATAAATTACACAATAATGTCTCAAAATATAATAATACTCACGGCCTCACTTGGATTTTAATTATTTTTCCACATAATGTCATAATTTGACCATTATGTTAATTAAATCTCTTAAATGACTAGCTTAATTTATCTTAGTCATTTTTTTCCATTTCTAAGTCAATATAACCCATATTTTCATTTCACTCCCGACCATATTTATATATATGCTTAGAAATTATAAAATCAAAGTTTTAAGGTGTTTATACCTTGATTTGCCCTTGTATGAACTCGGCCTCTTGTAGGAAAATTCACCACATCATTTAGACATGTTTAATACACCAAAACAAGATATGGTTATACTCCAAGCTTGAGCTTAACCATAAGGAATAATTAATGTAAGATTTAAGGCAAAAATCACCTTAAAAATGCAAGAAATTCAAGAGGGATTCGGCCTGTTTTGGACACACCACAAGGTGTTAGATTCATCATATAGACATAGGAAATAGCTAGACAACAACAAGCTGCCTTGTTATTAGGTTTTACCTTGGAAAAATGCCTTAAAGAAGGGTATTTCCTTTGGATCTCGGCCACCCTTGCTCCAAATGGCTAACCAACTGATTGAACATGTAAATATGAAGATTATGAGTGTATAAACTCATAAAAATCAGAGGAAGAAAATCGGATGAATTGTAGAGAAGCTTAAGGTATGTTTTTTACCTTAAAATGAGATTTTGAGAAACTTTGGTCTCTTAACTTGCTTCAACCGATTTTGATTGATGTTCTAACCTTAGAACACTGAGAATAAGCCATAGGAACTGATTAGTCACGAGATCTAAGCATAGATGGTGAAGAGATGAGGAAAAAGAGCCAAAACAAGCCTTAAACCATTACTTAGAAGCTTAGAAGTTAGATTTACCTTCCCAACTCAAGAAGTTCGGTTGAGAGAGCTTGGAAGATTGAAGGGCAGCTTCAACGGTTGGAATGAAGCTAGGAGAGAGAGAGTGATTGGAATGGCCTTAATTGATTGCAAAAGACAAATTAGATTAGTTTATTGTTTGTTAATGAAAGATGACTCACCAAGGGATAAGAATGGGCAAGGAAATCCGCTAATGGAGTGGCTGGGTGGATCTTACACGGTTTTGGAGGTGAGGAGTCAAATAATGGAGCCTAAAGTGAGTGTATAGTTTTCAAAAGCTAAAAGTAAGCCTTAATTAAGGGAACAAGTTGGAGTCTTGTTTATTGTACAAGCAAGTGGCGAATTTGGAGCCTCCTTGGATTGTGGCTGCCGATCTCTTATGGTCCAAGGGGTCAACTTTGACCTCTTGACCATTCTTAGTCAATGTTGACTCAGGCGGGCCCTCTTTTAGGGTTTTATTAATATTTTAATATTAAATTTGTAAAAATTTGTAAATTTTGGAATTAAATTCCTAATATGATATAATGTGATATAATATCATATTTAAAGGTAATTATAACCTTTAAGCCCATTAAAATCAATTTAGAAGGCAATTTCACAAAACGTGCTTTAAGGTGTTTTAGTGCACATTTTGTGTCACAGGGTGTTCCTGAGCTTAGTTTTCTTTGAGAACAGTTTTGTTGTGTTCCTTGCCTCATTATAATACTTAGGAATCCACTTTGGATTCTATTTGAGGTCATACAATCTTTATGGTGCTTTAAAGCACATTTTTGGCTTTACCGATCTTAAGGCGTTTTGCCTTGTTGAGATCTTTTAGATTGTTCCCCAATAATATTTAGATGTTTATTAATCATTTAGATCATTAGTAGATCATTTAATTATTTTTAAAGGTTAGGGGTATTTCAGTCTACCCCCCTTAAAAAGGCTTCGTCCCGAAGTCCTTAATCCTCTACAGTTCACCTAAGGAATCAAGTTCCACTAAGTAACCAAACAGTCCATCGCTAGGGAGTAACTCCCACTAGGTTCAAACCTAGTCTATACATACAGCATATATCAAATAGCCAAACTCATGATATAACTCATTCATCATCACACACACACAAGGTGCACATCCAACTCATCAACAAAAGTACTCAGCGGTACTATATATATATTCTCAAACAGGTGCACTAAGGCACATACATAGAATGTATTCAACATACAATCATCCAAACAAACATGTATGACGCAGCATACCATCAAAACACACCACCAAAACAAGACCTAATGCATAATATGCGCAAGCCAAGTGGTGTCTACCCCCCTTAAAAAGGGTTTGACCACGAACCCGTACAAGTATCACAGCTACTACTCGAAGAGTGCGGGATACTTCGCTCTCATGGAGTCCTCTAACTCCCATGTAGCCTCCTCCACCTCATGGTTCGACCAGAGAACCTTGACCATGCTAACGGTCTTGTTCCTAGTCTGTCTCGTCTTCGTATCGAGAATGCGGAGTGGTACTTCCTCATATCGTAGAGCGGGGTCCAACTCTAAAGTCTCTGGCTGTAACACGTGCGATGGGTGGGGCACATACTTCTTCAACTGTGAAACGTGAAATACGTCGTGCACCCTCCCGAGCTCTGCTGGCAAATCCAGTCTGTAGGCTAACGGGCCCACTCGCTCCCTAATCGCATAAGGTCCAACATATTTCGGGCTCAACTTGCCCTTCTGCCCGAACCGGAATATCCCCTTCATGGGTGACACTCTGAGGAATACCATGTCATCAGTAGTGAACTCAATGTCCCTCCTCTTGGTGTCTGCATATGATTTCTGCCGGTCCTGAGCTGCTTTCATGTTCTTACGAATCTGTAGGACATCCTCCTTAATCTGCTCTAGGTAGTCAGGTCCTAGAAGCGTATTCTCGCTGGCCTCATCCCAGCATAAGGAGTCCTACATGGTCTACCATATAGTGCCTGCGTGGCATCTGATCGAGGAGTGGTAGCTGTTGTTGTAGGCGAACTCTATCAGATGTAGTCGCTCTAACCAACTCCCCTGAAAATCTAAGGCACATGCTCTCAGCATGTCCTCCAGTGTCTGGATGGTCCTCTCACTCTGACCGTCGGTCTGTGGATGGAATGCCGTACTAAGCTTCAGCTTCGTACCCAAGGCTTCCTGAACCTGTCCCCAGAATCTAGACAAAAATCGAGGGTCCCTATCAGAAACAATAGTCTTTGGCACACCATGGTGTCGGATCACCTCCTTCTGGAACAAGTCCCTAACTTCGGGACCTTCCAGGTATCCTTCATCGCAACAAACTTTGCCACCTTCGTCAGACGGTCCACAATGACCCAAATCGTGTTCAGTCCTCCCTTAGTCGGTGGGAGACCGACAACGAAATCCATCGAGATGTCCTCGAACTTCCAGCAAGGAATAGGCATAGACTGCACTAAACCGCCGGGTCTCCTATGCTCAAACTTAACCTTCTGACAGGTCAAGCATCTAGTCACGTAGTCAGCTACATCCTTCTTCATCCCGCTCCACCAGAAATGGACCTTTAAGTCCTTGTACATCTTCGAAGAACCGGGGTGGACGGATAAGGACGAGCAATGAGCCTCCTGGAGTATCTTCTCCTTCAAATCTGGAGAAGACTCTGGAATACATAACCGGCCATTCAGTCGAATCAAGCCATCATCACACAGTTCGAAGTCATATTTCTTCTCTCAAAGCAACCCTCTATTTTCTTTGCCTGATACTCTCCATGTACTGGTCACTCTCCTGTGCAGCTCGTATCTCATCAATCATACTGCTGCTCGCTAATAGCGTAAATAGAATGAGCTCTGCGGCTCAGGGCGTCGGCTACTACATTCGCCTTGCCCTCTTTGTATTTCAGGTCTATGTCGTAGTCCTTCAAGAACTCGACCCATCTTCTCTGTCGCATGTTCAGCTCCTTCTGAGAGAAGAGATGCTGTAAACTCTTGTGATCAGAGTAGATAGTGACTGTCACACCGTAAAGATAATGTCGCCAGATCTTCAAAGCGAAGACTACTGCGCCTAACTCAAGGTCGTGTGTGGGGTAATTCACCTCATGCTTCTTCAGCTGTCGGGATGCGTAGGCAACTACCTTCCCGTGCTGCATAAGCACACAGCCTAGACCGGTTCCAGAGGCATCACAGTATACCTCGAACCCATCGGTGCCCTCAGGGATAGTAAGAACGGGTGCCGATGTCAGGAGATCCTTCAGTGTCTGAAAGGACTGCTCACACTCTGCAGACCATAAGAACTGGGACTCCTTCTTCATGAGATTAGTCATTGGTTTGGCCTCTTTGGAGAAGTCCTTCACGAACCTTCTATAGTAACCGGCCAAACCCAGAAAGCTGCGGACGTCTGTAACTGTCTTTGGCCTTGGCCAACTCTTCACTGCCTCAATCTTAGCAGGGTCTACAGATATCCCGTCTGCTGATATGATGTGTCCTAGAAATGACACGCTGTCTAACCAGAACTCACACTTCGAGAGCTTGGCATACAGCTGGTTCTTTCTCATGATACTCAATACCTGTCTCAGATGTAACTCATGATCTTCCCTGGTCTTTGAATAGATCAGAATATCGTCGATGAAGACCACAACTGAACTATCAAGCTGTTCTCTGAAGAGACGGTTCATCAGATCCATGAATATGGCTGGCGCATTCGTCAGTCCGAATGGCATAACGGTGAACTCGTAATGTCCATACCGTGTCCTGAAAGTTGTCTTCTCTATGTCATCCTCTGCAATCCTAATTTGATGGTAGCCAGATCTGAGGTCTATCTTTGAGAACACACTGGCCCCTCTCAGCTGATCAAATCATCAATCCGTGGCAACGGATACTGTTCTTGACTGTGACCGCATTAAGCTCGCGGTAGTCGATGCAGAGTCGCATACTGCCGTCCTTCTTCTTACGAATAATACTGGAGCACCCCAAGGAGAAACACTAGGTCGAATGAATCCCTTGTCGAGGAGGTCCTCCAGCTGTACCTTCAGTTCCCTCATCTCAGTCGGTGCCATACGGTAGGGTGCCTTAGCAATCGGGCCCGTACCTGGCAATAAGTCGACGGCGAACTCAACCTCACGCACAGGCGGCATGCCTGGCAACTCATCACAGGAAAGTCTGCCACGACTGGAATGTCTATATCCATCTCGTCGCACTGCCGTGTCCTGTACATAACAGAGGAAGGCTTGTCGTCCCTTCCTAACGTCCTTCATCAGGGACAACACTGACACGATCTTGACAGTCGGCTCTCTCCTCACACTACGGTATGACACTGTCCTGCCGCTCGGCCCCTTCAGTAGTAGTCGATGCTCTGCACAATGAAGGCGGCCCTTATGCTTCTGTAGCCAATCCATACCCACTAATATCAAGCCCAAGTTCTTAAACTCAATCAAATCGATGGGAAAAGTCTCATTCATAACTGATCTCCGACCCTAAGTACTGCTGGTGCAACCTACTTTCTCCTTCGATGGAAGGGTGACTGAAAAGTCTGAAAGCTGTTCGGGGGCGGCCCCCAGCTTCATAGCAAATGCCGAGGAAATAAAAGAATGTGAAGCCCCTGAGTCGAACAATACGGTAGCACTAACACCATCAACAGGAAAGGTACCTGAGATCATCTCTCGTATCAGCATCGAGTCCAATAAATCAGTAATCTACTGTCGGTTGTAATTGTCATACCTGTGATGACATTACCGGACTACTTGGCTTGCGCCATATCTAAGATGCAGATGGTACCCTCCTTTTCATTCTCGTAGCCTGAAGTTATGAATTAACGGTATCAACAAACTGAACACATATACTTGAAAGTACAAAACTCTTATTTCATTCATTCAACTGTTTTATACAAAGTTACACGCTTAGCCACTGTTATTACATCAGTACTGTCTGAAAGTCAAATTTAAACGGCCAGGTCGGATGTGGGTATCATTCACTAGAGCTGGTGGTGCGGTATTGAGCTTAATGCTCTTAATACCATGGTATACAAGCCTCGCCTCTCCACCAAATGCCAACACATCCCCAGACTTGAGGATGATCTTGCTTGCTAGATCCATCCTCTTCTGGTCTCCATAGATGAACTCAGCATCATCGCCAATGGAGAATGACACAACCGGTATTCCTTGGTGATGGACTCGGTCGTCTCATCACGGTCCTGGTGCATCCCAAGCTTTCCTCCCTGCTCGTAGTAGTTGATGATGCAAACGTCAGTGTCATGTCGGGTAATGGAAAAGTCTCACAGTCTTGAGCAATATCCATTGCATTTCTCACCAGGGTTAGGAAACTCTCGGGTATCCTAGGTACAGGTACGCCACCTACCATCCTCACCCCTCGGTAAACCCTAGCTTGTGGATCCCAATCTTTCCCTAAGCACATCATGTGCAGTTTCATTCTAGAACCATTATTAAATACAGGGGTATAAAATCCTCCTATGCCCTTACCCAAAGCTCTACACTCATTCACTATGGCGATTTGCTCATCTAGGGTTAGGAATTCTTTGAGAAGTATCATGCCCGGTCTGACAACATGACACAACTCACTAGGGTACTCCCGTCTTTCTTCCACGGGTCTAGGTGATCTCTGTCTTGTAAGTGTGGGATAACAGATGTCGAAGTCTCCTAAGAGGTAGAAGGTTTCCTAGATAAGTCGTTTATCTAAGGCGGTAATTAAAACACGCATTCATGCTTAAGTAAAGCGTTTAACACTCAGTCATGCTCTCATACAATGGTTAAGGTTTCATATACTAACCTTCACCGCGCTGGGTACTAGTGCCAGCGCCTGAAGCTCCCGCTGCATTAGCACACGGTTGCCCGGTGGTTTCTGGTTCTGTTCTGCTGCTGCTGCCTGCTGCCCCCTCTGGCTTGGGGCGCCGGCCCCCTCTGGCCACCTCGGGCTCCACCTCCTCTAGTAGATGCGCCCTGAGTCCCCTTCGGCGGGCGGTACGCTCGACTCTCCGGGTTCGAGAAGCACTCGAACGACCTGTGGCCCTTCTTCCCACAATGGTGGGAGTCCACCACTTGCCCGGTGCAGTCAACACCCGGGTGGTCTTTACCACAGCGCTTGCAGTGAAAGTGGCGCTGGGGTGCAGAACCTATTATCATGTCACACTCAGATTAATACAAGGATGGTAATGGATAGTATAATACATAATTCATTCACAAGGTTAGATCGCTTACCCTTAGGGGGTACAGATCTAAGAGGCTGGGCATCGTAGGTAGGCCCGATCAGCATCGGGACCTTCTCTTTGCCCTTCTGGCTGGCCTGCTCCTTCTTCTTCTCCTTCCAGGAGAACTTTTTCTTCCTGTGATCGTCAAAGTGTCAGGAATAGTAGGTGTAAAAGCAGGCAGCAAGTAAGTAATTTAAATGGATTAAATAACTTAAAGGTGGATCTTACTTCCAACTCTTGCTGCTCCCGCTACCAGCCGCAACCTCCGTCTCCTTCTCTGGGGCCTTACGCTTCTGCCCCTGGCCGTCCTCCCGGCTGTTCACCAACAGCTCGGTCTGGGAAGCAGCCTCGTAGCATTCCTACAATGCATCAATAAGTTCCCCAACTTGTGATAAATCAACTGAGATACAAGATATAAGCTGTCAACAAATTTTACCTGAATCGTAGGGTATAGACCAGCACCCATGGCGGCCTTGATCGCATATCGCAGCCCGCCTCTAAACTTCTCAACTTTCACCGTATCCGAGTAAACAACTCCTGGGACAAAGTCCAAGAGCCCAATAAAAGAGGTGTAGTACTGATCTACTGTCATACTACCCTGCTTCAGGGCCTCAAACTCTTCCCTCTTCCTTTGCTTCAAATGCGCAGGATAATATTTCTTCCTCAACAGTTCCACAAAACCTGTCCATCCAAAACCCTCAGTAGCAAGGTAATGCGCCTTCACGGACCTCCACCAAGTGCTGGCGGCGTCCCTCAAATGAAAGGCCGCTATGCCAACCCGGTGCTCAGCAGGCACGTGAATGGCGTCGAAGGCCTTCTCATGCTCAATGATGTACTTCTTAAGGACGGTGGGGTCAGCTACCCCGTCATATGTAGGTACACGTGTGTCAGCGACACTCTTCAGCCAATTAGGCTCTCTAGGCGCGGGTACGGGTGGGACTACTGGTGGTGCTCCTATCTGGATACCCCCATCAGGGCTAGCTGAGCGAAGACGGCCGCTACCGTCTCAGCAACGCCCACGGATGGGGCATCCGGAGGACCTCCTCCAGGCCCGCCGCCTCTTCCACCATCACCTCTGCCTCTGCCAGCTGATCGTCTTCCGGAAGACATCTGGAGAATTCAGAACCAAAGTCAGCTTCTTGGCATAAATATTGTACTGTTCCCAACCATAACTTAACTCAAACCATTTACAACTACCTTCTTGGTACTGGTGTGTGAATAACCTAAGCTCACGGTACTTAAACTACTATCTCTTGTAATCAGAGCGGTACTCCGCTCTGATACCACTTTTGTAACACCCCTACTAATCCTGCTCCTAAAAACAATATAATCATAGTGGTAAATAACAGACTGTCGCTCTAATGGTCTCACTGTTATCACTCGCCCATACGGGGGATAACGAATTACCTGATAATCAACATGCGAAACGTATTCCCGCAGTGACCACAAGAGATAGATAGTAGAACTTAAACAATTTAGAACCAAAACCAACAATAACGATTATTACAGACCGTACTCGTGAGCATCTAAACAAATCCACCTCGGTTTACACAACCCGAGTCCAAAACGTCATCAGTATCAAACCGTACCAAATCTTAACCAACAGTATATCACAAATGTCGCGCCCCGCGTCGACCCACCAGCTAATCACCTGAAATAAAAATGGTTTGTGGTATGGAATCAACCCCTGCTGAGTATGTCATCACATGCCCCGTCATGCCCCCAAAAGCCCCTCAATTATTTGGTCGAGAGCATGAGGTTCATTACATGCAATACCGTTTTAATATTTAAAACTGTAAATCAAATAACATTAATATCCATACAATAACACAACCATCAACACACAATAAAATAACCACAAGTATAACCAATGAACAACAAAGCGAAACAACGAGAATAATAAACAAGTATTAAGTCTCGTCCATGGTATAGAAACCAATATTGTTCGCCACTGTACAAGTCTCAATTGTTTTAATTGTTCAGTTATACCTAGTGACAATGTCTCGTTAAAACGACATGTCTCTAGTTACCCATATATTATGGCGGGTCACCCACGGCAGTAGCCACTCCAACGGTAGAGTCTCCGACCAACGAGCCATTCTAGCTCACGGGAAATTTTCTTGATACTTACGGACCCGTACGCGGACATCCTGGTATCGTTTTTGTGATCACAGCGCGCACCAAGAGCCACATCCTCTTGGCTTTACTTCCATTCATTAGTTAATTAATTATACCATCGCATCGCATTACCAAAATTTTCTAACACAGCAGACTAAGGTCATTAGTCCAATCCGGAGTCTGTAAACTCGGGATCCAGTGCAAGATACGAGAGCGGCGTTTAGAAAGGCCAATGCTCCGTATAAAAGTCTCGGATAATATGTATATCTTATTATCCTAGTGCTACAACGTTTCTCTGACGTTCCTTATATTTCATATAAGATAGCACTATAGCCGCTAGTTCGTTTTATATATAGGTTCATATATACGAACCAATACTGTTAACTCAACAACAGTAAATAATAAGCAGCTATAAATATACAGTTCATGCATATTAATTATCACATTCAGACAAACAATCTTATCACAGATCACACAGAAGTATGAACTGAGGAAGCCCTCAGAGACAATCAGAGACACATAACAACATACCGTTCACCCTGATGTATTACGGTGGAGTATGAATCAGCAAGTTCCTATGCTCCTTGTGTCGTCTCTAACAGTCTAAACAATACATAATGCTACTGATTAGCATCCCGTATAATAACATAACTCTACGGTACCCCGTACCGTCACTAATACCTCCCGGTTAACCCCCCGTTATAAACTATCAATGTTTGTCGGGTTTTCGGCTTAACTCGAGATTGGAAAAAAAACGTTATATTACATGCGTAGTCTTGTCTCGTATATTATTATACTTATTGTTGAATTTTGTTATCGCACGTAACTTAAGGTATATTTGTACATCATATAGTTTGTTTCTATATTGCATGTATGATTCTTTGTCATGCACTATACATCTCACCTTAGTATTTATTTTTCTAAGGTTTCTCCCTTTTTTTTTAAGTTCCAATGTGGTATAATTCATTTGTAAACAATACTTACAATCATATAAGTTCTTATTATCACATGTATACTCTTAACATTAGAATTCCATATCCAATGTTTGTAATTCTTTTCCCCTTTACCTTATATCATTTAAGTTATGAAGATACATGGTTATTAGACCATGTTATATTTTCCACACCATAACATATATTTATTTAATATATGTATTATGGAACTATTTGTTATATGGTAAGTCTTATAATATATATTCATTCTTTTTAATGAATACCTCTTATATTATAAATGTTATAACTCTTATAACATTAAAACCATATTATAAATACCATTTAAAAATGTCAATATTTTCGAACAGCACCTATGTTCTTAAATATCTACAAAATCCACCACATAATTAATATAATGTTACATTATAGTTATATAACATATATTATGACATTTATGTCATTAAAACAATTATAACACATAGTTGTAAATTGTTTTAAAATACCAAACAACCCCTTATATTTTCGACTTCCAATATAAACCACTAAACTTCTATAAATCACAAATCAACCTCAATTATATTCCATTGTTACACTTATAACATATACCTTATATTATAATCCTTAAACCTTAATATAATTATAACCTATGGTTATATATTTTTTTAAATAACCGAACAGACCCCTAGGTCTTTTCTAATTACTTTTCCACCACTTAACTTTCTATATTCACCAAATTCCCCTCTTTATAACATATAGTTTTCTAATATCACCAAAACTATATATTATACATATATCTTGATAAAACCTTATATATGACTCCAAAAATTACCAAACTATACCAAAAGGTTATAAACATCATTATTAACCTTATACTTTCTCTAAATCTCGGTTTTACCACATATGTTACCCATTTGTAACAATATTATAAAATATCTTATATTATACTTATATAACTCATATAAACTTCAAATTTAACCAAATAAATTCCTAAAAATTCCTAATAACCTAAGGTTTGTACTAAACTCCATTTAGTACCCCAAGTTTTCGGAAATCACAATACCACCCCAAGTCTTATAAATCTTTTACAGTTTAATAAGTATCTTATTATAAGGTAGTATTTTAATTTCTAAAATTCTCCAAAGTTGGTCAAAGTCTCCTATATAGTCAACTTTGACTTCTAATACCAAATTGGACCCAAACCTTTTGGTAATTACAAAACTTAACCTATACTTTTCTATTTTTACAATTTTGACCCAAAACTTTATAAAATGTTATAATTTTTATTAAATTCATTTAAAAACCCTAAATTCCTCTAAATTAAGCTCTTGTCCTAATATTTTGTTAGTAATTACCGTTTGACCCCAATTTTAATTATATAAGCATAAATCAAACTAAATAAGCTTTAAACTTAAATTAAAATGGCCTAATGACATGGCCTTATTACAACCTTGAACTTGCAAAATAAATTACACAATAAATGTCTCAAAATATAATATATACTCACGGCCTCACTTGGATTTAATTATTTTTCCACATAATGTCATAATTTGACCATTATGTTAATTAAATCTCTTAAATGACTAGCTTAATTTATCTTAGTCATTTTTTTCCATTTCTAAGTCAATATAACCCATATTTATCATTTCACTCCCGACCATATTTATATATATGCTTAGAAATTATAAAATCATAAGTTTTAAGGTGTTTATACCTTGATTTGCCCTTGTATGAACTCGGCCTCTTGTAGGAAAATTCACCACATCATTTAGACATGTTTAATACACCAAAACAAGATATGGTTATACTCCAAGCTTGAGCTTAACCATAAGGAATAATTAATGTAAGATTTAAGGCAAAAATCACCTTAAAAATGCAAGAGAAGTTCAAGAGGGATTCGGCCTGTTTTGGACACACCACAAGGTGTTAGATTCATCATATAGACATAGGAAATAGCTAGACAACAACAAGCTGCCTTGTTATTAGGTTTTACCTTGGAAAAATGCCTTAAAGAAGGGTATTTCCTTTGGATCTCGGCCACCCTTGCTCCAAATGGCTAACCAACTGATTGAACATGTAAATATGAAGATTATGAGTGTATAAACTCATAAAAATCAGAGGAAGAAAATCGGATGAATTGTAGAGAAGCTTAAGGTATGTTTTTACCTTAAAATGAGATTTTGAGAAACTTTGGTCTCTTAACTTGCTTCAACCGATTTTGATTGATGTTCTAACCTTAGAACACTGAGAATAAGCCATATGAACTGATTAGTCACGAGATCTAAGCATAGATGGTGAAGAGATGAGGAAAAAGAGCCAAAAACAAGCCTTAAACCATTACTTAGAAGCTTAGAAGTTAGATTTACCTTCCCAACTCAAGAAGTTCGGTTGAGAGAGCTTGGAAGAGCTTGGAAGGGCAGCTTCAACGGTTGGAATGAAGCTAGGAGAGAGAGAGTGATTGGAATGGCCTTAATTGATTGCAAAAGACAAATTAGATTAGTTTATTGTTTGTTAATGAAAGATGACTCACCAAGGGATAAGAATGGGCAAGGAAATCGGCTAATGGAGTGGCTGGGTGGAGCTTACACAGTTTTGGAGGTGAGGAGTCAAATAATGGAGCCTAAAGTGAGTGTATAGTTTATTCAAAAGCTAAAAGTAAGCCTTAATTAAGGGAACAAGTTGGAGTCTTGTTTATTGTACAAGCAAGTGGCGAATTTGGAGCCTCCTTGGCTTGTGGCTGCCGATCTCTTATGGTCCAAGGGGTCAACTTTGACCTCTTGACCATTCTTAGTCAATGTTGACTCAGGCGGGCCCCCTTTTAGGGTTTTATTAATATTTTAATATTAAATTTGTAAAAATTTGTAAATTTTGGAATTAAATTCCTAATATGATATAATGTGATATAATATCATATTTAAAGGTAATTATAACCTTTAAGCCCATTAAAAATCAATTTAGAAGGCAATTTCACGAAAACGTGCTTTAAGGTGTTTTAGTGCACCTTTTTGTGTCACAGGGTGTTCCTGAGCTTAGTTTTCTTTGAGAACAGTTTTTTGTGTTCCTTGCCTCATTATAATACTTAGGAATCCACTTTGGATCCTATTTGAGGTCATACAATCTTTATGGTGCTTTAAAGCACATTTTTGGCTTTACCGATCTTAAGGCGTGTTTTGCCTTGTTGAGATCTTTTAGATTGTTCCCCAATAATATTTAGATGTTTATTAATCATTTAGATCATTAGTAGATCATTTAATTAATTTTTAAAGGTTAGGGGTATTTCAGTCTACCCCCCTTAAAAAGGCTTCGTCCCGAAGTCCTTAATCCTCTACAGTTCACCTAAGGAATCAAGTTCCACTAAGTAACCAAACAGTCCATCGCTAGGGAGTAACTCCCACTAGGTTCAAACCTAGTCTATACATACAGCATATATCAAATAGCCAAACTCATGATATAACTCATTCACATCACAGCACTAACAAGGTGCACATCCAACTCATCAACAAAAGTACTCAGCGGTACTATATATATATTCTCAAACAGGTGCACTAAGGCACATACATAGAATGTATTCAACATACAATCATCCAAACAAACATGTATGACGCAGCATACCATCAAAACACACCACCAAAACAAGACCTAATGCATAACATATGCGCAAGCCAAGTGGTGTCTACCCCCCTTAAAAAGGGTTTGACCACGAACCCGTACAAGTATCACAGCTACTACTCGAAGAGTGCGGGATACTTCGCTCTCATGGAGTCCTCTAACTCCCATGTAGCCTCCTCCACCTCATGGTTCGACCAGAGAACCTTGACCATGCTAACGGTCTTGTTCCTAGTCTGTCTCGTCTTCGTATCGAGAATGCGGAGTGGTACTTCCTCATATCGCAGAGCGGGGTCCAACTGTAAAGTCTCTGGCTGTAACACGTGCGATGGGTGGGGCACATACTTCTTCAACTGTGAAACGTGAAATACGTCGTGCACCCTCCCGAGCTCTGCTGGCAAATCCAGTCTGTAGGCTAACGGGCCCACTCGCTCCCTAATCGCATAAGGTCCAACATATTTCGGGCTCAACTTGCCCTTCTGCCCGAACCGGAATATCCCCTTCATGGGTGACACTCTGAGGAATACCATGTCATCAGTAGTGAACTCAATGTCCCTCCTCTTGGTGTCTGCATATGATTTCTGCCGGTCCTGAGCTGCTTTCATATTCTTACGAATCTGTAGGACATCCTCCTTAATCTGCTCTAGGTACTCAGGTCCTAGAAGCGTATTCTCGCTGGCCTCATCCCAGCATAAAGGAGTCCTACACGGTCTACCATATAGTGCCTGAAATGGTGGCATCTGAATCGAGGAGTGGTAGCTGTTGTTGTAGGCGAACTCTATCAGATGTAGTCGCTCTAACCAACTCCCCTGAAAATCTAGGGCACATGCTCTCAGCATGTCCTCCAGTGTCTGGATGGTCCTCTCACTCTGACCGTCGGTATGTGGATGGAATGCCGTACTAAGCTTCAGCTTCGTACCCAAGGCTTCCTGAACCTGTCCCCAGAATCTAGACAAAAATCGAGGGTCCCTATCAGAAACAATAGTCTTTGGCACACCATGGTGCCGGATCACCTCCTTCTGGAACAAGTCCCCTAACTTCGGGACCTTCCAGGTATCCTTCATCGCAACAAACTTTGCCACCTTCGTCAGACGGTCCACAATGACCCAAATCGTGTTCAGTCCTCCCTTAGTCGGTGGGAGGCCGACAACAAAATCCATCGAGATGTCCTCGAACTTCCAGCAGGGAATAGGCATAGACTGCACTAAACCGCCGGGTCTCCTATGCTCAAACTTAACCTTCTGACAGGTCAAGCATCTAGTCACGTAGTCAGCTACTTCCTTCTTCATCCCGCTCCACCAGAAATGGACCTTTAAGTCCTTGTACATCTTCGAAGAACCGGGGTGGACGGATAAGGACGAGCAATGAGCCTCCTGGAGTATCTTCTCCTTCAAATCTGGAGAAGACTCTGGAATACATAACCGGCCATTCAGTCGTATCAAGCCATCATCACACAGTTCGAAGTCATATTTCTGGCTCTCAAAGCAACCCTCTAGCATTTTCTGCCTGATACTCTCCATGTACTGGTCACTCTCCTGTGCAGCTCGTATCTCATCAATCATACTGCTGCTCGCTAATAGCGTAAACAAGGAATGAGCTCTGCGGCTCAGGGCGTCGGCTACTACATTCGCCTTGCCCTCTTTGTATTTCAGGTCTATGTCGTAGTCCTTCAAGAACTCGACCCATCTTCTCTGTCGCATGTTCAGCTCCTTCTGAGAGAAGAGATGCTGTAAACTCTTGTGATCAGAGTAGATAGTGACTGTCACACCATAAAAATGTTTGTAATTTAGTCAAAGCAACGTAAAATGTCATCAACTTACGTGGAGTCGCAATTATAACATTTAAATGCGATTAAAAAGGGTTTAAAGTCTTTTATTACAATTAGAGCGTTTTCACCCGAAATTGGCGTTTTTAACTACGAATTCAATACGACATTCTGAATATGTACCAATGTTTGTAATTTAGTCAAACATAACGTAAAATTTCGTTTTAATTACGTGGAGTCACAATTATAACATAAAAACACAATGAATACAGGTTTATCGTCTTTTGTTACAATTAGAGCGTTTTTTGCAGTTTACGCTAAAGAAATGATTTTTAAAAAAAACAAAGGTTACAACACGATATCATTACATGCTTACAACATTAATATGATTTAAAAAAAATTGTACTACACTAAATAGTAATTTTGTACTGCGAATAGCAACCCATATTAAATTTTAATATAACTATCTTTTTTATAAAAAAACAGAGAGGATTATATTAATTAAGAACAATAGTTTAGTACAAAGTCTAGAAAGTCAGACGCTTTCCAACAGCAACAGTTAAGTTACGATTTTCTAGCTACTGAAGCTAGGTTATGTGCTACTAGATTTTCCGCTCGTGGGATGTAGAACCATTTAACATCTTGGAAGCCTTGAAGCTCCGCTAGAACAGAATCGAGGATAGCTACTGATTCGGGTTGTAACGACGTTGGAGCTGAACCAGAGAGGTACTAAACCATTTGTTGGCTATCTGTCAAGAGGCGAAGGCATGTGTGACCTTCTGAAATACCTCGTAATTAAAAATAGTGATTAATCAGGCTAATAAATATTTTAGAAGCTTAATTAAGTCTAAATAAATATGAGGCAACAAATCCCGAAGAAAACAGATCCTTAAAACGGATTAAAAACACAAACGAATCTTAAAGCACGTTTTTCGAGGAAACCGGGAAAACGTGACTTTAAGCGGATCAAATAGACTCGTAATAATTTTTGGTCAAGTAGATAGTCATTAATAAACATTAGTGAAGGCTTAGGACCAATAAAATCAATAAAACGAGAAAATAGTAAAAACTGTTAAAAACGGGAAGTTGTGGGGTGGAAGATTAAATAAAATAAATTAGTGTGTCCACTATTGTAAATAAAACTTTAAAACCCCATGTGAGGAGTGTGTGTAGCCGGCTGATTTTAATAGCCCATACCCCCTCTTCTTTATTCCTTTCTTATGTGCAAAAGACAAAAACAAATAAAAAGCAAAACCTCACTTTTAGCACTCTCTCTCCTCTCTCACAAACAAACCCACGTACCGCACCTCTCTCATTTCCCTCCTTCTGTAAGCAAACCTCCCATGGCGATTTGAGAACCACTCACAGCAGCCCACTCCCTCTTCATTTTTGAAACCACAAATCACCTCCAAATGCTACAAAAATTACGCCGTTGAATTCGTGTCGCTTTGGAGATCATTCTACACCCTTCAAAAATAAAAAAAAAACCTCCAACTTCATTTTTGAGGGTATAATCGTTTTGGAGTCTAAGGAGCACCATTTGAAGCACCATCTTCTTCTTCATGTTCTAGGGTAAGAAAGGGACCAAATCCCTCCTCTTTTCCATTTTCCTTGCAAAAATCAAACTCACGTGAACACCATTGTTTTCCCTCACCCAGCCGGTTGGTGTTCCATCTTGAGAGCTGAAGCCTTGTCATTTTCTTACCCAAAAACTCCATTAGAAGCTCAAGGTAAGACTTCCTATGAGTTTGTAATGGTTTCTCATAATCTAGGGTTTAATACGTGAGTTAGAAAATTTACTAGTTTGTGTGTGTGGGTGTATGCCTTGTTACATGGAGTAGCTTGGCCTGAATAAATCAAGGAAACAAATAAGGAAAGAGGAGCTGTAAAGGAGAAGAGGAGAAAGGAAAAAGAAGCAAGAGACCTAAGGTAATGAAAGCCTCTGTACAGTTTTAATGTTTGTGTATGTATAAGTGTATTGTTGTGGCAATGGTTTAAAACCACCGTAACAGTAGGAAAGGAATGGGTATATTAATTTGGATGATATTTGTAGTTTGAAGCTTTTGAAAACAAATAAATAAAATGCTAAGTGTGAGTATAAGCTTGTGACAAGTATTTAGAATGTGGTGTGAGTAATGTGTATATTCAGCAGGTTGTGAACTATATTGAGTGTGCAAAATTTTGTGGTGAGAACACTTAGAAATGTAGGGAACCTCTGTCAAAATTTAGTTAGGAATTTAGAGACTTGTGTGTTGTTAGAAAAGAAAGAAACAGAGAAGTTGCAGAGAAGAAAAGAATAAGATTTTTCACTTTGGTTTGTAACAGGGAGAGGAGGTGTAGTTGTGTGAAACTGGAAATGGTGTAATGAGGAGTGTTTAAATAAGTTAGGCTAGTTTGAGAGTCATTTAACTAGTGGGAAGAAGAAGGAAAAAAAATTGTAGCATTAGTGGAGAAGGAAAAACTGTAACAGGAGAAAACTATTAGTGTAAATGTGTTAAGGTAACAGATAATGATATAGGTTGTATTAGGTTAGTTTAAAATGCTTAATCAATGTCAAAACATGCTAGATTATATGTAGGAATATTAGGGAAGAGATTGGTAGAAGTTTGGAGTTGAAACAAGTTCAAAAACATATATAATTAGTAAAATTGCAACTGGTCCGGGTTTGTAAACCAATACAGAAACCCGGACCAGCATAAAAACTCGACAGAATGTTATACAAAAGGAGTGGTCCGGGTTTACAAACTAGGACACTAACCCGGACCACCCCTAAAACATACCCGTAACTTCTTAAAACTTGTGGTCCGGGTTTGCAAAGGAGTACACAAACCCGGACCAGTTGAAAAACACACCCGTAACTTATCAATACATGTGGTCCGGGTTCGTAGAGTAGGACACAAACCCGGACCAGTTGTTTTTCACACCCGAGAGATTTTCCAAAGTGTTGGTCCGGGTTGTAAACCTGGACAGTAACCCGGACCACACTAAAATCTTCACAAAATGTGTTTTAAAGCTATTCTAAGGTAGGGTAATGATGGGTAATGATGGTATAAGATAATTAAGACATGATTAATGATGTTTAAAGATCATTAAGGCCATAAACAAGTTTAGAAAAGAATTTTAAGTATGTAACTTAAGTAAATGTATTTGGATAACAATGAATTGGTGAGTATAAACGAGGGAATGTTAGGGAAGTAATTAGTAAGGTTAAGTAAGGGTAATTAACCACTCAATCACATGTATGTTATAGGACTTGGATTGTGAACACCGAAGGAACGTCGGTTACAAGTACAACGGTGAACGGTATGAACTTCTCATGCCCCGTATGCTACCTTGGTTACTCTGATTTGTGTGTTGTGTGCTAGTTGATCACCAAAATAAGATAAACGCACGAATCGGATATATTATGCTTACTTGTGATTATCCTGATGTTGTTCCTTGTTTGGATATTATCTTTTAATCATAGTTTGTATAATTCATGAAATGTTTGGATGAATATGAATGTGTGTATGCTTGATGTATTATTTTGTGACCGAATGCAATTGTGATTGGACTTCTAACTGATTCCTAACAAGCTAACCAATCTAACTTAATAAATTGGTAAATAAACTGGAATGAGTAGAAGTCCGATATAGTTTCGGCCACGCGTGAGGAGGCGGAGACACAAGAGGTTGGATCCAATTCCTGGCTCTTAAACTGGTCCACGGCCCAAACCCCTTAAATGGGTAGCATCCTGGATTGGTGAGCCAAGTAAAACCCGGTGGTGGGACGGTGTAGTCCCTACCTGGAGGTGATACCAACTTAACATGAGTAAAGTAAGTAAGTAAGAATGAGTAAACAAGTATGGAAAAGTAAGTAAGTAAAGTAAGAGTAAGAATTGTGTAATGAGTAAAAGAGTAATAAGCATCCGATTAACCCGGATATGTAATTTGGCTAACCCTTGTGAAGGTAAGTATTGTGTGTGCTATTGTATTGTTGCCTTGGATTATGTACTGTATTGTGTATGATTGTATGACGTATGTAAAGCATGTATGTGTGATAATAATGAACCGCATGTACAGTCGACCTTAAATAGTCGGCGTACCCTAGTTAGCACGCGGTATATGCGAAGTTTATATGCAGCTTTTTGTTGAGCCCCTTGGGGCGATGTTTTTAATATGTACAGGTCCTCGAGACGGGTGAAGACTATGAAGAGTTTAAGTTTGATTTATCTTTTGGTGTAATTAATGAATTGTGATGGTGTACCGCGTTGTACACGGCTGTAAGCCTTTTTGTTAGCCGGGGTACCATGGGGTACACCCTTTTGGATGATGAAAGAATTGTGAGATGGTGTAGATGAGTAGTTGGTAGAAACTCATTATTTTGGGAGATTGAAAAGGGAATGTAATTAACTATACTTGATACTCGGTAATCCGGTAATGTAAGTATACGGTATTTTGTAGTTGGCATGTAATATAGTAGCTCGGTATATTTAGACATCAGACCGTAACTGTAAGTAGTGTAAGCCTAGCTAGCCGTATGGGCGGTTATCGGCGTTGTATCACCCGCCGTAGTAGTATTTCCGCTGCGACGTAGTAGGATTATTAGGGCGATTAGACGGTAAGTAAGGGATTAGCGGTAGGGGTGTTACACCTTCAGAGTGGGCATGTTGAATAGCAAATTACAAAGCGAGACACTCGACGGTGGAAGGAAGCAGATCAGATGAATATCATGACGAGCAATTATAAAGCCCAAACCCAGGTGGGATGAGTGTCCAAGCTGCCATCAACGGAGATTTCTACATAGTCCGGGTGCATGGCCCGATGATCAGCGAGAAGCTTCAAGTCTGACGAGAGAGCCTGAGCAGATTTGAGGAAGTTGTCCCCTTGGCACCACACCCAGGCAAAGGAAACCAAACTGGTATGAGAGGCCTGACAACAAGCAAACCATAGGTGCCATAAGAAAATGATGAGTTGCGTAAGCGCCTTTGTGGAGAGATGACAACATCGGTTGAGGAACCCATCTGAAAAAGCCTGATCAGAGGCCAACAAAACAGGAGGCGGACAGCCAATAGTAGACCAGTAGGGTTGGACAGTTTGGCAGTGAACAAAATAGTGCACAATAGTTTCGGCCTGGCCGCAGAAAGCACAAGATGGATGTGAAAAGTCCCTAATCCGACGATGAACTGAAGGTACTCGTGTAGGAGCTTCCACCCAAAAAGGCGGACACGAGGAGGAATGGCACACTTCTGCATCTTCCGTATGACGTGGCCAATTGATGAGCGATCACTAGGCGACGCAAGGCCCGATGAAGCAAGATCCCGGTCCGCATGATAGACAGATTTAACCGTGAACTGACGGGACTTGGTGAGACCCAGACCCGACAGTCGTAGCCTGGCGCTGGACAAAACAAGGGAATTGAAGTGGTAGAAGCAACATCAACTGAAGGGAAGCATTGATACAACAAAGGCAAATTCCAAGAACCCTATGGAATGATAAAGTCTGCAATCGTGGAAGACTGTAGCCGATCAGCCGAGAAATTCCATAGAAAAGGCTTTCCACCTGGTTTAGATGGAATCTTACGGGAGGTAATCAGAGTGGTGGTACCGTCATAGATAAGACGCCGCTGACCAAAATCTATCAAATTGCGTACTCCCATTAACGCTCTCCAAATAGGGCTGGAGGTCCGACCTGGGACATGAGTCCATAAGTCCGAATGCAGTAAATATCGAGCATGATAAAAGCTACTTAGGAGAGACCCCAGCCGCTGAAGGAAACGCCACAGTTGCTTAGCCAAAAGAGCTCTATTAAAGGATAATAAATCGCGGAAACCAAGGCCGCCACTAGACAAATCCCGACAAGCAGTGTCCCAGGAACACCAGTGAATGGATGTCTTGGTCTCAGTGCCTGACCACCGAAAGCGCGCAATCAGCTTTTGTAACTGCTTTAAAAAGGAACGAGGGAGGGCCATAACAGACATAACATAGGTTGGAATAGCCTGGAGAACTAATTTAATAAGCACTGCACGGCCTGCCTGAGAGACTTTCTTACTCCAAGAGTGAAGGCGCTTGTATAACCGATCTTTCAGATATTGAAAGACTGACGAACGATTACGGCCTATGTGACTAGGAAAGCCTAAATAAATACCCAAATCTGCAACCTGTCGGGCTCCCAGAGTCAAGGAAATGTCATGGCATAATTATGGCGCTAAGTTTTTAGGGAATATAAGAGCAAACTTGTCGTTGTTAATGCATTGGCTAGAGGCTGCGGAGAAGTCCTCCAGGATATGGCTCAGAGCTAGGGCATTAGGGACCGATGTAGCACCAAACAACATACAATCATCCGCAAACAAGAGGTTAGTGATTGGCTGGTGAAGATCCCGGATTCTGAAACCTGAATAAAGCCCAACATCCGAGGCTAAGTTGAGAGTGGATGAGAGGACCTTCATGCAGCATATAAACAGAAAAGGGGAAAGGGGGTCCCCCTGACGAAGACCACACTGAGGGTGAAATGGAGCACCCGGGTAGCCGTTGATGAGAACATCCATTGAGACATTTGGAAATAAGAGCAATCCAGTGAGGATGAAACCCCATACTGCGAAGAACATTTAGGAGGAAGGATCATTCCACCCTATAAAAGCCTTGGACATATCTACCTTGTAGGCGAAAAAGCCACGTGCAGTTGCTTTTGACGTACGAATAAGATGAAGCAATTCATGAGCCAGTAAGACTTGATCAGTAATCATACGGTCACTGACAAAAGCACATTGATTCTCAGAAATAACATGGGGCATAGCAGGCTTGATGCGATTCACTAAAACTTTGGCAATAACCCGGTAGATAGTGTTGCAA
Organism: Limonium bicolor; assembly: GCA_023374045.1. Classification (NCBI taxonomy): domain Eukaryota; kingdom Viridiplantae; phylum Streptophyta; class Magnoliopsida; order Caryophyllales; family Plumbaginaceae; genus Limonium; species Limonium bicolor. The sequence continues at coordinate 105,660,826 of CM041780.1, forward strand.
AGTGAGATAGGACGATAATCCCGAACCGTGCAAGTGTTCTTGGTCTTAGGAATGAGCACCAGATGCATGTGATTGACGGTAGTTGGGACATCAGGAGAGTTCAAGAACAACAAGGCAGTGGAAATGAAATATTCACTAATAACTGACCAAAATGTGTTTAGGAAAACCCCATTGATCTCATTTGGTCCCGGAGCTTTCGAAGGATTCATTTGCTTAAAAGTCGTTACTATTTCATCATGAGTGTAAGGCATCCCCACAGAGTCAAACAGCTGCTGAGGGACGCGGTGCTCCACACAGGATAGAAGATGAGGGTTAGGGCATGGTTGGTTGAGGTAAAAAGGTCAACAAAATACGAATGCGCAATAGATTGAATCCCATGCCAAGATGTTTGAGGCGGAGCTAAACCCGAAGATAAGGCCAAAATAGTGTTAGCACGAGCACGAGTAAGGATGCGTGAATGGAAAAACGCTGAATTCTGGTCTCCTGCTTGCAACCAAGCTTGTCGTGACCGTTGTTGCAACCAAACTTCATCCTTAAGCAATAGCTCATCCAGAGAATGAGTAAGGTGATTCCATTGGGCGGTGTTAGCTGAGGATGGGGGAGCTGTTTCTAACTGCTGTAATTGGGCTTGAATTGAAAACAGGTCGGCGTTTCTCACGCCAATATTGCTTAGAGCCCCACTGATGTAACCGATGACCACACTGAGAGACCTTAGTCTGGTAAGATGCATTAGGCCCACAAATCTGCCAAACTTGCTGAACAATGGCTCTACATTGTGGATCATTTGCCCAATAATTCTCAAAACGGAAAGGATTATGGCCCATACTAGTTTTAGGACATAGAAACAAGAGGATTGGCTTATGATCAGACCAGCCCCAAGGCTGGTGAATGTTCTGGGCATCAGGAAAGTGGGTATGCCATGAATCGTTACAGAGAAAACGGTCGAGGCGGGACTTGGTGTTAAGGGTATTTGAAGTCTTGTTCGTGAAGGTAAAACAAGAGCCTTTGTAGCCTAGGTCATGCAGGTTGTAGCCAGAGATGCAACTACGGAAAGCCAACATTGCAGATGATGGGCGAGCACATCTGCTTAAATGCTCAGAAGGAAATAAAACTTCATTGATATCTCCATATAGCAACCAAGGGCCATGCCATTTAGACGAAAGATAACGCAAAAAGACCAGGTTTTCCATTTATCAACTGAATTAGACCACCCATACAGACCGATGACAACCGCATCCACATGCCTAGAGGACAAACTAAGTACAAACAGATTAACTGATAATTTCCAAAAAAAAAGCAACACCCCCAGAACGCCCTTCACTATCACCAGCAACCCAAAAATACCCATTAAATAGAGACGCTACCCTATGCATCTCTACATACGACAGTTTCGTTTCACACAAAAAGAACATTGATGGGGAAGCAGACAACACCACCCCCGTCATCCATCGAACTGACGCAGCCTTGCCAAGGCCACGACAGTTCAGAGACAAAACCGACATTTATGTTTGGCGGCTCTGGGTTTCCCCCAGAGGCGCCTGTTCACGAGTTGGAGAATCACCATTCCTGCCACGTTTAGACTTAACACCTGAAGAGACATATTCGTGAATAGCTGGAGAATAAACCGGCACAGCATCATCTAACTTGCGCTTCCTAGTAGTAGAGGTCTGTGAGGATGCAACAATCTCACCTTCCTCAATCTCCATATCACCAGCAGCAGGATTCACAGCAGAAGGAGCAACTGTCTTCAAAGGGGAAGCAGACTGGACATCATCAGAACGAGCAACAGAACGAGCTTCAAGGAGTCATGGTTTGCCACCCACAATATTTTGACGAACAAAACCACGATTACGAGCCTTCAACCACATGCCATACAGATAATCAGTGATATGTGCATCTGGGCGGGAAGGGCAGTCTGTAGTAAGGTGGTTGACGTGACCGCAAATGAAGCACAGGTTTGGTAGCCTCTCATAAGCAAGGCGCAACACCTGAGGCTTACCCCGGAGAGTGATGATGATGAAACGAAGAAGGGGCCGGGTAACATTGATCTTGATCTTGATACGCATGAAGGAACCACTGAACCTAGTGTCAAAATCAATATACTCCATGAAAATACCAAGCTTTTATCCTAGGCGCTTGGTAAACATAGGATTCATGAACTGTAAAGGAACATCTTGAACTCTGACCCAGAAAGGCACCCATTCAAAACAGTGGCAGTGGGAGGAATGCGCGGGTCAACATCAGACAAAACCAAAAGACTTCCATCTACAGTCCACGGGCCGCGGTCAAGAACATCCTGGACATGTTCTTCGTCAGGTAACGCAAAGAGGAAGAGGTTGGAACCAAGGTTACGAAATTTTAGATGAGCTTCACAGCGCCATGCTCGAGAGAGGGTACACTCCATAGCTGAGATATCAACTGCCTTTGCAATAAAGACTTTGCCAAGAACGGAGGAGTGAATGGAGTTCGCCGCATAGGTTTGTTGAATATCATCAACCTCGAAGCTTTCTTCTTCTACGGCGGTCAAGGCAAGACCAACGTACTTGGTAGAAAGCTCGTCGACTGGCGGAGCTGGAGCTGTCGGGGAGGCCATTGCTGAATGAGCAGAAACGTGAGAGATGCTTGTTTGTAAGTGAGAAGCTGAAGAAGCAGAGAGAGCAGATAAGGAGTCACGAAGATGAAACGGTGATGACTGATGTTGAGAATCATCGTAAACCCTTCTTTAAAGGAGGCGGAGGATACCACTTAAGCAAACAAAAATGATTAGGTCTATAACTGCAGGGGATTTGCATGAAAACAATCGCACCATGTGTCCACTCATAGGGCTTAACGTGTTAAGCTTAGGTAATCCATATGCTGAGTGCACCGGCGAGTATTCTTGACACAAAACTGGTGACGGCAACCAATGCATGGCGGGGATAGCAAAGGGCATAGCAGATAACCTAGGAAAACGGGAGAAAACCCACAGAGGAAACCCAAACTGGTTATCGTTAGTCAATAGAACTATCTAATATACTACACCACAGACATATAATAATATTACTTGAGCTGCTATTTTTTTCTTAAAGACTCTAGTGAACCGAGATTTTTTGTGGTTATTAGGATTCCCTCTCCGTCGGGGGCTCTCTTCTCTCTCCTAGAGTAATTATATCAGCGTGCCCGACAAGGTTTCTAGAAATCTCTGTTTCCCGTCGTTCCGCCTTCGCCCACCCACGGTGGCCAGTGCTCAACGGCGGTCTTTCATCTCTCATCGACGATTGGAGCTACAAGCACATCTGGCAGAGAAAGTTTGAAGTGTGGTAGGCTACTAGGCTGAATCTAAGGATGAGGAACCGTTTCGAAAAAGGTAGCCACAAGATGTTTATATGGTTGAGTGGGGAATTGACACAGCCCATAACGTGTTTTCGAGTCGATTTCTCAAACTTCCTGAGCATCTGGGAGAGGTGGAAAGAGAGATTATTGTGGGTGAGCTCTAGGTGGTATTTCCATGCAATTTCCATTTCTGGTGCTATGTCGAATACCCAACACCTTGTAGATGAACTTGCTGAGAGGTGTGCGAATCTGTCCTTAATGAAAGATGAGGGCAAAAAAATCTCAGTGGATGATATTACAGTGGATGGGAAACACTTTCCCTTCGAATGTTGTATACTGGGAAAGTTGTCCGAGTCCAAAAAAGTTGATATCAAGGCTATGGAATCTACCCTGTCTAGAGTTTGACAATCAGAGGAAGGAATCCGTGCAAGACCAGTAGGTAACCATCTCTTCCTTCTCAAGCTTGATAGTAACAAAATGGCTGAGCGAATTCTTCAGAAAGGACCTTGGTCTTTCGATGGTTTTTTGTTAGCATTACAAAGAATAGACAGGGAGAAGGGACCAATGGACCATAGTTTCCAATGGGTCCACTTCTGGGTCAGAGTTCATGGCATTCCTTTTATGTTCTATCATAAAGATTTTGCCCAGAGGATTGGAGAGAGCATTGGTAGATTCCTGGAATTTGAAGAGGAGGAAAAGAAGTTGACGGGGGACTATCTCAGAGTCAAAATTTTGCTGGATGTGAATGTCCCAGTCAAGAGGTGCATTATGGTGACAGTGGGAGGTGAAGAAAGGGTTTTTGGTATAACCTATGAAAGACTCCCTTCCATTTGCTTTTACTGTGGGAGGTTCTCTCATGGGATAAGAGAATGTAATCTGAAAGGGGTAGGTGCTAAGGACAACCAGCCGTATGGCCCTTGGCTGAGGGCTAGGGGTCTCAAGAAAGATGAAGATGTGATGCAAAGTCAGACAGTTGACCAAGGGGAAAAAGTAAAAGACTTTCCCTCTGGGGACTTCTAGTAATGAGGGAGGAAAAGAGTTAGTTGATGGAAGCAGGAATTCGGGTCAGGGAGATGAGGTTGATAAAGACCCAAACCATGACAAAATCTTGAGTGTTCTATTACGGTGCGAACCCCCAAGCCCGGTGGAGGTGGGAAAAAAGAGGAAATTTGGTAGTCTGGATGAGGACAGCTCTTTTGAAGAGGTCTTAAGGAAATCTGAAGAAGAGGAAGAGGACCATAAAAAAGGCAAAGGAGATGGGGGTTTACTGAAAGGGAACACCCCTATGTCCAATGCTGCAGCTGTTTCGAAGATTTTAGGGGCAACCTTGGAGGAGCACCAAGGTCGCCTTCAGCAATGAGTTGCCTAGTTGTGAACTGCTGCGGTCTGGGTGAACCATGGGCTGTTCATTGGCTCCTAGAGATGTTCAGGAGTGAATCACCTGGGGTGGCCTTTTTGTCTGAAACTAAGTTGGTGGTGGAAGAAATGGCTAAGGTTGCAATTTTTTTTAAAAAATATCATCATTTTGCTATTGGATGTGCGGGTAGAGCTGGTGGCTTGTGTCTGTTTTGGAAAGATGGGATTGAGGTGGAGATAGTTTCATATTCTTTGCACCATATCGATGCGGTTATTAAGAATGGTGAGCTGGGTAGTAATTGGAGATGCACAAGCTTCTATGGATGGCCTGAGGTAAAAGACCGGTTTAGATCTTGGGCACTAATTAGAGATCTGCATAAGATGTGGGAGGGTCCGTGGATGATCTGGGGGGATTTCAACGAAGTCCTCTTTGAAACAGATTTCAGAGGAAAAGATCGGAGGAATAGAGCCTCCATGGAGGGTTTCAGCAATTGTCTTGCTGACTGTGGGCTGAAGGATCTAGGTTTTGTGGGTGAAAGATTCACTTACACGAACCTCAGAGAAGGGGTGGAAAATTCACAGAGTCGTATTGACAGAGCGGTAGCAAACGATGACTGGATTAAGATGTTTCCAAGGGCGAGACTTCTAAACAGAGGCTGGGGGAAAGGAGACCATAGACCCATTAAGCTTATCCTCAAACCACATGAAAGGAGAGGGGCCCGTCAGTTTGAATTCGAAAATTGCTGGGCACAGGAGGAAGAATGCAGATTGATTGTTCAGAAATCTTGGGAAGTGAGGGGAAGAGAAAACGAAGGTTATATGAATAAGGTCCTGAGGTGCGGTCAAAAATTGAAGAGGTGGGACAGGAAGAGTTAGGGATACTAGGGTAGGTATCGAGGACGAGGCAAAGGGTTTTTTTTAGAGGCTGTTTTCTACCACCGCACCATATAAAAATCATTACCTGTCTGCCTGTGTCGAGAATAGGGTTACCGGAGAGATGATGACTTTTTTGAACAAACCTTTTGAAGAGAAGGAAATCTTGAACATCCTGAGCGATATGGAGAAATCCAAAGCCCCTGGCCCCGACGGTATTAACGGTATGTTCCTCTCAACTTTCTGGAATGTTATCAAGTTTGATTTTATGGATGCTGTTATGAGTTTCCTGAATGAGAGGATACTGTCAGAAGGTATGAACCACACACATTTGGTCCTTATCCCTAAAAGAAAAGGTGCGAATAATCTCAAGGATTTTAAGCCCATTGTGTTGTGTAACACTGTGTATCGGGTTGCATCCAAAGCTCTTGCTAACCGTGTTAAAGGTTTTATGAATGAGCTGATCTCTCCAGAGCAATCGGCCTTCATCCCAGGTAGAATGATTACCGATAACATTATTTTGGCGCATGAAATTTCACATTTTATGAAAGGTTCAAGAGCAAAGAGGAAAGGTTGGTATGCCCTCAAAATTGATCTATCAAAAGCGTATGATAGAATAGAGTGGGAGTTTCTTTTTGATATCATGTCCAGAATGGGTTTTGAGGGTTGGTGGTTCAATGCGGTTAAAACGGCAGTCACTACTGCATCAATGGCGGTCAGAATAAACGACTTTCCAGGGAAATGTTTTACCCCTAAAAGAGGTTTGAGACAGGGGGATCCCATATCCCCCTACCTTTTTCTGTTCTGCATGGAAACTTTGATCTCAAGCCTCAGGAATGCAAGTTTGGCTGACTTATGCAGAGGGGTCATGATTTCGCGTACGACGCCTCAAATTAATTCCCTATGTTTCGTAGATGACTGTATAATTTTTGGCCAGACCAAAGAGGAAGAGGTGAGACAAATTAAGTTTATTCTAAGTGATTTCATGGAGGCATCTGGCCAATCTCTCAATCTGGAGAAATCAAATATCTTTTTCTCTAGGAATGTGGAAAATTGGAGAAGAAGATGGATCAGTGGTGCTTTTGGGATCAATGAGGTTGACGACTTGGGTTCTTATTTAGGATTCCCCTCAAAGTTTGGCCGCAACAAAAAGGAAGTCTTCTCCTTAAAGAGAGAGTGAAGAAGAAAGTTTTGGGTTGGGGACAGAAGGTCTCCGAGGCTGGGCGCATTTCACTTATCAAAAGTGTGCTACAATCGTTACCAGTTTATGTAATGTCGGTAATCCGTTTACCTAAATCTCTAATAAAAGAAATAGAGACTTGTATTAGAAGATTCTGGTGGAAGGGTGGATGGGTAGATAAGAAGGTGTTGACGTGGAAGAATTGGAAGTCCGTCTGCAGAAGGAAAGAGGAAGGTGGTATTGGTTTGAGGGAGCTGAAAGCCTTCAACGAAGCTCTCCTGGCGCGGCAAGGCTGGAGAATTCTCACGTCTCCAAACTTGCTATTGTCTCGAGTGCTTAAAGCTAAGTATTTTATGAGCAGTTCTTTCCTTGAAGCGCAGGCGGGCCACAATCCAAGTCCAATTTGGAGTTCGATTATCACAACGATTAACAGGTTGAAAATACACGCAAGGAGATCCATTGGTGACAGCTGGAAAACCATGATATCTAATAGGTGGTTACCAAAGAAGCTGAGTGGTATTCCCGTTCTGTTGACTCCGGGGCAACCAAAACTGGTTGGGGACCTCATCAATCATGATAGAAGGGAATGGAAGCAAGAGGTCATCAGACAGCTTTTTAGCCCGGAGGATGCAGACGAGATTCTCTCAATCCCTCTTAGCCAAATGCCGAGCCAGGATTCCTGGTATTGGCGTCTTTCAAAGAGGGGAACTTTCTCAGTGAAATCATATTATCACATGCTGATAAAAGAGAGAGACCAGGCCCTTCCCTCCTGCTCTACAGGCAGTGGCACTACTCGCGCCTATGGGAAGCTACAACGGGCAAAGCTGCACTCACGAATAAAACTGTTTGCGTGGAAATTTCTGAATGGCATTATCCCGTCTAAAGCTAAGATTGGCAGGCGGTGTGGTTTCGCTGATGAAAAATGTGATTTGTGTGGGCAATGGGATACCCCAAGCCACGCTGTGTTTTCGTGTCCGATGGTGTTTCCTCTCTGGTTTAAGTGGGAGGGAGTTGTCCCTGATAAGAACTGCACCTATAATGTGTTTTTTGACTGGGTTGTGAATTTTATTTTACAGGAAGAGGTGGAGAAAGGAAAAGAGCTGATGGTCCAGCTGTGGAAAGCTTGGTTTGCTCGAGTTGCTTCGGTGAATGGCGGTGCACCCGACGTGAGATGGGGCTGGGACCAGACGACATCTTTCCTGGAGACGTTCGCTTGCCCAGATGCTCCAGGAATGTCGTTTCAGTCTTCCAACAGTGGAAGGAGGGCTACAACAGATTTGGATGGTGTTATTTGGGTAGATGGAAGTGCGAAGGAAGGAAATGGTTTTGGAGCTGGAGTAGTAGGCATGAATGCAAGGAAGCAAATATGGGGTTTCGGAGTGGATGGTGGCTGGAATAGCTTTTCACCGAGTGTTGTGGAGGCAAAAGCGGTGATAGCAGGAGTGAAGCTGGCAATGAAGATAGGCTGGCGGAAGATAAGATTGGCTCAGACTGTAAGGAGCAAAAAGGGGACCATGCCATGGGTAAAGTTTGGGCATATGCTCAAACAAATTCTAGCCATTAGATTATAATTATTTTTAAAGCATTAATCTTAACCGTGTATGTATTTATTTATTTATAATTAGTTTTATAAAAAAGAAAAACATCAATAATAATAATAAGGGTATAATAGATTTTTTCAATTATAACCAACCACTCCCCCATATTGATAAGAGATGAAGTTTACGGAAGTTTTTCTAACGGGAGAATTGTGAAAGTAATTAGTATTTTAATAATTATTCGACTAGTAACTTCCCTAAATATACGACATTGACATTGTGGAAATTTCTTTCACATCATTAATACTACAAAGTTTTATGTCAAAGATTTTTTTAATTTGTGTTATTTTTAAATAAAGTAAGTTGCTTAAATGGGGATCTTTATTAGAATTGATGGTTTATAGTTTGTTTTCAAATTAGCAATTTAAATAAAATTATACAATTTCAAAATGCAAATGTAGATATGTTGCTCATTTAAGAAAAGTGTAGATATTAGGTAAAAGGATAGATTTTTTGAAACGAAGGTGTAGATTTTTATGACAGAGAGTGTAGATTTTTAGTATTTTCTAAAAATGAAAGTAAAAGTGTAGATAGATAATAAATGATAGATTTTTCAAAATGAATGTGTAGATTTATTTGATAGAATTGTAAATTTTAGTAATTGCTCATTTAAGTAAAAGTGTAGTTATTTAAGTAAAAGGATAGATTTTGTAAAATGAAGTGTAGATTTGTTTGATAAAAGTGTAGATTTTTTATTTGAACAATACAATTTAAAACGAATGAGTGAAATTATTTTAATGAGTAATAAATAAGACAACTAGGAATTTCACTTGTGATATTATATTTATTTTTAAGGGTTCATGTCAAATTATTTTCTAATTGCTTCTTTCAAAACAATTTGGTTTTAAATGTACATCTTTATTTCTCTTTTTCTAACTAGACCGGCTACATTCCCACTTTAAAAAATATTAATGGTTTATCATTTTTTTCAAATTAGATCGTTGCAATATACAAACTCATCTAAAATTACATTCTTATTTAGATATTTTAGTAAAATGTCAGATTTTTAAAATGCAAGTGTGTGGATTTTTTTTAGAAGTGTGAATTTTAATTAATTCCTAATTCAAGTAAAAGTGTGGATATTTAGGAAAGTAAGTGTTTCAAAATATAATTCTTTGATTATTTTTTTTATTGTAATTTTATTAAGTAATAAATAAATTTAACGTTGTTATTATACATTTCTATAAGGAGTCTTGTCAATTAAATTTCTAATTTGTTTGTTATTTTAAATAATAATATTTTTTTGCGTAAAGTGAGACTTTTGATTTTTTCAGATCACTACTCCACTTCTATTACAGTTAAAAAAAATTATAACTGCCAATTGTGGGAATATTTATTTGAATTATTGATTTAATTTTCTCCGTAACTAGATCGTGCAATCTTACATTTTTTCCTTTATTTCTTAAAACTAAAGTTAAATTGACATCTTACCCCTATAATAAACAATAAAATCTAAACCTTCAATTTATTTATTATAAATCCAATGGTCCTGATTTACTTGAGCACCATGCTCAAAATTTGATTTGAGCACCTTCCCCTCGTTGCTGTAAGGAGATCTAGATTTTTTTTTTTTTTTGGTCGAAAGATCATAGATTTTTTCAATCAGGGAAATTGTATCGTTTGGATGTTGCGAAGACTCTCAGCGATGTGCTCTGGTTAAGAACTTTTTTTGTCTGTTTAGATTGGGAGTTTGTTCCTAGACAATTTTTGGGATCATTTCTTGGCGAAGACAGGTAGGGTAAAGAAACTTTCTAAGCAATGTATTGGGCCAGAGGCCAATCTTTTAGCTTTATGATGAATGAAATATCTTGCTGGTGTGTTAAAAAAAAAAAAAACTCTAGTGAACCGAGAAAACAGCCTTTCCGCTACGAATGAGAAAAAAAAAACCAAGGGCCTTTCCGTCTCGCTGGCAAATGTTGAATATTGCCGCCATTTTTCTCTCGTGAAGCGAAAATCCACTCTACTCAACCCTTCCCCTCTCCTCCGCTTTCGTTCTCTTTGGATTCTCTATCTATTTCTCTATCTATTTTCCATTTTGTCCCGGCCCTTCGTTTCTCGAATCGCCTGTGGCGTTCCTGCAATGGCTGCCCCAATTGAAATCATCGACGACGAGGACGATGTAAGCTCTCTTCTTCTCCCTCTCCGATTCCCCCACCTCTTCTTCCTTTGGGAAGTTTCCCTTCTCAGCAAACATTATTGTCACTTCTCTTCAACTTCTGCAGGAATTCGATTGGGATGCAGCCGTCCAAGAGATTGACATTGCTTGCCAGAACATGGGATTTTCATCTTCTGCTTCAATACTACCTCCGCAACCGGCGGAGAAGTGGAAGGGTACTAGCATGAACCATGGTCACTCTCAAGTTAGCAGGCCTCCGAGTAAGAACCATAGACAGGCGACGCTAGACAAATTCGTAACTGGTGCGTCCAACCCAAATCAGGGTTCTCGACTGGTTAGGGATAGGGACGAGGTAGAAGAAGCAGTAGCTGAAGCTAGAGGCGGCGATGATGGAGCTTGCTATGTCGATATCGATCCCGAAGCTGCCAAAACGTGGATCTACCCAGGTTCTGATATATCTTTATATGTAAAGTAGCGGGTGAATAGAGAGTCTAGGCTTATTTGACGGAGAACGATTTCTAATCATTAGAATAAGCGATTGCTATGTCTGGTAGAGTGTGTGCCCCTGGCTGTCTGTTTACAATAAACTAGTTTCCGTGTTCCATGGAAGAGTATAAAGATACCTGGAAAAGGAAATGAGGCTTTAACCTTAAATAATTATGCGTAATTAGGTAATTACAAAACTGCAAGAGATTGCATGGACAATCGCTTTGAATTTCGTACCTTATGTAATTCCTTTTTCCAATTTATATGATTGATCTTATTATGTCCATATTCATAATCATAATTGACATCCTTATTTAACTGACTGTCAGAGAATGTGCCCCTTCGAAAGTATCAACTTACCATAACCCAGACGGCTTTGTTTTCAAACACATTAGTCGCCCTACCTACAGGACTTGGGAAAACTCTAATTGCTGCTGTCGTTATGTACAACTACTTCAGATGGTTTCCTGAAGGTATTGTTATTTCCTTCCTGTTGAGGTTAGCCTATTACGTCACGGGTTGCCAAAGCTTTGCTTTTTGTTGAGTTGGTTAACCTTTTGGAATTACATGATTAAATTGTAGTGTCCTGTACTTTAAAATCACAGGAAAGATAGTTTTTGCTGCTCCTTCAAGGCCTCTGGTCACGCAACAGATTGAAGCTTGCCATAATACTGTTGGTATCCCACAGGTACCACCATGCTTTGCACCTTTCTTTGCTCTAGGTTATTTATCTGTAATTTTTTTGAGGAAAAGTTACTATTAAGCTCATGTGATTTTGGACATCATTTGAGGAAAATTGATAAAACTGAGTGCAGGAGTGGACAATTGATCTGACAGGTCAGACGACTCCGGCCAAAAGAGCTTGCTTATGGAAGGACAAAAGAGTTTTCTTTGTTACTCCTCAAGTGCTTGAGAAAGATATTCAATCTGGTAGTGACCTATGTATTGCTTCAATTTCTCATTGATGAATTGAAAATACATGATTACAAAAATGATGCAACATCTTCTATCAACCCTCCCGCCTTACTTGCCAGCATCTGGTGATGACTGGAGGATATGATAGTCCTATAATAGAGCTTTCCCCTAAAAGCATGCCTTGTCCTTTAATGTAGCACGTCTGTGCTATATACCTTTTCCAAATGCTGAAAGCATCAATATCTTCTCACTACTTGAGGCCCATATTTATCCAATGACCAGTGTAAGTAGTGCTTTTTATGGTTTGTTTCAGGAGCATGTCCAGTGAGATATTTAGTCTGCCTTGTGATTGATGAAGCTCATCGTGCTATGGGGAATTATTCATACTGTGTTGCTGTGCGGGAGGTTGGCTAATCAATTCATTTTACCTCCTTTCCCTTGTATAATATCTAAGTAGGATTTTGGTTCAGAATTTATGTATTGTTTTCTGACTTGTGGAGGCCATATTGTTATGTGCAGTTAATGATTGTTCCGGTGCAGCTAAGAATCCTGGCTTTAACTGCCACTCCTGGGTGTAAGTGTCTTGATCATTCATCTAATAGCGTTCTTTCCCAGATATCATGCACTGATGACACTTTTTTCCAGCTAAACAGCAGACAATCCAGCAAGTTATTGATAACTTGCAAATATCAACACTAGAGTATAGAAATGACAGCGATACCGATGTCACCCCTTATGTTCATGAACGAAAGATGGAGTTGATTCAGGTACTTAAAATTTTCATCTAGAGCTGCTCCCTGCAAATATGGTTCATAACATGACTAACAATTTTTTTGCAATACATGCAGGTGCCAATGGGTGAGAAAGCTGATGAGATTAATAATCTTATCTTGGATGTTATTTCTTCGTTAGCAGCTCGGCTTTCTACAATGGGGGTGCTGCCTGGTCGAGATGTCCAGACGGTGTGTGAAATCCATTTCTTTTTTCTTGGGAGAGATAGAAATAAGTATTGATATATGGCCTGTAATGTAATCTTATAGGGTTGGTCCTATGGTTTGTATTATTTATAATTGCTTCTTTGTCATACTTATGTCCAAGGTCAAGAAATTGTTGATGGCAACAAGCATGTTAGCTTTCTTGTGGGCATCAATTATATCTCTATGAAATACCAGTTACTTCTGGTCTGTGTAATGTCTATCATTTCAATTAGAAAGCTCATATGCTATATTCAACAGCTGAGCCCATGTGACCTGCTGAATTCAAGGGAAAAATTCCGTCAAGCCCCGCCTCCATCCCTTCCCCAAGTCCGATATGGTGAAGTGGAGGGTGTTTTTGGTGTGCTTATCACACTCTATCACATACGCAAACTTCTATCAAGTCATGGAATTAGACCAGCATCTGAGATGCTTGAAGAAAAGTTGAAACAAGGGTATGAATACTTGAACATCTATTATCAGCTGTCTTTACCTTTTACATATTAGGAAAGTCACAAGCATGGTAACCTACTTGCTAGTACGGATGTGGCTTGGGCTTACTGTCAAATCTGTTCTTTCCTAGTCAGATAGAAGCATCAATTTTCAGAAGTCAGCTCTTTATTATTTGTGTCCAAGCTTGTATTAAGCTGAAACCTGAGAAATAATCACTGATATTAGCTATCTACATACTACATGGCATGGGTTTGGACATAATTTCATCAGACGATAGAAATCCCAACCTGAAATGCTTCAATTTGCATGTAATTGCTGATATTATGTTAGAATTCATTTTCTCTTCAGTTATAAGTTGCACCCCTAAAGGTCTATTGCCTTTTCTCTATTTTTATCACATTATTAATCCATAAGGAAAGAAGAAGGGACCATAATGTAGGTACTAAATCAGTATTAAAAATAATCCTTTTCAGGAACTTTGCAAGAATGATGAACAGGAATGAACTTATTCATAAAGCTCGACTATTGATGCAGAGGAGCTTGACGCACGGTGCCCCGAGTCCCAAATTGTCAAAAATGATGGAAGTGTTAGTTGAACACTTTAGTATGTATTTCCTGTTGCAATTTTCTTACAACTAACTAGCTTTTGGCAATAGCCACGGAAAATAGCTTTTGGCAACAGCCTAATATTGTACCAATACACGCCGCAGGAAATAATGATCCTGACAAGTCAAGAGTCATCATCTTCTCAAATTTTAGGGGAAGTGTCAGGTCATAGATTTTTTTTTTCTTAAACCTTGTGGACCATGCTCAGTAGTTGTAATTCTCTTATTATTGCTCACTATAACTTCAGTAGTAATGTGTTCTCTTGTTTCTTGCAGAGATATAATGGACAGATTGTCAACGTTGGGGAGCTTAGTAAAGCCAACTGAGTTCATTGGCCAAAGTTCAGGTGGTGTTACATTACAAATGGTTTTACTCCCTCTGTTTTGAAATATATGACATTTTTGAGATGCATCTGTACCATTTTTGGTATGAACTATTCTATATAAAGTCATATTTTGAATTGAAAGGAGAAGTACTTATTCTTCCGGTCTAAGAGAAGATTTGAGTCCTTATTTGTGTCAAGGATTGCTGCTTACCCATCTTCACCTTGTACTTATGATGGTGTATGTCTAGTAATACAACAACAACATGAAAGCCTTATACCCAAAACAATTGGGGTCGGCTAACGTAAACCAATATATGAGTTTAGGCAAAGTCATCAGGTGACGACCTAGCTCCAACAATACTCTTATCTTGATTCATGTCATGTCATGTGACTGTTTACCGCAACCCTCCTTTATTTCCTGGCTTGGGACCAGACGTGTGTCTAAGACAGGGGCAGCGTTATGGTGTACGTCTAGAAATAAGTAATTTTTGCATGCATGTTTCTTGCAGGAAAGATACTGAAAGGACAGACACAGAAGGTTCAACAAGCTGTGCTTGAGGTGGTTAAAGCTTTTTTTTTATCATTATTTTTTAAATGTCATCCATGTAGCTTTCTAATAACTAGCTGCCTGATTACTGTCCAGAAATTTCGAAAGGGTGGATACAATGTCATTGTTGCTACATCTATTGGTGAAGAAGGCCTTGATATTATGGAAGTCGATCTGGTTATATGCTTTGATGCCAATGTATCGTCCTTGAGAATGATTCAGCGTATGGGCAGAACTGGAAGGAAGCATGATGGACGAGTTGATATCCTTCAAAATGTTTTTGGTTTAACTTTTTGAAGGGCGCTTTTTTTTAATATAGAATTTTCCTTTAGCAATTCATGACGATTCTACAGTTTGTTTATAACTTCCTCTGCTCTTTTGATTGCCTTGACAACTATTACTTGTTTTAGCTTGTGAGGGTACAGAAATGAAGGGTTACAAACGAAAGCAAGCAACAAGTAAACTTGTAAAGAAGCATATGCATAATGGGGGTGTGAATAGCTTTAATTTTCATCCAAGCCCAAGAATGGTGTGTTGTTATAACTAGCGGTTTGCATTTGCTCTTTGATAGCAGTAATAAATTCATAACGCTCTCCGTTTCTTTTGCAACAGGTCTCTCATATTTTCAAACCCAAACAGATTTTCTCTAAACTGTCCATTGCAGAGTTTGTTCCTCGTGGAAAAAGAGTGAAGAACAATGAAGCAGCACAAACAGAACCTGTAATAGAGAAGCTTACTGATACAGAAGCTGTTGCTCTTGCCAAGTACTTCCACAATAATGAGGAGGTTGCTTGGAAACCATCTCTCATTGCCTTCCCTCATTTTCAAGAATTTCCGACTAGAGTGCACGGAGTGAAGCACTCATCAAGGACTGGGATGTTAATTGACATGATGCAACATCTTAGAGGGATTTCTCCTCAAAATGACTTTGACGATGTTCCAGAGGTACAGATGGTGTTGGCTTTTTTGAGCAGTTTTTCTTAATGCTGTGCAATTCAATACTAAATACTCCCTACTTATAGGAACTGGATTCTAGACCAATTGGTGCAGCTGAGAGTTCCGAAAATTTCGAAGATATAGAAAGACAGAGACTATCTGGCGACTTGAATATGGTTGAACCAGATTCTCCTGGCATGGCTACGTCACCTATAGGTTCCGCTTCATGTGCTCCATGGGTAAATGAGAAGGAGCTAAATGACCATCCAATATCTCCCTGCAGGACACATACTAATCTCCCTTCTCCAAGTTCTACAGCTGCGAATGAGAATCCAAGTTTGCAACAGTTGCCAGTCATATTCCCTTTACATGAACCCCTGTTTGGCACAGAAATTGCGATGGTAGGTCCTCATGGGAAGGTCTTCATTCCTTCCACGCCCATCCTGGCTTTTACAGACTTCTTGTATTCAACAAGCCGGAAGGAAAGCAATACGTCTATGCTCAACTGGTCAAAGATGGTGGTGGATAATAAGGCCATGGCCCCGACCATAGGCAACAACAACATTCACCTGCAGACAGCTGTTTGTGCAAACTCAGATCAGTCCGTTAATATTAATTGTAAAGATAAAGAACAATCAGAAGGTAGTGGTGATGAAGAGAGAGTTATGCAAACTCCTCCCCTTTGCAAGGAGAAATACAAAGATGGAAGCATGTGTTTGGAGACACCTCCAGATGCTTTGGTGTACAATTCTCCCGCTGCCTCTTCTGCTGGGCTGAATGGTGGTGATATGGTGGAGGGACTTGACTTAAGTCCTCGACTAACAAATTTCATAACTAGTGGTTTTGTTCCTGAGTCTCCTCTACCTTGCAACTCTGGTATGTGCTAGTTGCTATGGTCGTAAACAATGACATGTTCTCTTTAAATCTCAGCTGCCTCAATGTATCTGCAACTGCAAAGGTCAGTGACATGGAAAATGTTGAATTTTACAGGTGAACCATATGTGGCAGTTGCAGAGGCTGAAAAAAATGTTGCGGCAGATAACATGGGAGCGAGAAAGAACTGGGAATCTCCAGTTGAAATCTCTAAATGTCTGGGTGTCGCTGAGCAAGTTGAATCTTCTCCAGCTGCAAATTTGACGAACAGTACCTGTAGCAAAGACTGGTATATGAGCTCTGGCAAGTCAAATGAACAGCCTCGTCAATTTAAAAGGCTGCGCAAAATTGGAGAAAGTGGCCCTCACAAGAGCGTGAAACCGTACAGTGGGTGCTCTATTAACCTTTCAAAGAAGTTTAATAATCCTGTTTTTAAACCAGTCAACCCAGGTAATGCCACATCATAACGTCAGAACTATATTTCCTTACTCTATGCTGTATACATTTTTGACGTTGCCTCTATATTTGATGTTATTTGCTATTGCATCCAGGTGGCAAAGAGAGAACTATAGATGTCAGAGATTTGATAGATGTAGAAGCTGAGTGAGTTGCCATCTTTACTTTCTTTCTCTCCCATTGACATATTGGACGTAACTCCTGTATGGCTTTAATTAAACTGTTCTTTATGATCGTTTGACTTTCTCTTAGAGTCTCTGTTGGGGATCATGCTTCTGATGATGAGGAAGTTGGAGATGATGGAGATTCTTATGATGACAGTTTCATAGATGATAGATCTGATCCCACCACAGTTAGTACGCAAGCAACTGCAGCAAGTCCCCAAGCTGAAGGCGGTGGTGGAATTGACATGATGGCGGTTTACAGGTTCTTTTTTCTTACTTTACGTTCCGTTGTTTTCCATCTCTGCCATTTCTCGTATGTATACTGCAAGTGACCTGATTTATGTCCTTTCTGAACAGACGATCTTTGCTCAGTCAATCACCATTCGTCAGACAAAAAGAGTTTTGCGCTCTCTACAGCTCTGAGGCGGTGATGTCTGCCTCAAGAACAACTCATAGCCCAAGCATTGAAAACCGCCAGGAGAATGGCCATGGCCACTCGTTGAAAACTCCTGAATCTGGCTTTGGCCATTCCAATTTCTCCAATGGGAAGAACTCGGTCTGTTCTCGAACTAATCTCGACAGAAATGTAGAAGACAGCATACCTAGTACCAGTGGAAGAAGTGATCATATAATTAGTGATACGATGTCCAAAAAGAGAAAGCTTGGTTCAAGGGAAGCTGCCGCCTTTGTTTGTGCAACTAATCTGGAGAAGGAATTCTCAGTCATCGGTGGTGCCACAAGTGCAACTGACGGGAGGGAATCATCTCAGCTTTGTTGCCAAGTAGCAAATGATAATTTAAATGGAAGTTTATTGTCCTTGGATGATCCGTTCTATGATGGTCTTGATTTTGATGAGTTGGAGGCTCAAGCTGCTAAGCTATTGAAACAGAAAGCAGATTCATCTAAACAAACTGTTGCTAATATATTAGGTTCTCCTCCATCTTTTGACCTTGGGATCTAGTAATTATGGGAAGCAGTCTTTTTTTTTTTTTTTTACGAGCCTTGGATATGAAGTTGATTGTTCATAATTTATTATCTGCAAAGGCATACAAATTTGTATATAACTATCAACAAATGTTATCTATCTGTATTTACTTTGCTCTTAACAATAGAAAGAAATTTCTATTTTTATTTCCATTGTCTGGGAGTCTTGATGGTGACATTAACCTTACCTCTTCCCTTTGCAATTTAATGTTTTAGTTCCCTATCTACTTTTCCAGGTGGTGATGCAATACCCATCTGCCAATTATCTTCATTTGATAAACTTATTCACCATCTAGTCCTGTTTTATTCAGCGTCTGTTCAGTAACTAGTTTGTGGTGTGTTTGAGACGTTATAGATCCACATCTAAAATAATACTCCCTCCGTTCAACAATATCTGTCATTCTAGAAACTTGCACACTTATTAAGGAAATTAGAAAAATGACGCATGTATCCCTACTTTTTACTTTTTCATCTAGATAATAATTACTTTTGTATTGAATAGTAGGGTTAAAAGTGGAAAAAGATGTGTCAAAAAGCTAAAATGACAGATATTTTTGAAATAAACGACAGAGTTATTAATTAACGGAGGGAGTGAGTAGTATTCAGTTGCTTTGTCGTTTAGAACCTTAGCCACCTCTTATTGGCTACGTTCCATGGAACTAGAGCACAATCAACTTCAGTGGGTAAAAAATCAAATACAAATTATAGATGCAATTCGCATAAAAAGTGTTACATCTGTGCGTGCTATGTAAGGACACTATCAATTACTAGAAACTTATGCTACTTTCTCTCAGTACATCTTTCTGCTCAGACAAAGAAATTGCAGCACAGTAAAACTCTCAACGCGATTATTGGTATCATCCTATGCTACTACTATTATTATTTGCTCAGCCTTTTAGCTTTGATCCCTCGTCTTCTTCCATGGTAACAAAAATGTCCAGTTCGCCAGTGCTCTGCTAATTAAAGAGCATCAAAAAAATAAAGTGGAAAGTCAAATCACTATATCAAAAGGATCACAATAATAATAATTGAATTTCATTATAATGTGACAGCAATATAGAATCCGTAACACA
The DNA here is from genome assembly GCA_023374045.1 of Limonium bicolor. Classification (NCBI taxonomy): domain Eukaryota; kingdom Viridiplantae; phylum Streptophyta; class Magnoliopsida; order Caryophyllales; family Plumbaginaceae; genus Limonium; species Limonium bicolor. Next base: position 105,680,053 of record CM041780.1, read on the forward strand.
ATAATGAAAAGCGGTGGCTGGGGGAGCAATGAGAATACCCATTGATCAAATGAGTTGTATACTGACCTGACCTCTCTTTTAAGTCAGTATATCATCAGTTTCTCACATTAGTCACGCACTTGAGGAGGAGGCTCACAACGTCAGGTGAAACTTTCAAAGCAGAGTTCTTAAGATCACGAATCTTGGCTTTTGTTTCCTCTTCAAGGCGTTTCACATTCGCACCAGAATTCCCACTTGACTGGCCAAACACAAAAAATGGACATGTTATAGGGCCCATCAAACGACTTCTGCAGGTTCATGAATTGATGATGATTCTAATATGATTTTAACATGGAAGAAGAGGATACTACAAACTGTCTAAACTAAAACTATGCATTTCAGACTGGATCTGTGATTTGAAGTTAAGGAAATGAGAAATGAAGGGCACTGCTAGTAATATTATTTACCTCTGAGAGACTCCTCTGATATTCATCTTCCATACGAGAACGTAAGCGTGTGATTTCAGCTTCCGCTTCTTGTTTAGCCTGTCTTAATCTCTGCATCTTCACTGTTATCATAAACACAAAATTAGATTGAAAGATTTAACTATTATATACGGATATGATTACGAAAATCCGAAATAGAAGTAAAGGAGGTTACAGCTTCGAGCATCTTGAACAATCTGCTGAGCCTCTTGTTCAGCATTCAACAGCATCTGGATGCCTTGTTGCCCCTTCATTGATTCCATCACTACACAAAACCAAAGTCGGAATCGATGTGAAGAATCAATCGGAAACGAAACCAAGATACGAAAAACTACGTAAATTCTGTAAATATTAAACAAGTGTCGTGAGTGTAAATGCGGTACAATACTTATGAATCACATATCATTTTGAGATTTACTCTCGTGTTTCCATTTGATCAAGAGATATTTTTTTCGACTGCGCTGGATGAATTAAGAACGAGAACCAAACGAACCGGAACAGGTTTGGAAAATGTTCGTTAGGCAAAAACTATACGCATCTGATCCAGAACACGATCGAAGTTGCTAAGATCTATTAACTGAATGGAAGGATGACTGGATGAAGGAAGGTACCTTATGGATTCCCCAAGTACCGAGAGAAAGAGAGAGAATTCCCAGTGTGATTTGCTTTGATGTCCGTTCCAATATAGATGCAGGTGACTGAAACAGAGGGATGTCTGTTTCTAAATGTGTGTATATAACAGAGGAAGAGACGGGGGCAAAAGCTGGGACACCGATCCTTTTATGCATAAGAAAAGAGGGGGCTGCTAGCTCCGTCTAGTTCTGTTTATCGTAATTTTTTATGCTATTTTTAAATGTTTACTGCTTCTTCTTAAAAAAATACATTGTTATATATAAAATATTGGAATATTTGCTAGATGCCATTGAAGTTTATATAATTCACCATATATTATTTTATGTAATGTCATTAAATAAATCATTGACCCTCAAAATTCGAAGTTCTAAGCCTACATCTTAATCCCTACATCCTTATAATTTTGAAGTTTAGAGATTTATTTAATGATTGAAAAAGTGAATTACATTCCATATACATATGTGAATTGTTGAAAACCTGATTGCATATGTGAATTTCCCTAAAAATATATGTTTATGCAAATAATTATAGCATGTAATCGTTTATAGACATACAATTAAATTATATTATCTCCTATTCTTAATCTCATCACATTATTTTCAAAAAATAACTCTCTAACGCAAGGGGTGTTGAGCCCATGTACGACTACTACTATAACTAGATCAAATAGAACTGGAATACATACGTGGGTGGATGACCTTAGACATGAAGTGAATCATCGTCAAAGTACTGTTTTACGGCTGTTTTATATGTGATGGTAGTATATTATTGTAGGAAAACGTAGGGTTCATGTGGGATCCATACAGGTCCCACTCATTTATACCATATATATGCTATCAAATATGCCAAAGACGAACGAAGCCTAAGTTGAAGAGACGGTTAAATCATGGTTGTAAAAAACAGTACAGTACGACCGTTTATACGGCGTATATAGCCCGTTTTTGTAACGAAACGTATTCATCGAACACCCCGTCTTATAGTAGCATAGTCTGTATAATCATATGTATTTCTATTGAAGACAACGAGTATTAATCCCTAAATGAAAATAACGTTGACTTTATATAATGTGTTACTTTAGAAAAAATGAAGATATAATCACCACCACTATTAACTACTCCCTCCGTCCTGAATTGACCGTCCTGTTTGCTTTATGGCACGTTTTTCCACTTCAATATTAAGCATATAAGATAAATAATTTTATAAAACTAAATTTTGTAACATATGTTTATCATGTAAGGATTCATATGCAAAACTTAAATATTCAAAATTAATTTATCTTATATGTTAAAAATTGAAGTCAAACGACATGTCCAAATAGTAAACAGGACAGTCAATTCAGGACGGAGGGAGTATAAATTAAATATTTGTGAGGAAAAATTACAATTATACAAATAACTTTTCTATCCTACTATTTTTTATTCTTTTATTTTTCTACTTAATAATAGTATGTCTTTTTCTTAAATTTCACTTATGTAACTTATCTTATATCACTCAACAAAACTTCTATAAAATTCTTTGATAAATTTATAATATAGAAATATACAAAGGTATTAATAATAAAATATAAATAATATGTACAAAATGGAACATATTTCATACTTATAACTATTTATTATAAGTTGTTTATTATTTAAATATTAATATTGGTTGTCTGTTCTATCTGAATCGATACTTGATAAGAGTCGATTTGAGGGAACCGATTTTTGTTGGCGCTTTCTTGGAAGTTGGCTGATCATGCCATTTATAACCACTTTTTCGAATGTTTCAATCTTCAAAAGAGAGCTATATACCCCCTTTGTAGCTTAGCTGCTATTAGTTATGCTAGGTTCCAATTTAATATTCTCCAATTCAAAATATCTGTGAATCAAGAGATTAATAAAAAAAAATCGATTTCCAAATTAAAGTTGTACAGACTACATCGGCAAGATCATCTTCGCTTAGCATGAAGGAAGAACAAAAGGAACGTAGTAAAATTAGACAACTACAATACAACATCACATATTTACAAAAGAAAAAAACAGAGTAAAAATGACCCGTTAAAGTGCAGGGTATGAGGCTCCTTCGCAACCCATCCATTCATCCCAATCATCCCACTCGTCTACTACCACACTGCTTGTGTTAATCGCTTCCTCTTCCTCAAATTTCTCCATCAAACTCTTCATAAATAAAAAATAGACATTATCAGCACTTTTACTAGAATAACAACAACGTTGATGATGCTACAGAACACAGCCAAATGCAAATATTTTAAGTTGTACTATCAGGATACTCCAATCTTAGTGGGCCGGAAAGATAACAACAACAATAAATAATTGTCGACAACGAAAACCGGCCCACCACTCTTTTTTTTTTCCATTTTAGCTGACAGACGAATCGGCTGTAGTGTAATCGTCAAGTACGTCATTATAACAATATATCACCATCCCGATATAACTTCGTGATAGAAAGTTATTTCGTCAAAAAAAAAAAAAAGTGATATAAAGTTAGAAACTAGCCAAAATATGTCCATGCACAATAATAGCACCTTATCAGAAATTACAAAACTGTGTAAAAATAATAAATTCACATCAGAAATCAAGAAGCAACGACCTCACTTAAAAATGGAAAATAAAGAAAAGTGTGAAAAAAAGGAATATGACTATCTTTCAGTTTCAGTGTCTGTATTTCATTATATTGATTGATTGTAAAATTCGAGCAATCGCTATCGCCATAAGTCTCTTCTTCTCTTCAACACAAAGGAAACGCAAAACACAGTACGAATGAAGCAATGAGAACAAAACTGAAATGAAAAATTAAACGAAGACATAAAAGACTCTTTCAATCTTCGATAACAAATGACAAAACTTAACGATCTTTGAAGGTAAAATTTCATGCTCTTTCTTCTCGGAAAACAACATTTTATTCACGGTAGCAGAAAAGAAACAAGCGGGAAATGATATATCAAAATCGAAATATAAACAGAGAGAAGTTTAATGTTGTTTCTAATCCACACCTCATAAGCAGATTTAATTTCTCGAAAAAACTCGTGATTCGCACCAGCAGCAGCAGCCGGATTCCCTCTAATAACATCCGGATGATACTGCAGTATCACAGATATGAAAAGAAAATTCATTCATCAGTCAGAATAGTTTTGATCATGCACCAAATATCATCGACAGTGACAACAGAGTTGAATCAGACGAGATCCATCGATGGATGATGATGATGATGATGATCAATATAGAACAAACAAAAACCACAACAAATCGATCGGAACAAACGATCGAATGTCGGAGAAGGTATATGAGAAAATGACTGACCTTTAGAGCCAATCTTCGGTAAGCGGATCGTACATCATCCTTGGAAGCGAATGGTGAAAGACCTAAGATCGCGTAATTGTTGAAACTCGAGTGGCAGCAGAATTTCAACCTTCTCTGATGATTCCCTACCGGCAATACGGATGCACCACCGACGAAACCGGCGCGCTTATGAATCCTCCCGATTGGCATCATCTTATCCATTTTTTTCTGGTCACTTCTTTTTCTCCGCGTTTTTACGCCCTTTCAATGACTAGATTCTGAAACAGAGGGATTTTCTGACGATCTTTGCTATAAATAGGCAGAGTAAGTGCGTGGAGTGGATTAGATGTCCCGCTCTTATCCCGAATTTGTCTCGTTTTTCAATGAGGTTGCTTTTTATTTAATAGAGAAAAAGGACTGTACAGAGGTCTTGGCTTTGAGATTGATGAGGAACGAGGCAAAGGTGGCTAAAGAAGGGCCACTTGTTTTCATCCCGTTCACTGTGAGGACCATTGACCGGCCAACAACTTACAGAAAAATAAAAGTAACTAAATGCTGATGGAGAAATGTTATCTGTAGACTAGCAGTGCCAGTACTCCAGTCTGAATTCAAGACTCATGCAAATCGTGTAACCATGGAACATGTGAGAAATAAAGAAGAGTGTTTTAGGTGAAACTCAACATGTGACTTGCCCGTGATTTCGTGTTCTTCACCAACCAAACATCCTTTGCTTGCATTGTAGGCTTTTTCTTTGAAGCTTAGGTCGTTCAAAGGCTTTTCCAACACATCGTTAATATGAGATGAACATATTAAGACTAATTCAATTAGTAAATAGTTGGTATTTATTGTTTCTTTTCCCCGTTGTTATACCCAAAATTTTGATCCTCGGCAAGAATACTAGGCATAAATACGAAGACAAAGGTAAAATGGTTAAAATGTACTAAGACGGAATTTTTCAAGGACACTCTTGGGACTTTCTATTTTTATATGGCTTGTTAATCATCTCAAAACACTTTCAAACAAAATAATCATTATGAAAGACATTTTATAATTTTCAGATAATTTTTTATTCTGGAAATATACCTTTTAATTCATAGAGTAAATTATTGGGAACCCCCTTATGGTTTTGTGATAATACCACTAACCACCTTGTATTTATCATAATTATTGGTAACCACCTTAAGGTTATGGTATCTTTAACTACGAGTCCTCAAACTATAGCTCCGTTAATAAATCGTTAACCCCTTGATGACCTGTCAGCTTATTCAGTAAATAATGTCATACTGGACAAAAAACACTGTTTAATCAGCATCGTCTAAGTCTATTCCATCCCACTGCTATTTTTCTAAAAACGTCAACCCTAACCCATGAATGTCCACACCCATAAAGATTTGAGCCAAAAATACCACCGAAAAGTGCCAGAAATCCACCGTCCAGTGGCGGTCTATGCCTATGGACACCCCATCCAGAGTTCTGGACGGCTTATCCGTGGTCATGGATGCCCCCAGACGGTGGCGGGCAATATAATTATTTAAATTCAGAATTTACTTGAAATACCCCTAACCAATTAAACATTGATTCAAAATCTAACCAATTAAATTAAGACCTAAACATGCCTTAAAGACCAATTTAAAATAACAATGGTCAACATAAAGCGAAAACTGCACCCTTTGACCATTTTGGGCAAATATATGCCCAAATGAACACTTTATGATCCAAATTTAATTCCTAAGTATGATAACTCATAAATGAACACAAAGAAACAATTACCAAAGAAAACTAAGCTCAAAAACAAGCTTTAATAACACTGATCCATGAGTGATTATGACAACAGTGAACTATATTATCTTATTTGGAAGCTTACAAAGGTGTGCTGCTTAGTAATAATTTGTAACAAAATTTGTTACCTTTTATTATCTTGAGAAGGATTTTCAACAAAATTATTATCCCATGTAAATAGGTTAGTGTAGATAAGATTTGTATAGATTTTAGGAAAGCAGTTAACCGCCTCCATTTTGTATATAGATACGTGCAAAACAACAACAAAAAGGTAGAGCTTTCTATCGTAAATAGATAAAATATTGTGAAAGAATAGTTGTAAGTAAAAGTATAGAATCAAGACGTGTCTTGTGATTGTTCAATATGTGAATAGATCACGTTTAGAAGGTTTTTCAAGTTATCAATATATTAATATTGGAGTTTTTCTTCTACCTCACTATGTCTTGTTCTTCGGACTCATTAGTCTCATACTGAATCCTCAAATCCTTCACTTACGAACTTATATAAATTAACTTTTATCATAAGTAGTAACTTAGATGTGTATATTGAGGATTGTTTCAAACAATTTGAGAGCCCTAATAAATAAATCAAAACTAGGCATAAATATAATGAATGTTTGCAGAACGGAGAGGTTGGCGCTTGCGCCACCTTCTACCGTGGCTCCCATCCACGTGTTTTATTATAATTAGAACTTTAAAATTCTGAAAAAAAAAAGTTAATAGGGCAATGCTTATGTACGTAACTGAATATGTGTATTAGAGAAATCAACGCGAAAGAACTGCGCGATTCAAAATCCTGCTTCTACGCTCTCTAGTTCCAAAAGTAGAAGCGCAGAGAAAGAGAGAGACCACATAGAAATCTAACCTAACTTCATGTTTATTGGTCGATCACTAATCAAACCTCTGAATTCACTATCACCAATCGATCTCAGATCACGAACCTTCACTGCAGAATTCAGTGGAGAATTCAGTGTTGTTGCAGAATTAAAATGAGAATTCGGGGGGGGGGGGGGAAGAAAAGCGTTGTTGCAGAATTAAGTGCTGATTGTCGATCGCACCGATCGCTCATCGCTGATCGTCGATCATTGTTCATCGTCATCAACCTTCAGCTAGCCCAACAATCAAAATCATGAGTTCAGAAGAAACCCTAACTGTTATCAGAAGTGAAATTGATGGTACTACTCTACACAATTCAAATACAAATTTGGTAAACGAGTGTGGATAATGATTTCAAAACTTTTGTTTCTGTGTGATGAACAAATTATGCTGTGAGGTTTACGATGATAATGTATCTAATAGATTATAAAACAGAGAGATATTGACTGAATTGTCTTAGCAGAAAAAGATTCATTCCATAACGGTTTATAATTCACTTTAATTATAGTTATGATTCACTTTTGTTAGAGATGTGATACGTATTTAGTATGACATTTACTGCAGGTGTGCCTAAACTATATGCATTACAAGTTAGTAATTACATTGAAGCAGAATCTTCGAAGTTGACTGCAGGTGTGCATGAACTATCTGCATTACAAGTAGCAATGAGAAGAAGGTTGTACTTCAATATCAAATGAAACACTGAATTGAAGAGTGAGGATGTGACAGCCCAGACAAACAGCCCACATGTGTGATATTGTCCGCTTTGGCACGCAGGCCGCACGGATTTGTTCCTGGGGTTTCGCCCCAAAACGCGTCACACAAGGGAAGAGTATCCCCACCCTAATAAGGTATGGTTCGTGCTCTCTCCCGATCGATGTGGGAGGTAACACCACGCCGGGTGTTACACCCTACCCCCCTTAAGGAGCCCAGTGCCCTCACGGGCTCACTGGACCCACACCGACCTGGGTCTGGCTCTGATACCATCTGTGACAGCCCAGACAAACAGCCCACATGTGTGATATTATCCGCTTTGGCACGCAGGCCGCACGGATTTGTTCCTGGGGTTTCGCCCCAAAACGCATCACACAAGGGAAGAGTATCCCCACCCTAATAAGGTATGGTTCGTGCTCTCTCCCGATCGATGTGGGAGGTAACACCACGCCGGGTGTTACACGTCTGATATAACATATGTATAACTTAATGAATTATAACTAAATTCTTTTAAGATGACAATAGTGACAACCTAAAAAGCAATTTAATGTAGTATTACAACATCTAATTAAAATTCTTTAACACCAATATTCTTCATTATTAATATATTGAAAGTATGATAAATCTTACACATGAAAAGCTAGTCACATTCTCTTTTTTATTTATTCATAGTTATTCTATACTGACTACCGGCTATGAGCTATGTAGTTGACGGCCGGTTCAGAAAGACACAGCCCCCTACCGACTATATGTGCCCTAGCCGTTGGTCGGGTGTTTTTTTTTTTGTTTTTAACCAATTTTTCCCATTTTAATTTGACTTTTATAAATAAATTCTTACAGACCTTGTTTCAATAAATTTGTTACAACCATTCTATAACATACTTTGATTTTTTTACTTAATTGATTGACCTCAAGTAGTAACTAGTTAACCTTTTCGAAAGCAACATTTACTAATAAAAATGATGGGTGACAGTCATTTATGGTAAGTCGGGAACACCACCATCTTTTGGCAAGATATTCACAAGGGTATCGCATGTTGATCTTGGTTGTCCATCATAACCATATATTTTTTAGATTTTACTTTTAAATAACGAATGTATTTCAAACAACAATTTCAAACACTTTCTTTCTTTTATATTATGTGTTAACACATAATAACAAGCATATGATGTAAACAATGTTTAGCATTGTTTGTTTACATCATAGAGTATCTTTTTGTGATTCATTATATATCCTTTGTCAATTTATTTAGCAAATTTTTAAAGTTTTTTTTGTTAACTAATACCTGCAAATATTATATATCATACTCCAAGAACTTACATAGAAAGTTTCTTGTCTAAGTGACAAGCAGAAATAATTCGAAAAGGTATTTGAACACCTTCCCAAATTCTAACATCCTCCTAAGAAGGATTAAAAGCTCTAGCTACTAATATACTAGGTAAGAATTGTAATGACATTACAACTTTTACAACAAAAACTCACTAAAGTATTACATATATCCCTCTGCTTACTTCTTGCTTGTCTAATGTCCGGATCTTCTTCATTGACAACACCAAAAAGAACCTGCACATAATTTTCCTTCATATTATCAAAACAGATGCGGTGGTGACCCCTTTGTTTAGCAAGTTCCACCGCCCAAAGAATTGCCTTGATAATATCAGCACACTTTACCAGGAGGGGAAACCCTTCTTCATTTCTGATAACTCCTTTTACCTGAGAGGGATGGTACTTCTTGGAAAACACCTCAACCGAGACAGAGATATAGCCTTTAGGGGGAGGCTCCCACTCTAAACTCTCCAAATTATCCTGATGGGCGTTAATAATAGTAGCTTTATAAGCTTCTATATAAGCAAAGTTTTTCTCAATTACATTCCACCAAGCTAATTTATCATCATGTTTACATCTATTTCTTGCATCATAAATAACCCACGTATTGTTACCAATACAAGAGAACTTCTTATTTCCCCACCTCTTAGCTATATCAATAAACATATCCACCCCTGCCTCACCTTCATTCAAAGGAATAACAGTTATATCCAAAATAGAATCTCAAATCTCTGTTACACAACAACACTTGAAGAAGCAGTGTACGGTAGGATCTTTTTCACCACATAGGAAGCAATGCATTTCACAACCTGTCCTATTTCCAATGTTGCCTTGACAAGGCGTGATACTATTCGAATATTTCCCCAAAACCAAATTTGCCCGAGGAGGACAAATATTCTTATCTAATGTTTTGATGATATTAGAAAAAACATTAGGCGTAGAAGAGTTCCGTGTGTGGTTACCCATTTGCAGAAGATTGAAACCTGATTTTACTGAATATCATCGATCTTTGGTATGATGCCAGATCCAATGGTTTTTCTTACCAGTATGGGTATTTGTGTCTTTTTTCCCTTCTGGTCAATGACATAGTGATAGTGACATTTCATGAACTTTTAAAAAATTTAGTGACATTTAATGAATTTATTATTATTTGGGGGCATTTCATGAATTAGCCTAAAATATGGTGGCATTTCATGAAATTTCCCTACTAAGAATATACTATTATTCGCAAAAGTTTTATTCTTTAGTGTATCTGGCTAATTATTATTATCTTATAAAAAATCTTTGGTTTATAACATTTCTTCATATAAAAATGAATACTAATAATGATATATGTTTCACAAAAAATGTTAATTGACAATAACTCTTGCCTAGATTTTGTTGATTGACTAGCAGAATAGTAAAATTTTGTTTGTATTACTTTTGTTTAAGTTTGGACTATTTTATAGTACCTAACTAAATAATGTTAATACATGGTATATATAAAAAAATGGAACAAGTTATCATATGGGTTACTCTTTCGAAAGTTTATAAAAATAAGTTCATTTTCTCTATTGTCTTTATATATATATATATAAACTAAATATAATATTGATTCATTGGATTTCACAAGCGTTAAATTTAACAAATTATCTTACCTTTAAAATATTAACCTCTACATATAAACTGTAATATATAATTTTTTATAATTAGTCATTACTTTATTAGTATAATAAAAGAAAAAACTTACTTCATTTATATTATTTGTTTTTATGAATTATAATATAATATGTTTTTGAATTAGAATATGATTAATTATAGATCAATTTTATTTGATTAGAGATATTGCATTTAATTTGTATATATATTAATACTGCATTTTTTAATTTAATTTCTTTTAGTTATTTGTTTCATATGATTTTATTGGTCAGTGAAAAAACCATTAAGATTGTAATCTTATTATACTAGTAAATAATTAATTTTGTAGGTGGGGATGAGGGTGTCAAACTTGTGACCTATCTCCATGTAGAGTATAGCTCATCAACTCGGTTATCTTGCTTTCGACATAATTAGACATTTACTACCTCTTTTTAATGATAAAAGAATCATCTCAAGACACTTTTATTTAAAAGGATCTCATTATATTTCTTAGAAAAATGATATGCTCCACCTATGACGTTTGGCGAAATGACACACTCCACCCACAAGGTTTTAAAAATTACTTTCCCCACCCATGTAGTTTCCCACGTTTTACATCCAACAAATTTTCTAATTTTCGTTTAGGGAAAATACATTTCCCACCCATGACGTTTGGTGAAATTACACACCCTACCCACATGGTTTCAAAAATTACTTTTCCCACCCATGTGGTTTCCCCTTTTTAATATCCGATAACTTTTCTTTTTTTTGTTCAACTTAAAAGATACTTAGATGTTGTCCAAACTCCAAAGTTGATGAAACTGTACACGGATGATGTTAAAGTATTATATTTTGGTCCGACATGAAATCCAAAGTTTTCAAGCTCATATGTAATCCGTGGGACCCAATATAACATGTGACATGTGAACGTGTGTTCATTGGGTCACACATGTCACATGTGAGCTTAAAAAACTTTGAATTTGGCATTGGACCAGAATATAACACTTTAGCATTATCCATGTAAAGTTTCATCAAATTTGGACAACATTTAAGCATCTCCTAAGTTGAATGAAAATTAGAAAAATTGTTGAATGTAAAAAAAATGGAAAACACATGGGTGGGGAAAGTAATTTTTGAAACCTCGTGGGAGGAGTGTGTAATTTCACCAGACGTCATGGGTGGGGATGTAATTTACCTTTTGTTTAATTTAAAAGATGCTTTAATGTTGTCTGAAGTTGATGAAACTTTATATAGATGGTGCTAAAGTGTTATATTTTGATCGTATATCAAATCTAAAGTTTTTTAAGCTCACATGTGACCCGTGGGACCAATGAAATATGTGACATGTGAGTGCATTTTCATTGGGTCCCATAGATTACATTTGAGCTTAAAAATTTTAGATTTGTCACTGAACCAAAATACAACACTTTAGCATCGTTTATGTAAAATTTAATCAATTTCGGACAATGTTTAAACATCTTTTAAATTGAACAAAACTTAGAAAAGTTGCTGGATGTAAAATGAGGGGAATCACATGGGTGAGGAAAATAATTTTTAAAACCTTGTGGGTGGAATGTGTAGTTTTATCAAACATCATGGATGTATTATGTAATTTTTACTATTGTTGATATGCTACTATGAATACTGTCTTATAATAGTAAATTAACTACAAGTGAACTATTTTAAAAGGCGGGAAATGTGCAGGTATATCCCGTGATCACTGTATGACGTCATAACCCAACGCCCAAAATAGGAAACTAAATAAGCACGAACTAACTGTTCTCTCCTCTTGGGAGTTCCGACGCTCAGGTATATCCCCAAATCGCACGAAGGGTATATATAAACCCTAAATTGAACTTCAAACCAAGTCAACAGAGATTAAACATTTTTGGTCCCCGGCGGGAGTTTGAGCCATCTCCATCTATGTTACTGAGCATAACTCCAATCTAAGCACGAGCGCAGTCGTCCGATTCCCTCTATGACGAACAAACCGGAGGGCAATTCGGTTCCCATATCGGGCTCATTGTCTCTCCCGTCCGCCAAGATCCACCCCGCCAATGACCCCGAAGTCGATCCCAGCTCCTACTTGCTCGAGAAATTCAAGCTCTATGAGACCCGAGCAGTACGAATATAGTTTTTGATCCTCTATCTCCTATTATGATCTTTCTAAACTCTCGACTGGTATTGAATGTCACTTTCCATTTCATTTATTCTTGTCTTAATGTGGGTGTTGAACTTTCTATTGGTTCTTGATCGTCAGAGGTTTTATCTAATTGGAAGTGATCGCTACAAAAGATACTTTCGAGTGTTGAAGATCGATCGATCTGAGCCTGCGGAGCTCAACATCAGTGAAGATCCGGTGGTTTATTCTGCGCAAGAGGTTAAGAGCCTATTACAGAGGATTGCTGAGGGTAATCGCGCCACAGGAGGATTGGCTTTTGTTGCTAAGGTCTTTGGTGTGGCTGGTAAGTTTTTTCTTATACAATTTTTATTTAATCATTATGTCATGGTGTAAACAAAATTTATATGTGTGCCACGCCGTTAATTTGCCCTATCCTTTGTAGGTTGTATTAAATTCTTGGAATCTTACTACTTGATTCTGGTCACTAAGCGTAGACAAATTGGGTGCATATGTGGGCATTCCATTTATGCTATTGATGAGAGCCAACTGATCACTATACCCCACGCTTCAATTCAGAGTGACGTGGCTCACTCGAAAAACGAGCTCAGGTATTTTCTCAATCTTATTAGCTTTTTCATTTCCCTTCTCTCAAATGAAGTGTCTGTTGCCATTGCTTAACGTTTGTACTCAGTTCATAGGTAGGCTGCTCCGATTTACCCGCGCCAATTAGAATAAATGATCTACTGTTCAAAATGAGGTCCTGTGTCATCTATGGTTTGTGGGTGACTTTGAAGGATACGTTTTACCACCGATCAGCTGGATATAGGTCTGATGGTACTGTTCTGACTTATTGAAGGTACAAGAAGCTTCTATCCAGTGTAGATTTGACGAAAGATTTCTTCTTCAGCTACACATATCCTGTTATGCAGAGTTTACAAAAGAATGTGATGTCGAAAGGGAAAGCTGGGATGCCATATGACAGCATGTTTGTTTGGAATGCATATCTAACTGAAGCTATACGCTCCAGATGCAAAAATGACATTTGGACTATTGCCTTGGTTCACGGGTATTTCAAGCAAGTAAGCTAGCTCTTATTCTCTCATTCCTTTGACTCTTTTCCTCTCCGCATAGACCTTATTCTCAAGTTGCTTTTATCCTACCTCCATTTGCATGGTCACTCTTAACAGATAAGAATGTCAATTTATGGACTGGACCTTAGTGTTACTCTAGTCTCCCGACGTTCGCGACACTTTGCTGGGACCAGGTGATACCTTTGCTGAAGCTTGGAATATTTTCAGAATTTAGATTTGTCAGACATTGTCAGATTTATGCTTTATGTGATGATGAGTAGACCTGGCAATTCGGGTCGCTGGGTCGGGTTGATATCAACCCTAACCCAACCCATTTAAAATATCATCAACCCCAACCCAACCCAAAAATGGATGGGTCAGAAAATCATGACCCTAACCCAACCCGCTTAAAATACTTCAACCAACCCTAACCCACCCCCAACCCATTTTTTCAAGCATACAATAATTTAGATGGATTAGGAGTAGAAATTAATAAAAAAATCCAAAAACATCCAAAGCTAGCTGACACACTAATTAGGATGAAACAAAAGGGAGAGAAGTAATCTTGCTTGATCGACCAAACTTTAAACGAACTCCATGTTATGCAAAGAATGTAAAAGTACTGCACCAATTTCCCATGAATAGAATAACACGTACTTTTTTCATAAGTTTATATTTAGCAATCTAAGCCTAAAACTCTATCACTGTTGGGGAGGAATCCTACCTAGATATGCACATGTTCCTAGTGCCCATAATAAAAAGAGGAACGAAAACAAAAATCAAATATACTAAAGACAAATCTTCTGAAGTTAGAAATAATTTATAAACTGAGAGCTCAAAGCCTCAAACTATGAATGATAGTTTTAAAATATTTACACCTGTTTAAACTGAGTGGTCATGCCTGAGAAAAGTACAATCACAATCACTTAATCGTTACCAACAATTGAGGAACTTTTATGCAACACGTTATCCGCATTGTTGGCTTCAGAATTCACTAAGAGGTTTATAATCAAGATTCTACTTACAAAAAATACATATCACCTACTTTTGTTCACCCTTCTAGATTATCTGAACATATCTATGTTCTCAAGAACAACTATGGCAGTGAGAATAAGAAAAACAAACATTGGGCAGAGATGAAGAGCGACATAGACATAAACAATGACGTAGAGAAGAAAAATAGAAGTGAGTATGCAAGACGAGAGCATTTGGGTTTTCAACATTATGTTAAGGTATGGTTGTGTCCTTTGTTTGATATGCAGCTGGTTGGACCGTTTGTTTAGTTAAGATTATGTGATATTATTAAAGGTGGGAAAGCCCAACTGCACTTGGGTTTAAGGCTAAGGTATAGTGTGATCTGAAAATAATATATATATATGTGAATTAATATTTTTATTTTTTATTACTAACAAATATATTTTCGGGTTTCGGGTTGGGTCATGGGTTAAGATCTCTACCCTAACCCAACCCACAAAATTAGCTTATTACCCTAACCCAACCCAAAAAATAGATGGGTCAATAATCAAGACCCTAACCCGCAAAATTATGGGTTGGGTTCGGGTTGGGTTTCGGGTTGGGTCTATATTGCCAGGTCTAATGATGAGGGGTGCTTTTTGAATCATGTGTTTTGTTGCGCGACGAGTTTTTTATGTGTCTGTGTTAAGATATTATGATATGTTTCCTTTCCAGGTATTTAAAGAGGGGAGTAAATGACAAGGGCAGGGTTGCAAATGATGTTGAAACAGAACAGATTGTGCTGTATGAAGATGTTGGTCCTTGCAAGGGTAAAATGAGTTCTGTTGTGCAGATGCGGGGATCAATTCCTCTCTTTTGGTCACAAGAAGCTTCCAGATTAAGTCCTAAGCCAGATATAATATGTAAGTATGCTACACTTTTCCTTGAACCAGATATTAAGCATCAATTTTTTCAATAACTTTTTTATAAAGGCATAAACTTGCGTCAATGACTACTTGAATGGTCAATTTTGAGATGTGGATATCATGGGAGGATGAGGTGAAGGACTGCATTTGTTTGAGCCTGGGGGTCAATGAGATATACTGGTTCCTATCTGTCTAAAATCCTGGCCTTTATATTTTCTATGCCAGTGCAGAGATATGACCCTACTTATGAGGCTACTAAGTTGCATTTTGAAGACCTGGTAGAAAGATATGGCAATCCAATAATTGTTCTCAATTTAATTAAGGTTTGTTCAGTTGTTTTCCTGCATCTTCTCTCTGTTCAGCACTCAACTTGACCATCACATTGTTTCCTGCTTTCTGACTGCTGGTTGTAAGTCATAGTCTTCCATTTACTAGTTAGTTAGTTTCTGCTAATCATTCTGCTTCCTGATGACCTTTGTGGTTTTCTCCTTGTAGTTCCTCTGACAGTGAATTTTCGTATCATTTTCTTATATGTCCGCAAATCAATATGTTTGAAATTTGCAGTGTCAGTCTGGCATGAGTTTCTTCTTATTGGTAAGTCATTGGTTGTAAATGCAGACTTTTGAGAAGAGGCCTCGAGAAATGATGTTGCGACGTGAATTTGCTCATGCTGTTGGGTACCTGAATCAAATACTCTCAGAAGAGAAACATTTAAGATTTATCCACTGGGATTTTCATAAATTTGCAAAGACGTAAGAATTTGCATGAAAGTTATTGACGATGCTTCTAGTGGGGCTAACATGACACCTCAAGTTTGATGTTCAACAGGAAATCTGCTAATGTCTTGGCAGTATTAGGAGCTGTGGCTGATGAAGCACTAGATTTAACTGGTTTTTACTTCAGTGGTAAACATCCTGTTGTGAAAAGGAGAGCCAGCCAGCTAAGTAGAGCTAACACTGCAAGGTATTATGTCCTCTTTGTCATATCTCTTTCCATAAGGAGCATTGCCAACAATTTTCATGTTTGGAGCATAAATCTAAGAGAAAGATGAACGATCATGAAGATCTGTATGCATCTAAAGATTGAGGCTGAATAATATATGCTCTTATTCTTATTTGAAATTCTTTTGATCTTTTCATCTTGCAGCAAGTTCGTAGCAACTGAACTTGTTTTCCTAGGTGACAGTAATTGTGTTCATCCTATGGAAATGTGTGATTTTATTCCTAATATCTTTTTTTTTTTGTGCAGGGAGGCCTCTTTGAGGGATTTCAGACTGCATTTTGAAGATCTCAGAAGAGTTGGCAGCAACGATTCTTTTCTGGCTAGAGACACTGATTTGGGTCCACACTACCAAAAAGACAGTTACAAAGGATCCGAACCATGCTTTCAGAGTGGTGTGTTGCGAACCAATTGCATAGATTGTCTGGACAGAACTAATGTTGCTCAGTATGCTTATGGTTTGGCAGCTCTAGGCCGCCAGCTCTATGCTATGGGCCTCACTGATATGCCTAAGCTGGACCCAGATAGTAGCATAGCCGCTGCCCTTATGGACATGTATCAGGGCATGGGTGATGCCCTTGCGCATCAGTATGGTGGATCAGCTGCCCATAATACTGTATGCACTCTTCTACCGTAAAGCACATATTAGTAGTATTTGTGCTTATATTCTTTGGTTCATGCACTTTATGATCTATTAATTACTCCTTTATTTTTCTTTGGACTGCGATTCTCTAATAGTTTTCTTTTGAGTCTAGGTATTTCCTGATAAGCAAGGAAAGTGGAAGGCCACTACTCAATCACGAGAGTTTCTCAAATCTATCAAACGATATTACAGCAATGCGTACACTGATGCAGAAAAACAAGATGCCATAAATTTGTAAGTAAGCCTCTATGGTCCATTCATCCCGCTCAGTTACCTACTCTTTACTTTTACAGCTTCCACTGCAAGTAGTATATTTAAGGAGCGTCTACTTCATGGCTGAATTGGTGTTTCATCCCATATCCAAAAAGATCCCTACCACACATTGTAAAATTGTACCCATTCTGTAACTTTGGGTTAGAGAATGTAATAAAATTGAGAAAAATAGCAATTTTTCCAGGAACCTGCATGTTGTACATTTGCTGGAGTGTGAAGATTTCATATACTAGCGTTAGTCTTTTGGACTGACCAATCTTTTATTGGATTGATCAGGTTCTTGGGTTACTTCAAGCCACAAGAAGGAAAACCTGCACTATGGGACCTGGATTCGGATTATTATCTCCATGTATCTGGAGTCGGAGACGAGCTTGTCCCACATCTGGGGTATGGTCTCTTCTACTAAAAACACAATAGTACATATGTAAATCCTGAGTAACACCAATAAAATTGTCCCATAGTTTGATCTAATCGTATATCTGCCTTCTTTTTTGCCTCCCTCTATTATCTCAGTTCATCTGAAGATGGTGTCCCTGTCGGACTTAACAGCAAACTGGATACCATCCCTGCTTGCAAAGAAGACTTCTCGAGAATGAAATACACATGTCTAGAAAAGCTGCTTGTAAAAACATGCAGCTTGATAACAAAGGTTAGATTGTGTAGTGATGCTGATCATAAGCCTGGTGGAGGTGCTGGAACTTCTGGAGTGGCTCCTGATGCAGCGTATTTCCTTTCATCTCCAACCACTAACTTTATTCTTTCCTATCACTGTCCTTGTATCCCTTGTTAGACAATAGTGATTTTGTTTCGTCCACATGTTATGATGTTATCTGATCCTTCGAGATGATATAATACACTTTTATCCTTTTTCAGTGAGATACAACTCAAGAGTCCAAATTGGCTCTTTGGGCATAGGAAGTATGAAATCAGTGGGTCTACGCCTAAAGGGGGATCAAATGCAAGCACCGCTACTGTCGCTGAAGATGAGTCAAAAGTTGATGGTTCAGTCATCGGTCTTACTTGGCTTTCTCCCGAAGATGATGTTGGTGAGGAAGATATCTTCCGAAGGTATGCTAAACATGTCTGTTGCCTGAGTGTGATGTGGTGGATGGTGATTAATTGGCAATGATCCGTTTTGTTTCCTTTCATTCCCTTAGATATCTCGCCATGTCCTCAGTGAATGAAGGGAATGGCTGGTATGGTGGCACCTTGCTTGGTGATCAAGATGAAAACAGTGAGATCTACAAGCACTATGCTGAGCTTTGTGAGGTAATATCATGCAAATGCTGTTGAGTTTGCATACCTGTTTGGCCCTATCAGTCTTTTCTGTATAATTCTCCTAGCTTGTCCTGCTGCCAAAGATTTTTATTTTAGTTCAACTGGAGCTAGTACACGCACGGCCCAGGCTCATTATCTCATAGACAACAACAGCTACCAACTAAACCGAAACATCATATCAAGATTCAACCAATCCACCGTGAAACTAACGCCCAAAATATAACCCAAAATGGAAGGCAACAAAATCTAGCTGTAAACAATAACAATCAAGGCAACAAACCTGAACTACATCACCATTTATCAACCCTTAAAACAAGATAGAGCAAGGAGCTGATGATGCTTGAGGAACTCATCTACAGAAGATATGCTGATCTCCAGACTTTGACAGTGGCGCACCCAACTTGAAGTTGTAAGCCATCAAGCATCAGAGCAAACATGATTTCCTAGGAAAAGGTATAGTTCCAAGCCAAAACCGATACCGCAAAACAAGCCCATGACCAGCCACTAGACGTACCATAAATGACCACCTACCTGCACTAGTGAAACCATCCAACTCTAAAAGGGGTCTGAATCAGAAAAGATCACTAGAATATGGCAACCCTGTCTATATACGCCAAACTGAAACCAAACAAGGTGCATAGCCATCCCTGTGATCATTAGGGATCTCCACTAGGGCATTATTTCCTTCTTTTCTGTTTACCTTCTCCTTTTCCTTTCAACTAGTATCATAACCTCCCAGAACACACAGACTTAGACTTTTTGCTTGGGCCCTGTTCATATTTGGATTTGAACTGATCGCATGCTATACAGGAAGCAGACTCCTTGCAATATCAGTGAAGACTGAGACCAAGAATTTGTTTCCATAGAGCGACTGAGAATCACTGCTTGAAAATCAGTGGGATCTATGAGTTCATTCCTTTGACTAAGCCCTCCTCTCTCGTTGATTATCCTGGCTCTAGCCATGGACACAACCTCAGTTTTCTCCTGCACTTGCCAATCCCTAGCATTCCTGCCCAAAGTTCAACCAGAGTTATCAAAAGGGACACAAACCCTAGGATTAAACTGGAAACCCCCGGTATAATGGGGGTAAGTCAAGATTGGAATAGGTGATCTGGGGAAGGTAGAATCCGTATCTGCTCCATTACGTGTTTCTCGAGAGAACAATCCCCACTCCCCTGACCAACCCGCTCTCAATCAAGGCCCTAATAGTTCATAATCTCCTCTGGACCAACTATGTTCTACCAATTAAAAGTGGCATGATCCACACAGCCACATTAATAACAGAATGCAGGGAAACTTTCATAATTAATCTTAACAGAAATAGGGCCGATCCAGGTACGAGCTGTAAAACCCCGGACAACTTGTCCGTGCTGTTGCTAATGAGTTTTGATAATTTTTTTGTTCCTCTCATTATCAATTACATTCTCGTAGTATTGTTTCTTTTTCTGTGATTATGATCCTGTGGTTTGACATCACTATAGTTAAAACCTTCATATATATATATATATATATATATATATCTTCTTGGTGTCATGAGCAGGGACTAGCAAAGGGGCCTTTTGAGAATGACGCAGAAAGAGAGGCATATTACGCAAATATACTGGAGACGGGAATGGTGGAGAATGTGGATAATGCTGCAGTGGAAGCTGAAATGGAAGCTGCCATGAAAGAGTATAGTCAGATCGGGGAAGATCTTGGGATCACCACATGTAGATCTTTGGCGGGAGATCCCTCCCAGTTGACGCGATGGATCATTGGAGAAGAAAAGCTGCAAAGAGGCTGATGATACCTGTCTTTATCTTTTTTAAGGGCATCTACAGGCGAACCGTACCCCCATTCATCTGTGGTATAAATAAAGATTCAACAGGGACGCTGCAGGATGCTTGAAAGTTCATAATATCTTGTACAATGGGGCTTGACTTGAATTTTGCATCACCTGTGGGGTTTTTTCATTTAAGTCTCAACTGTGAGGTTCCTTTTCTTTTATTGGAATATAAGCTATCGATTCATATATTTATCATATGATCATATTCGATTGTAATCATTGTTAGCGGTAGAGAGGGTTGTAAAATACATGAAATCACAAAAATGTATGTATCTATTATTTTATCTTGTTGGTGTTTGATCTAATGTCTGTCCTTGTTTTGAGTAACATTAAATTCTAACTAGAAAGGATGTATCATTTGGGTGGTGAAAAGAGTAATTCTTTTGGGGGGTCTTACTCGAAGGATAGGTGTCTTGAGCAAACTATACTAATGACTATAGTTGATAGAAGTCAAATTTTGCAATATTATTCATAGGATTTTTTGGCTGCGTTTGCTTAGTTTTTTTATAGCCCTTTTTAAGGCTTATGGTTATGTGCTCCATTTCAATAACATAATACCATATACAAAATTGTTGTAAAACCGTAGACAATGATATCTTATATTTAAGAGAGTCATTTGCCTCTCATGGTGATAGTTATTTTCCCCTAGAGGATGGAATAAGGGATTGTTTGGTCCTAGGATTGAATCCTTCAATCTTCTAATTCCAGCTTGTCTTGTGTGATTTACTCGGTCGGTGTGATATGCAGGTACTTGTGTCAATGCATGGCTTTACCTAAAACGTACTCGAAGAGTAGCGGCTATGGATTATTACGTAAAACAAAACAAAGATAACATATTTTAGTTCTAGTGGTTATGATTTTCTAAAACCAACAACAAGTAGTTACAGTTTATGCGAAATCAGCGGGAGACAACTTATGATTTTCCAACAACGGTCCCATATTGACCTATTTTGACGAGTCTTGTCCACATTCAAGCATCAAACGACAACTGAAGAAATTCTCAATTTCACAGTAAACATTCATTGTTAGTTGGGGTCAGTTTTTTGATCATTGCTTCTAGGTTTGGGACGAGTTAATTCTCCATTAGTAGAAATGGATGAGAGGTAAGAAAAACTGAAGAATAGTAGATGCGAGGGGATTGTTGAAAGGGAAATAATAGGAGATAGATAAAGGAGATAGACAAATGTGTTTGATTGATCGATGACTTGCAAAAATGTTTACAACAACAACAACCTCTTTATATACTAGTAGCAAGCGACTCTTGAATGCTACTCTTTGTCAGGGTGTGACTTTACATAGAGATATAACCTTACAAACATAACTCATGAATATAGACATAACTCTTGAATAATTAAGTTATATTTTTAACACTCCCCCTTAAACTTTGTTCATGACTCCTAACATTGAACGTAATTTGCTAAATACGTCTTTCTTCAGCGGCTTCGTGAAAATATCTGTAACTTCATCATGAGTCTTCATAAACTTCAACTCTACTTCATTGACAGCAACACAATCACAGATGAATGATACTTCGTGTCAATGTGTTTGCTCCTGTCACGAAACACTAGATTCTAGGCTGGAGCAATAGCCAATTTATTGTCAACATAAATCTATGTCACCGTCTCTTGAGAAGTCTTTAACTCTCTTAACATTCTTCTCAACCATATGGCATGACAAACACATGATGTGGCTGCGACATATTCAACTTCACATGTCGAGAGTGTGACAATCGGATTCTTCTTTGAACTTCGTGAAAATGTTGTGTCTCCCGTATAGAATACAAAACCAGTAGTGCTCTTTCTATCATCAATATCTCCTGCCCAGTCACTGTCACTATACCCAACAAGTTTATAGTCATCAGAGGATGAATAAAACAATCCATAATTGATTGTTCCCTATAAATAGCGGAGAATTCTTTTAGCCGCCTTAAAGTGAATCGTCGATGGAGATTCCATGTAGCGACTAATGAGGCCAACTTCAAAAAGAATATCCGGCCTTGTGTGTTATGCCCTACATTTTTTTATTTTCTTTTCGATTCGCAAAGGGAGATTCACATAATGATCTTATGTTAATTCGTTTATAATATAATTTCAGTCATTGGTATTCATTTTTTGAAAGGGGATTATACTGTCCTTCTTCCTTTTGTTATTTAATTACTAGTAAGAGAGAAATCATTATTATTAACTCATTTAATTCATTTTGATGTTTATCCATTGGTTAGTAAAAGAGTTACTAACCTTTCTTTTCTTTCTTTTCTCGTTATGTTGTTATTCACCAAAGGAAGGAGTTCCCACAATTAGTTTAGTTTCTTTACTTCCTATTTCTTAACAACATCACGTCAGTTTCCTCCCACTCAAGGAAGAAACTTCCGCTCTGCAAAAGTCTCCTTCTCCATCCATTTCCATCTTCCCCCCAACTCCTCCATCATGTAAATTAATTAATCGAAGTTCTAGCTTTGGCGTGGGTGATCCGAGTCTGTCAGATTTCAAGTGCGGAGATCCGAATTTGGTGGTCGTTCTCCATTCCGATTCTTCATCCCCTTTCCGAGTTGGGCTTCCTTTGAATTCGATCGGGCGGTTGTAATTCCGAGTGGTGTTTCGAGAAGAGTGATTTGTAGGGTCCACAGAGATGGCTTTGCATCGGATGTGAGGTAGGTGGTGAACGGATTCGGGTGTGTGTGTTCAACCACAGGGAATTTCGGGTTTTGTTCATTTTTTCGTATATGTTTATTTGGTTGCTCTCTGATTTGTGGTGTTCTGAGTGAGTTCTGTTTTGCATTCATGATGTGTTAAAACCCTGTGGTTTTGTGTTTCGATTCGAGTATTTTGTTATGTAAACCTATACGGAATTGCTGGTGGTTTTGGCACCTTGATTCGCCTCTGTTTCGCCATTGTTTTCTGAACATTTCTTAGTGTCCGGACATGCAAGTCCGGACGTGGCTTCGGATGATTTCTTTTTGCCTTGTTCTGTGTGTTGTCTGGACATCCGTCCGGACATGTAAGTCCGAAGGAATGCGAGGACGAACTCCGGGGTTACTGGTCGACTTGGTCTGAACATGTAAGCCCATACACAAGTTCGGACGAACATATTCTTGTCTTACGGGCTTTATCCAGACATGTAAGTCTGGACACAAGTCCGGACGCTTGTATTTTCTATCCTCGGAGTGTGTCCGGACATGCAAGGTTGGGCGCATGTCTGGACACAGGTATGTTTTGGCATAATTTTTGTGTTTTAGCTCCCTTTTAACCGTCGTTTGCGGTGTTGTGTTCTTTTCTCTGAGTACTATCTGTTTTGATGTGTTTTATCTTATGAATATGAGTTTTTTCATTCTAAAAATCTTTGTTAAGTTTCCGACCTTTGTCATGCTCCAAAGTAGCGTTTGAGCTTCTGATATCTGTTTGGCTTTCATATGCGTTAGTTGGTATATGACTCTCATTTTACTTCTGATCTATTTAATTTGCTTATGTCATCAGTTCTGCTCAGTTAAAGGCTTCTGCTCTGTTTTGTAAAGCTTATGTTTTGGGACCTAGATGTTTAGCTTCTGAGCCTTGGATAGTCAGGTCGGGCTGTCCCGTAGCATGTTACGTAGGATTTCCTTCTGTTTTGTTCCTCGGGTTCCCTTCTGTTTTCTCTCTCAGGGTCCCCTGGATATTTAGTGACCGACGGGTCCATAGTCGTCTCAACGACTTCTGTGTGGGATCTGCGGATCCATAAGGCTTAATGTTTGCCCTTCTGATGTGTCAGCTGGTGTCTAGTGTCCCACCTCTATTTTGTTAAGCTCTTTGTTTCTGTCCTGATCTGTTTCTTATCTGATTTGGGAAAGCTTCTTCCTTTGTCTGATTTTCGCTTCGACTTCTGATCTGTTTTGCTTAAGCTATGTATTCGTATATGTATGTTCAGTATATGTTTTGAGCATACTCAGTTGATGAAGTTTATCACCCGCTGAGCTATAGTTTGGATCACCCCTACTTTATCTGATTTGCAGGTCTAAGCCTCCATTCAAAGATTTTGCTTTGCTCCCAATTTTGCTTTTCTTTTGGCTTTTGTAACTATGGCTTGAGGCCCCTTTATATTTTGTTATGTTATGTAATGTAGTTTGGCTTCCGCATGTAAATGTTCGAGTATCATTATAATCCGTAGTTCACTTAATAAAAGTGTACCTTGTTTCGATTTGGGTTTTGAGTTAGAGCCTTGCAATATTAGGTAATAGATACGCGGCGTGAAACGTCCCTAACTCCTAGGGTGGTTTTGGGGTCGTTACATTTAGTGGTATCAGAGCCAGGTTTGGCTTTCGTTGGGTTTTGTGGGTGTCTACATGTCTACGCTTCCTTGTCTTTGTCTGTTATATGCTATCTTTATCATGGTTTTCCTGCTATCTGTTGTGTTATTTTGGTTGCTATATGGTGTTTGTAGTGTGCGCCTGCTCGGTGGTTGTCCGCCATCAAATTGGCGTAGTGGAAGTGTAGTGTTTGTTGTCCTTATATTTTTTATGCTTTGAGTGTGAGTCTGAGGGAGTCGGGTTCTTTGGAAAAGGATGGCCAAATGTGAGTTTTGGTTGTTACAGATGCGTGCTTTGGTTGTGTGCTTGTGTTGTGAGTTGTGTGGTGTTCTGAGATGAATTAGTGAGATGTGTTTGGGTTATGAGATGGGTGTGAGTTCAGATGAGTTTAGCTCAGGGGATGAGCTATGATGTGAATACATGAGTGTTTCAGTTATGTGATCTGGCTAGGTGTGTGCTTTAGTTCTGTGTTGGCTATGCTATAAGTGTGGGCTACGAGTTTGAGTGAAGTGATGTGTTGGGATGTGAGTTCGGGTGTGAGTTCAGTCTGTGAGTTCCGCGTTTTGGATGTGAGTTGGGATTGTGAGTTCAGTGAGGTGTGATGTGAGTTTAGAAGGGTTTGGTATGTGTTCTAGAGTGTATGTGGTGCTTTGGTTATGAGTGGGTTGTGGTGTGAGCTTGTAGGTGTTTGGTCCTTAGGATCAGGACGTCTACTAGAAGTTAAGCGTTCCTTTTGTGCTTCTAGGCTGAGCTTTAGTAACCTCCCTTAGGTTCCATCTGTCAGTCGGTCAGCAGCAAGTTTTAGAGTGGTGCATGTTCCTTCAACTTAGCCTCCTGTAATCTTTGCTTTGCTCATTCTGTTAGTGAATCTGTTTATGAGGTCCGTATGATAGCTCTTTGTGAGTCCGAGCTTTTAAGACTCGAGACCCCTTCAGTATGAGTTAGTGTTAGTAGTAGTCTTGCACTTAAGGTGCATTTGTTCGTATTCCTTTACAAGTCTTCTGCTTCGTTTCTTTTGTTAGCGAGTGGTTCAGTTAGTTCGATGTGTGGGCTTGTATATAGGGATGGCAACAGGACGGGTTCGGGTCGGGTGACGCTCCACCCAACCCGTCACCCATTTTCACCCGCGCCACCGGATCCGACCCGTCACCCGCAACTTCATCACCCGTCACCTGTCACCCGTGGTTGAAACGGGTGAACCCGTCACTAGTTTTATTTAATTTTCCAGCCAACATTTTAATTTTTTAACACCTTATATAAGCTTAATTTTTCAAAAAAATACACTCATATTTGTTTAATAATACATACCACATCAACTAATGTCAACAACATACTCAAAACATAGAGTATTAACCAAAATATTTCCAAAATATCTCAATAAATATGAAAGCAGTATATTTTTTTTACTTAAAATAATACATACGGGTGACGAGTCGGGTGAACAGGTCGGGTGACTGGGTGAAAAATGTTCACCTCACCCGACCTGTCACCCGCACCCGTTTCACCCATCACCCATTTTCACCCGTTTTAGCGGGTCGGGTGAAACGGGCTCCCGTCACCCATTGTCATCCCTACTTGTCTAAGATAGAGCTCCTAACAGTTGTGAGTATTCTTTTCGATGTCCTAGGGCTGAGTGAGTATGTAATCTTTTGTTTCATTCCTTCTATCAGGGAGACTGCTAGTATGTTCTGAGTGCTAGTTCCTTGAAAAGCGAGCTTCTAAGATGTGTGTTGTTCTTGTGCTTTGAGGTTGTGTGTTAGTTAACTCTGCTTTGTGCCTTCGGTCAGTCAGTTAGCAATATGTTGGGTGTATTCAACTTCCTTTAGGCGTAGCCTTCAGTAGCCTTCTGCTTCATTCTTCTACTAGCGAGTTCTAAGAGTTAGCTTAGGGGAGTGTGGCTCCTGTACTTTCAAGCTTAGTTCCAGTTATCTTTTGTTTCGTATTTCTAGCCAGTGAGCTAGTTATAAGTTCTGAGTGTTAGCTCTGTGAGATGTGAGTTTTTGAGATGTGAGAGTGTTTCCATCTATGCCTTAGAGCTATGTGTCAGTAATCTTCTGCTTGTCCTTCTGTCATTCTATCCGTTTGAGGGTTCTGTTTTGAGTGTCAACTTCCTTTGAGGGTTGACCTTTCGATCTGTGAGGTTCCTTCTGTATGTTTTGGTGTTTGTAATATTCCAGCACATGGTGTGCATTTGTTCATATTTCGGGTTTCGTCGAATTTCGAGGACGAAATTCATTTTAAGAGGGGTATAATATAATGCTCCAGATTTTGTTTTGTTTTCTTTTCGATTCGTAGAGGGAGATTCATAACATAATGATCTTATGTTAATTTGTTTATAATATAATTTCAGTCATTGGTATTCATTTTTTGAAAGGAGATTACATTGTCCTTCTTCCTTTTGTTATTTAATTACTAGTAAGAGAGAGATAATTATCATTAACTCATTTAATTCCTTTTGTTGTTTATTCATTGGTTAGTAAAAGAGTTACTAACTTTTCTTTTCTTTATTTTCTCGTTATGCTGTTATTCACCAAAGGAAGGAGTTCCCACAATTAGTTTAGTTTCTTTACTTCCTCTTTCCTGACAATAGCAGGCCAATTTCCTCTCACTCAAGGAAGAAACTTCCGCTATGCAAAAGTCTCCTTCTCCCTCCATTTCCTTCTTTCTCCCAACTCCTCCATCATGTAAATTAATTAATCAAAGTTCTAGCTTTGGCGTGGGTGATCCGAGTCTGTCAGATATCGAGTGCGAAGATCCGAATTCGGTGGTCGTTCTCCATTCCGGTTCTTCATCCCCTTTCCGAGTTGGGCTTTCTTCGAATTCGATCGAGCGCTTGTAATTCCGAGTGGTGTTTCGAGAGGACTGATTCGTAGGTTCCGCAGAGATGGCTTTGCGTCAGTTGTGAGGTAGGTGGTGAACAGATTCGGGTGTGTGTGTGTGTGTGTTCAACCACGGGGAATTTTGGATTTCGTTCATTTTTCCGTATATGTGCATTTGGTTGCTCTCTGATTTGTGGTGTTCTGAGTGAGTTCTGTTTTGCATTCATGATGTATTAAAACCCCGTGGTTTTATGTTTCGATTGGAGTATTTTGTTATGTAAACCTATACTAAATTGCTGGTGGATTTGGCACCTTGATTCACCTCTGTTTCGCCATTGTTTTCTGAATATTTCTCAGTGTCCGGACACAAATGCAAGTCCGGACGTTGCTTCGGACGATTTCTTTTTGCCTTGTTCTGTGTGTTGTCCGGATATCCGTCCGGAAGGAATGCGAGGACGAACTCCGGGGTTACTGCTCGACTTGTGTCCGAACATGTAAACCAGGCACAAGTTCGGACACACATATTCCTGTCTTACGGGCTTTGTCCGGACGCTTGTATTTTCTATCCGCAGCGTGTGTCCGGACGCTTGTATTTTCTATCCGCAGCGTGTGTCCGGACATGCAAGGTTGGACGCATGTTCGGACATGGGTTTGTTTTGGCATAACTTTTGCGTTTTAACTCTGTTTTGACCGTTGTTTGTGGTGTTGTGTTCCTTTCTCTGAGTACTATCTGTTTTGATGTGTTTTAGCTTATGAATATGAGTTTTTGCATTCTGAAAATCTTTGTTAAGTTTGTGACCTTTGTCATGCTCCAAAAGAGCGTTTGAGCTTCTGATATCTGTTTGGCTTTCGTATGTGTTAGTCGGTATACGACTCTCGTTTTGTTAAGACTTCTGATCTGTATGATTTTCTTCTGTCATCAGTTTTGCTTAGTAAAGGCTTCTGCTCTGTTTTGCAAAGCTTCTGTTTTAGGACCTAGATGCTTAGCTTCTGAGCCTTGGATAGTCGGGTTGGGCTGTCCCGTAGCTTGCTACACAAGAATTCCTTCTGTTTTGTTCCTCGGGTTCCCTTCTGTTCTCTCTCTTAGGGTCCCCTGGATATTTAGTGACCGACGGGTTCATAGCCGTCTCAATGGCTTCTGTGTGGGATCTGCGGATCCATAAGGCTTAGTGTTTGCCCTTCTAGTGTGTCAGCTGGTGTCTAGTGTCCCACCTTTGTTTTGTTAAGCTCTCTATTTCTATTTTGATCTGCTCCTTATCTAATTTGGGAAAGCTTCTTCCTCTGTCTGATTTTCGCTTCGACTTCTGATCTATTTTGGTTAAGCTATGTATTCATATATGTATATGTATGTTGAGTATATGTTTTGAGCATGCTCAGCTGATGAAGTTTATCATCTGCTGAGCTATAGTTTGGATCACCCCTACTTCCGTCTGATTTGCAGGTCTAAGCCTCTGTTTGAAGTTTCTGCTTTGCTCCCGGTTTTGCTTTTCTTTTTGCTTTTGTAACTGTGGCTTGAGGCCCCTTTATATTTTGTTCCGTTATGTAATGTAGTTTGGTTTCTGCATGTAAATGTTCGAGTATCATTGTAATCCATAGTTCAGTTAATAAAAATGTACCTTGTTTCGATTTGGTTTTCGTGAGTTAGAGCCTTGCGTTATTAGGTAATAAATACACGGCGTGTAACGTCCCTAACTCCTAGGGTGGTTTTTGGGTCGTTACATTGTGCATATCAAATATATTAAACTTCCAACAAGACTTTTGAAAGTCGTAGGATCCACCTTTTCTCCTTCATCATTCTTTGATAACTTTGTGCCACAATCTACCGGTGTACATATCGGATGGCAATCTTCCATCTTGAATTTCTCCAACACCTCCCTTGCATAACTTTCTTGTGAGATAAAAGCTCCTTCTTCCTTTTGCTTTATCTCAATGCCAAGATAATAGGACATAAGACCAAGATCCGTCATCTCAAATTCCTTGGTCATGATTTTCTTGAACTCACCAAACAAACTTGGATAACTTCTGGTAAAGATCAGGTCATCAACATATATACAGACAAGTAAGATATCATCATACTTACATATCTTCACATAGAGGACTGATTCATGTGGGCACTTGTTGAAACTATTATTTTGAAGATATTTGTCAAACCGACTGTTCCATGCTCTCGATGCTTGCTTCAAACCATACAATGCTTTATTTGACTTCATAACCTGGAGGTTTTTCAACATACACCTCTTCTTCAAGCACTTCATTCAAGAATGCTAATTTTACATCCATCTGATATATTTTCCACTTCTTCTGGGCAGTGAGAGAAATGATCAACCGAATAGTTTGTAATCGGGCAACAGGTGCAAACACTTCACCATAATCAACTCCAGGACGTTGAATGTAACCTTTGGCTACTAATCTCGCCTTGTATCTTTCTATATCTCCTTTTAGGTTCTTCTTTAACTTGTAAACCCATTTAAGGCTAATGGGTTTTTCTCCTTTTGGAAGGGCCATAAGATCCCAAGTATCATTTTTCTCAATGAATTTGACCTCTTCATCCATGGCTAGCCTCCATTTATTTTCTTTCATTACCTTTTTAAAACTAAGAGGTTCATAATCTGCAAAATGACAGTAAAGAGTACATTCCTCTTCATTTTCTTGTTGATCAAGTTCCTTATAGATATCTTCAAGTCTTCTCATCTTCAATGGTTCACTAGAATTTTCATGTGAGGAGGCAGGTGATGTTGTTGTAGAGGATGTATGTGTAGGTTTCACATGTGATAATAATTGTTGTGGAGTTATTGGTGTCACGGGCTCAGGATTTGGTTCATCCTCTTGAAATTCATCGTTGGTGAGTGGGAAAAAACTATATTGCTTCTTATCATCATGACTCCAGTCCCAGACTTCTTCTTCGTTGAAAGCAACATCTTTGCTCACCAAGATTTTTCTAAGACTTAGGATTGTAAAGCTTGTATCCTTTATATTTCTGATCATAGCCAATGAAAATGTACTTCTTGATTTTGTCATCAAGATTTCTCCTTTCTTGATCAGGAACATGCACATGGGCAATGGATCCAAATATCCTTAAGTGAGACAAATTTGGCTTGAAACCACTCCAGGCTTCTTGAGGGGTCTTGTCATAAAGGTTTCTTGTGGGACAACGGCTGGATAGATATACTGCACAATCTACCGCTTTGGCCCAAAATTCTTTGGACATGTCCTTGCTCTTCAACATGCTACGAGCCATACTAATAATGGTTCGATTCCTTCTTTCTGCCACACCATTTTATTGAGGAGACTTTGGAACTGTCAAAAGCCTTCTAATGCCATTCACTTCATAAGATTCATTAAATTCATGTGAAGTAAATTCACCACCTCTGTCCGTTCTCATTGACTTGATATAATATCCACTTTGATTTTCAATGAAAGACCATGTTCAAACTTCATATTTTTCCTTCAAGAAATAAATCCATGTTTTTCTACTATAATCATCAATAAAGAGTAGGAAGTACCTACTTGAACCAAAGGACATTGGTGTGATCTGCCCACAAACATCAGCATGAATACATTCAAGTGGTTTTCTTGCTCTTGTAGTGGATTCTTTTGGAAAACTCTTCCGGAATTGCTTTCCAACCAAGCATCCTTCACAAAACGGTTCTGGGTGGTTGATATACGGGAGTCCTTTCACCATTCTTTTCTGACCCATCATTTTTAGTCTTTCAAAGTTCACATGTCCAAGCCTTAGAAGCCAAATTCAGGATTCATCTTTGACACAAGCTTTTAGACACTTTGTAGCGGTAGTCTCAATATCAAGAATAAACATTCTATTTTCTGACATTGGCACCTTTGCAACCATTTTTCCATAACTATCCGTTAGGAAAAGCATTCAATTTTTCATACTGATCTCATAACCTCCTTTCATGAGTTTTCCAATACTTAGAATGTTACTTTTTCATGCTTGGTACGTAATACACATTACCGATGAATTGATGATCACATTCTTTGTATGATTCATCACGGTTTTCCGTTATTGGTAGGGGTGAGCATTCAGTTTGGATATTTTGGATTTATCCAAAAACTAAATTAATTGATTTATTTTTTGATTTTTAACCGAATTTTCTAACCGAATTGATAATTTCGGTTAACCGAATAACCTAATTATAATTTGGTTTGGATTTGGTTTTGACTTTGTCTAATTCGGTTAACCGAATTATCCAAATTTTCTTTAGAAAAAATATTCTATTTTCTAATTCTAGTCTTTAGTGACAAATGGTCAACACAAACCCTAATTTTGGTAAGTTGAAATCCAAACTAGCTAAAATTTGGATTTCAGTTTGGATTTCGGATTTCACTTTTAAAAAAAATTTGGATTTCGGATAATTTGGATAATGGTTAATTCGTTTTGGTCTTATTTGGATAATTCGGTTTTTACCGAACCAATTTATTTTTTCAATTTGGATTTCGGTTAACCGAATTATCCAAGATGATACCCCTAATTGGTACTTTGGAATTGTCTCCAAATGTGATAGATCCGTTGATAGAATCATCAATCTCCACAAAATTTCTTTTATCGCACATGTGATTGCTTGCCACATTATCAAGATACCACTCATTCGTTTTGATACCATTCTCGATTTGATTTGAGAACAGTAAAATAACACCATTTTCTACTGTTTGTGCAACTTGGCATCTTCATTATTTGATTTTTCTGCACTCCAACAATCATGTGTAAGATGGTTATATTTTTGGCATTTGTAACATTGAATTTTGTACCTGTCTCCTCTTTGATTCTGATTGTATCTTCTTCCACGACCTCTGAAATTTTGGCTTCTTTCCCCAAAATTATCTTGGTTTCCTCTTCCATATCCTCCTCATCCTTGTCTTTCTCTATCCCAGCCTCTTCCTCGACCACGCCCTCGTGTGGTCCTCTCATGATCATCGTCTTTTAATGTGAGTTGTGTGGCTAAGGCTTGTTCAGTTGAAGATTCTTTTCTTTTTGTAATTCTCTCTTCATGGACTTGTAGTGACCCCATGAGATGATCTACTGTCATGGTCTCTAACTTTTGGGACTCCTCGATGGCCACCACTATGTAATCAAGCCCTGCATGTAGAGATCGAAGAATTTTCTCTACCACACTAATATCTTCAATTTTCTCACCATACCTTTTAATTTGATTGACCACGACTAGCACTCTTGTAAAATAATATGCAACTGTTTTGGATTCTTTCATCCGAAGTGCTTTGAACTCTCCTCGCAATGCTTGAAGGCGGACTTTCTTCACTTTTTCCACGCCTCGGTAAGAGTTCTTCATAATTTCTCATGCTCCTTTTGTCGTGGTCTCGTTTGTAACTCTTGCAAAAATGGTCTTATCTAAACATTGATAGATGAGGGTGAGGGCTTACTGATCTTTCTTCTGTTGTTTTTTCACTTCATCTGCAGGGGTCATTGGTATACATGTGGTGCATTTCTCTACAATGTCCCATACTTCTTGGCTTCCAAACAAAGCTTTCATACGAATACTCCAATTTTCATAATTGTTTTTTTGTAAGACAAGGACGGAAAACTTGATGCCATCACTTTTTGCTCCACAAATTCTTTTTCCTCTTTTTTTTTTACAATTTCTCTTCCGCCCACTTTATTCTTCACACCACTATTTTTTTGTTTAAACTTCCACTTTTTTCCCTTTTTTTTCAGAATGGACTTATATTTTATTTAGCTGAAAATAACCTTAGAGGCTGGAGGTTTCTCACGAATTAGCACCGGCAGAATGTTTGCCGGTGGAACCGTAAGCATAGTACATCCCCTATTGGCGCTATGGGTCATACTAGCCAGGCAGTCTGTCAAGCAGTTTTGTTCCTGGTAAATAAACCTGATACAACACTGATTTAGAGAGTTTACAATACTCCTGTAATTGGTAACAATATTCTTCAAGGGATGGTTTGCCTGAACTCCTCTAGTCAGCAGACTAACAACCTCATTCAAATCCGCTTCCACTATAAATCCCTAAAAATTGAAGTCCCGTGCCAAACTTAGCGCATAAAAAATGCCTCATAGCTCGGCTTCTAGGATACTTGTGTTCCCTAGATTCCTTAGGTACCCGCAGATCTAGCCACCATTATTATCTCTACCAACACCTGCTGCTACTGCCTCTCCTGAGCTCCTCCTCAATGCATCTGTGTTGAATTTCAGGAATCCTACAGGAGGAGGTACCCATTTCTTTTTGATCTCGTTATCTTGCTTCAGTCCCTATAATGGACAGAGAAGGAATGCAAATCATACATCTTTGTAGTTTTGAAAACAAAATATTCACTGGAAGGCACGGATCAGTAATATTATTATTGAATTTGACATTTCTACAATGTCATAGTGTATGACATGTAATTGCAAATAATTGAGCCCACTTCATGTCACCGAAACGAGCAATGACAACTTTACTATTCAGGTTAGTTAGCAGCCAGTCATCAAAATGTAAATTCGGTGAGTCACAAAATATATTTGCATCATCCACAATCGATTTCCAAACACTTTCTGCAACACTGTAGTGCCTGAGGATATGCTCTGCATCTTCCCTGTCTCCACAAGAACTACAATTTTGGTTAGCAATAAGCCCAAACCTGTAAAGTAGAGCCTTAGTTTTCAGGACATCATGAGCTGTGAGCCAAAGAAAGCATTTAATCTTTTCAGGAACTTTAAGCTTCCATATTACCTTCCAAATTGTTTTTTTAACATTAGCATCATCCAATTTGGCGTACGCATTAGCCACAGTAAGCTGGCCATCTCTGCTATCGGACCATATCAGGCAATCAGCCTCGGTTACCTCTGGAATAAACTTAATAGATTGGGTGGTCGGAATTCTTGGAGGTAACACATATGACAACTGGTCAAATTTCCAACCAGTATTAGGGATCCAAGCAACACTAGCATTTAAGTCAACATTCTGATTATTCTGCATAAAAGACTGCAAAGCTTTATCATATAGCCATTTATTCAGCCAAAAAGAAATGGATTGACCATCACCTAGCTTCCACCTAGAACCAGACGCTATAAAATCTCTACTATCCCAAATATTTTTCCAGACACCGGAGACTGATCTGGTCTGGGGTTTCTATACTTGTTCCTAAGGACTTTCACCCAGAACTTATCCTGATTTTGGAGAAATCTTCAACTTAATTTAGCAAGACAAGCTTTATTCATAATACTGGTAGCAAAAATATGTGAATATCTCTACCTAGGCAGTGTACCTATCATTTTGCGGGTATAGTGATTAAGTGGGTTGTCGAACTCAGGGACCTCTTTCAATTAACAATTTATTTACTAACTGAGAAACTAAACTAAGGAAACAGAAAACGTCACTTTTTTAGGTTTGCTTAATTTTATAAAAAGGAAGACTCAACAAACTAACATAAAATAATAAAATAGTAAAATAAATTAAACAAATAAATAAAGGTTAAAACTCTAAATCTAAGGAAGCACCCTGGATTGTTATGCAAACCTTCACTTTCTAATATATTAATAAACTCTTCCCTAATTCTGTAATAAACTCAGAAACTATAATTAATTCATCAACGGCTAAGTCTAATGAATCCTAACCAGTTGCTAGAACTAGCAGCAGACTAATGCTCTAATCCGGACACAACTAATCGCATAAAGAACAGTTTCTATTTGAGATCGATTAACCTATAGGCGGGATCACGCTTCTAGTAGTTAATCAGGTTTAATTCCTATATCTTGTTATCTATCTCAGCTCTCGCGTGTTGATTAGAAAACTACAAGAATTGCTTTAATAATTAGCTAGAGAATTTAAAGCACATAAAGAACTGGAATTAAACTATTGCAATAATGAATTCGAGAAAAGATTACAAAATAAATATAAAGATCCGGTCTGCTACCCCAATCCGGGGAGCTAAACTAACTATGCTAACATGACTATAAAAATAACAAAAACAACAAAGGAATAACACATTGAACAGATTAGACAAAAGGGAAGAAGAAACTCTATTAGAAGAACTCCGCTCCGCCTTCCGTCATCACGTGTCTCTACATTAATCCCAGTCAGAAGTGTGGGGTGTAACAATGATGGACTTGTATGGGTGTGAGAGAAAGGGGGCCAAATCTCAAGTGAGAGACGCGGCGTCGGGGTCCAACATACCCTAGTTCCCATCTTGGAATATATAGCAGGCGTGAAACAAATGTTCGTGAATTTTATGATGTACCGCCTCATTTTATGATGATTAAGTCATCATTATCCTATTATGAGCCATGTCACATAGAATAAGATATGTCAATGTAATAGTGTAATGTACGTGAGTGAATGGTGCGGTAATCATGAATGTGATATTTTTGAATTTGATAATGATATTGGTACGGTGAAAATGTGGAGCTGTAGCATGTGGTAGTGATTAGGAAAATAATTGTGTATGATGACTGATTATATTTAATCATTATTATATAATTATTATTCAGTCATTATATAATAATGAGTCAATCATGTGGGATATAAATTGGCACACATCCGGACACAATTTGAATAGGGCTTAGATTCTTCGTTTGGACTCCGTTTTGCTCCCCGTTCGATGCGTTTTAATCCTCATGAGATAAAGAATGCAATTCCTGACTTTTTCCTGCATTTGACACATAAAATGCATCATTTCACATCAAAGCATAAATCTAGTGAAAATCATATGATGAGTGAGAAATACAACATGATTTGTTATGAAAATAGGAAGAATTAAAGCTCTAAAAATAGATGTATTTCACACTTATCAAATACCAATATTTCTTAGACCTAGACCTCCCTCAGATTTTGGTCTACAGATGGTAGGCGAAGCAACTGTGTGCAGTTTTCTGGTATTCTCCTTATGGCCCCAAAGGAAGCATCTACAGATCTTATCAATTTGAGCACAGGTATTCCTAGGAAGTTTCTGGGATATCATGTGAAAGGTGGGAGTAGACTCAATAACTTATTTAGCTAAGACCAAGCGGCCAGCAAAGGATAAAGAATTGGTTTTCCATCCTGCAACTCTCAATCTAATTTTTTCCCCCAAATCACAGAAGAGATTCGAGTTAGATCTACCTTGAACTAGGTTGATACCAAGATATTTACCAAAATTGTCAAACATGGGGATACCAACTGCTTGGCTCAATCTAATTTTCTTCCAGGCAAGACATTTTTGGAGAAAATCAATCTTGATTTTTCCAAGCTAATTTTTTCACCTGAAACAGCACAGAGTATATCCATTACTGATTTCATGACCAGGACATTTTCCTTAGTTGCAGTTTCTAAGAGCACTAAGTCATCAGCAAAATATAAATGGGAAATAGCAGAGCCCTTGTGACAGAGTTTGATTGGTTTCCAACTCTTAGTTTCTATATGCCAACCTATGATGTGGGACAGCCTCTCCATACATAAGACAAAGAGGTACGGGGAGAGCGGGTCCCCTTGCCTAATGCCTCTAGAAGGGGTGAAGGGATCAGATTGGCATCCCTTCCATAGGATCCTCAAACTCACCGACTCAACATAGAACATGATTAAATCCACCATTAATCTAGGAAGATTAAGACATTGTAGTGTGTCTCTTATAAAGGTCCATGAGAGTCTATCATAAGCCTTTTCAAGGTCCACTTTGACAATCACCCACCCATCCTTAGATTTGGTTTTCCTCATCGAATGGAGAACCTCCTGCATTATAATATGGTTGTCTTGTATACGACGGTTGGGGACAAAACTATTTTGGAAAGGGGAGACTATATCCGGGAGAAGACCCCTGATTCTATTAACTAGAATTTTAGAGATGATTTTCTAAGAGACATTACAAAGGGCAATAGGCCTGAACTGCTTCGTAGATATGGGACTAGGGGTTTTAGGAATAAGACATAGCAACGTGTTATTAGTCATCTTATCGAATTCCCCAGAAGTAAACGCTTTGTGCACAAAGTCATAGACATCCAACTTCATAGTCTCCCAATGATTCTTATAAAACCAAGCTGGGAAGCCATCCGGACCAGGGGTTTTCAGAATTCCCATGGTTTTAATGATATCCTCCTCCTTTTGAATAGAAGGGGTGACTGACAAGGATTCTAACTGGTCATAATGAACTATGGGGAAGTCATGACCTAGATTGACAACCCTTTCAATAGGTTCCTTAATGTACAAGTTTCTAAAAAAAAATACATCCAGGTTCATAAGACCATCATCACCCTCAATCTTATTCCCAGCACTATCCTCCAAACTGAGCACTCTAGTCCTAGCCCTTCTGACTAAGGTTTTCCTATGGAAATAGCTAGTGTTCTTATCCCCAAACCTTAGCCATTTATCCCTAGATTTTTGGAAACAAAGGGATTCCTCAGCTAGCAAGGTTTCTTCTAGATCCGCACTTAAACTTTCATCCAAATTTCTAAGAAAAAGGTTTTGGCTTTTCTCCAACGCCTTCTGAACACCAGCAATTCTAGGTAGAAGTCTCTTCTTTTTCCAGAAGATATTTTCGAACACTCTCTTATTCCACGTATCTAGGATATCAGCCAATCCAGAAAGATTAAGAGGAACACTTTCACCCTGATTCCAAGAGTCATGGATCAGCTGGTTGTACTCATCATGAGAAGACCAAACGATCATGAATCTAAAGGGTTTAGGGGCCTTGGATCTCGGGTCTCTATTATGAAAATAGGTCAATATTGGAGAGTGATCACCTACTCTAGGAAAGACTACACATCTAGTCATTGGGAAATGTTCAAACCAATTACAGGATACAATGGATGAATCTATCTAATTTAACAAAAACAGACCCATTCGACCAAGTATAATTACAACCCTCGGAGGGGACCTCCATGAGGCCATTAGAATGAAACCAATCCAAAAATGCTCCGCTGCCCCTGTTCATAGTTCTAACCCCCCCTTTTTATCAGCTAAGGATAGAGTTGAAATCCCCTGTAAGGATCCAAGGCAGATCATTTTTAGGCAAGCATGACAAAGAGTTCCAAAGAGAGATTTTGGCTACATTATCAGGTATAGCATAAACAAAGGTAGAAAAATTAGAAAACTTATCAACCGTCATACAAGAATGAATAAATTGGCTATCAGAGGTTATCACATCAATAGTCACAGATTTATCCCACAAGAGCCATAGGCCACCACTAAAGCCATATGCATCAACACAAAATTTATTTGGAAAGCCTATTTCCTAGTAATCTCATCCATATGAGCCCCACTAATCCTAGGCTCGCATAGAAAGATAACATGAGGTTTATGAATAGATTTCAAAAATTCTTGATACAAGGGAGAAAAGATCTCTTAGCAACACCCCTAACATTCCAAGCTAAAATTTTAACTAAATATTCCATATCATCGAGTAATAAGAAGTGGTTAGGAAAGGTATAACCTGATTAGGGCGGTGGATCAGGTGGCCTGAGAATCTCCCTCTTCCTGCTGTGTGCCATCCTCCAGCTTGTCAGCATTCAGATCCATCAGTTCTGTTACTCTCCTTAGAGAGTGTTGCTGGTACAGTGATCGTCCAGAGTAGACTGAACTGCTTTTCCCTTTAGATAAACTGCTTCCCCAGGGGGTTCTGAATTGTGCTCCTTCAATTGGTTGTTCTCCTCGGAGGAATCTTAGATATTGGATTTTTTTTCACCGTGTCTTTGTTTTGCAAAGCTTTGAAAGGGTTAACATGAACTTTGCTGATTGGTTCCTTGGCATTGCTTTGTTTACCCACACCCTCACTTTTATCAATTTTCCCTGGAGCTCTTTTCCTTCTGTTGGCAGTCATCCAAGGTCCAAAATTTACATTTTCTTGGGGAGGGAGGGGGGTTTCCTCACCAGCCTTCTAAACGACCTTGAATCCCCCTTCATTTGCCTAGGCTTTACCATCTTCAATCTCCAGGCATTTGTATAATGATGCCCCAACCATCCACAATTGTAGCAGACCAAGTGAACCCCTTTGTACAAAATAATTTGAGTTCGGTTCTTGAATCTGAATTTCCCTAACAGTGGCTTGGTTAGGTCCACGGAGAGACATGCCCTTCCATTGAGAACCCCAATATTAGATTTATTAATTGATACTTTCCTAACTATTCCAACCCTAGCTCCAATAATCGAGAGCACCGCTTCATTATGAAATTCTTGTCCCAACTCTGGGAATTTAATCCAAACATCCATATAGGTTAGAGCTTCCGTTTTGGTATCCAATCCTTGTTTCCACCTTCTGACCGAAAGATAGTGATCTGAGATAATCTAGGGACCTTCTGATAGGACATAGTCCCGGTTTTTTTGCCATCAAATTTCACCGTGTAATACCCATTTCCCAAAGGAGACAAATTGAATTTGGCCAATAATTTCCACCTTTGAACCAGTCTGTCGTAAAGAATTTGAGCAGGGAAGGATTTACCTATTAGTTTCACGATCAGTGCTTTTTCTCCATTCCTTTCTAATACTCTTATCGACTTCTTTTGGCAGGGTAATGACGGGACACAGCTCGTCGTTAAGCTTCGAATCCTCCTCCTGGGTAGAGTCTTCACCATCAGACGACTCATAATCTGAAAACTCGGTATCATCTTGCCTCTTCTATTCCGTTACTACCTCACGGAAAGACATCTTCTTCCAATCGATACATGGGTTTGCATCAGGGATCAAGTCTTGATTCATCGCTGCATTCGATAGTGACCATTCCTTTTTTCTAGCTCGCTCTCCTTCAGGAGGTTGGGTTGCTTGGAAACTGAAATCCATCATTTTTGCATCTAGAAATCAGGCGGAGGAGGAGTCAAAACAGACACCGTCGGCGGCGACTGCCCAAATTTAGGGTTCTCGAGAAATTGAGAGAAGCTACAGCTTTCTTTGAGAGAGGAAAGGCGTTGTCATTTTTTGTTCCACTTTTTTCTTCCACACCCGTAACTTTCTTTTTTAAATTTATTTTCATTTATCACCTTTTCCTTCTTCGCTTTTTCTTCCCCTCTTTTTTCTCTCAATTTTTACTTTTCTTATGTCCCAAATTTTGATTCTCAAAAATACACTCCAGTAAAAGATTCAGCAGCTACTGTAGCCCCTGCTTCCTCTCGTGGAACTCCAGGTTGAGGAGTTACTCAAAATGATGCCAAGATATCAGTATCTAGGGTTTCATATTCAGGAGTATAATAAGTCAATTTGTAATCTTTAACACCAGCTTTGAATCCAACAAAAGATTTAGTCTCTGTTTGTGGTGACATAAGTCCCTCCCTACAACTCATCAATTAAAAATTCTCACACTACTCGACATGAATTAGGCGTTACTAAAACCCTTTTAGATTTACAGGAATCATTCATAAAATTATCAACTCGTTTAAAAGGTTCCTTATTAGATTAGACTAGAGTATTTGATTCACCAAATACATAATTATTGTACACTCTTTCCTATATGTGGCGTAACCCAACCATTCTTTTTCAAGTGCTTACCTGTTTTTTTAATCAACTAAATAATAAAAAAAATTCCCGGTTCACAGCAAGATACAATATATGTTTATAGGTAAATCCTACATGTGAAAATATGCGGAATTCATACATGAAAAGGTATAAATAAGAAAAAGGCTAAACGCAAGCTTTTGAATGCGCACAAAGTACGTGAATTCATAATAGAAATGATGTGTAAAAAAAACTTCCTTGGCGATTGTATCTTCCATGCTTTTCTCTAGAAAAATCTTTTTGGAGGATGCGACTTAGATTGAAGACCAGGGCAGATTGAAGATTTTGGGGTAGATGTGGGGGATAGACGGTGGTGACGATGGTTATTTCCTCTATAGAGTTTACGGGATGCAGCCAGAGAATAGATACGGTGTGAAGATGAAGATTTTGTCAATAAGGGAGTTGAGACTTTATAGAGGGCTCTGATGCCAGTTTGTTGAAAGGGAAATAATATGAGATAGACAAATGTGTTTGATTGATTGATGACTTGTAAAAATGTTTACAACAACACCCTCTTTATATACTAGTAGCAAGCGACTCTTGGATGCTATTCTTTGTAAGGGTGTGACTTTACATAGAGATATAACTTTACAAACATGACTCATGAATATAGACATTACTTTTGAACAATTAACATGTCACACGTATGCTACAAATATGTCACACTGCCAAACAACAGCTTTCAAAACAGTTACAAATATGTCAGCACAAAACAACCAACAAATATGCTGTAATTAACCCAACGCAAAACAGCTACCCAAATATGCTGTAAAACAGCAATGTGCCTTAAAAGAAATTCATAAATATTTGCTCAATACTAGTGTTGTTAAGTTGCAATCAGCATTACAACATATCATAGGCTCTGTTTAAGATGACTGTTTTACAACATATTTGTAGCATATTTTGGTAGCTGTTTTTCGCAGACATATTTGCAGCATATCTACTGACTGTTTTGTGGTGACATATTTGTAGCTGATATGAAAATTGTTGTTTGACAGTGTGGCATATTTGCACTATTAATGTGGCATGTTAATTATGTGCAGTGTGTTTATCGTTTTCTATACTACAACTATTATTATTAAATTATCATTTAAAATTCTATTTCGTTAAAAAATAAATAAGTAACCTTTAACAAATGTTATAAGATAACTAGATTGTTGTTATCAAAGGTCCAACATTCAAAGCTTGATAAACTTAGTACGATAAATTTAATTAGTTAATAGTTTATATAAAAAATATAAGTAAGAAATTATAAAATAAAATTATGATAATTGATTAGTTACTTTATTACTTTGTACAACATAAACTACTGTTTGATTATAATTCAACATAATGTATATCATTATGTTTCCATTTTCATGGTTTGTATCATTTTTAGTTAATAGTTTATAAAAAATATAAGTAAAAAATGATAATTAATTAGTTAACTTTATTACTATTTACAACATATAAAACAATAAAAGAAAAAATATAGCTTAAATATTACAAGTCAGGGTTCAAAAATAATGAAGCAATAATTCTCTTTTTTTCATGCGAAATCCTCCATTCGACAAGGAAAATGAAGAGAACTCATCGATTTTAAACTGCTTTGGAATTATGGAGGAGCCAAAGATTTCATATTCAAAGCAATGGAGATTGAGGAAATGTACGGGTACGGGATACCTTTAGTTACCTGATACGTTAGGAGTGTTTTGGTATTTTAAATTTGGATTAACATAAGTTTAGATAAAAACATCACGTTTGATTGAACCGTTAGATCGGGATGATAAATTGTTGGAGCATGAAGATGTCACTGAGATAGTCAATCGTTTTGACGGAGTCACTCGTCCATGACAAAACACAAAGAAGGCGTCCGCTGCACAAAACACAACAGAGCCTGCACAAAACTAAGAAGCATGACTGACTCTGTCACACCATTACGACATTTAAGGAATGAACGCATCAACGTGCAAATACTCTAACAGTCATAAGGTTACTCCAGTCGACTCCGAAGTTTGCGCCCGAAGACTGTCGCGATAACTTTCAGCACGCACCCACTAAGTTAGTTCTGACATTTTAAGAATTAACTCTCTTAGCCGTTTAACTTGTAGACATTATAAATGGAGATGCATCTATTAGTTCTATTTACACTTTCTGATTAAGAAATTGTAAGAGATTAGAGAGAGAGCTGTTTTTTGATTTAGAGAGGGAATTTGTACCAAATTCAGTTAGCGCTTCTAGATAGACTCATTCTATGTAGGACCTAGTTTCACTACGCTTATCATCGAGCTGATAAGAAATTGTATTGGGTGAGTGAGTGAAAACCACGAAGTAGATTTTATCTACGGAGTGGGCATTATAAGTTGTTTTGTTTTTTACCAGGAAATAAAATAGCTTATTTTGTGTATCTTGCCGAGTTTCACTGAGTTCCTCAATCTTTCGAGTGTTGTTCCAAGTTAGTTCTTCTGATTCCGTTCTAAATTACAAGTTCGAGTAACTACTTCCGCACACTTAGTTTGACTGAGTGTTTCCACATCATCAGTGTTTCTACATACTTAGTTCGATTGAGTC
Source organism: Limonium bicolor (assembly GCA_023374045.1). Lineage (NCBI taxonomy): Eukaryota > Viridiplantae > Streptophyta > Magnoliopsida > Caryophyllales > Plumbaginaceae > Limonium > Limonium bicolor. Next base: position 105,723,895 of record CM041780.1, read on the forward strand.
AAACCATCTCATAGAATAACACCTTGAGTTGGTTTGAGTCAGCTGTCTGAACCTACATAAATTAAGCTAAGTATCAATATATTTGTTACGGAAACGGAGTAAATTATTGTACTAGAAAATCACTTCATACAAGAAAATCCCCAGTTCGTGGTAGGGTCACAATGGTCTCGCTTAAGAACCACTTCCTTAGACAGAATTCCCTTACTGTAATTTACCCACAATAGCTGCTAGATAAAACTTTAAACAAAAACCGGAACTATAACTGATTTTATTATTACTTCAGAAAAAAAAAGAAGAGAAGACAATATAACTTTTCTATTTAATAAGTTGATTGTTGAAAGGATAAGTAAAAAAGAGGAAATTATAGTTCCTTTTATAACAAAGGAAGTGCTCCTCTGTATCCAAACCCACGACGTGGGATGAAACCAGCTTTCTCAATTCTCCACCTTGGTTTATCCCACTAAAAACAAAACACATTTTCTCAAACAAAAAGAAAAAATATCTTCAAACGCGCATTCAGGTGCCATCTTCAGTGTGCAGGATGTTGGTCAGTCCAAGCAATGTTTGAACTTAACTGTGATCTCCACCTTGGTCATCATATCTGCAGGATTCTCAGTTGTCTGGATCTTCTGAACTAGAACATCCCCCTCTTTGAGTATCTCCTGTGCAAAGTGATAACGAACATCAAATGCTTTGTCCTTGCATGATAGACTTGATTCTTTGCTAATGAATAGCACTCTGACTGTCACAGTGCACCATGATGTGCCTCTGACCTAATCCGAAGTCTTTAAGCAACCCATAAAGCCAAATACTTTCCTTCACAGCCTCTGTCAGAGACATGTACTATGCCTCGATCGTAGACAATGCAACTGTAGAATGAAAGGTAGATTTCCAACTCACTGGTGTCTTGGCTAAAGTGAACAAGTAACTAGTAGTTGATGGTCACTTATCTGTGTCACCTAGATAGTCAGAATCACAATATGCCACCATACCTTGACCACCTTTAACTTCCCGTCATACCAACATCTGCAGTACCTTTAATATACCGTAGAATCCATTTCATAGCATGCCAGTGACCTTTGCCAGGGTCCTGCATATACTTGTTCACTACTTTAATTGCTTGTGAAATGTCAGGCCTTGTATACACCATAGCATACATTAATCTTCCATTTACATTCGCATACAGAACCCGTGCCATGTATCCTCGTTCCTCTTTATTTTAGAAGATAATTGAGCACTTAGTATCAAACGAGGTGCAAGCGGGATACTCACAATTTTTGTATCGTCTTTCATTCCAAAGAGTTGTAGCATCTTCTTCAGATATTGCTTCTGAGTCAAATGAAGATGTTACATTCTGTCTCTACTAATCTCCATCCTGAGAATCTTCTTGGCTTCTCTCAAGTATTTCATCTCAAACTCTGGTGCTCACTGAGCCTTCAATCTATCAATCTCTGACTGACTCGTTGAAGCTATTAACATGTCATCAACGTACAAAAGTAGATAGATGTAAGACCCATCATGTATCTTGCACAAATATAGACAATGATCATATTTGTTTCTTGTGTACCTCTTCCCTTTCATAAATAAATCAATTCGCTTGTACCATTGCTTTGGAGACTGCTTAAGCCCATACAACGACTAGTTCGACCTACAAACCCAATCCTCTTTACCATGAACCTTATATCCTTTCGGTTGAGTCATATAGATCTCTTCCTTCAGATCGCCATGTATGAACGTTGTATTCACATCGAGTTGGGTAAGTTCCAAATCTAACTCCACTACTAACGCCAACAAAATTTGTATGGAAGAATGTATCACAACTAGAGAAAATACCTCATGGTAATCAATTCCTTCCTTTTGTGCATACCCTTTGGCCACTAACCTGGCCTTGTATAGACATTAATTTCACCTGGAGTTCCTTTTTTCTTTGTAAATACTCATTTGCTGTCAATTGCCTTCTTGCCCTTCGGTAGTTGTGCCAACTTCCACGTGTTGTTCTTGTGAACAGAGTTCATCTCTTCTTTCATGGCACCTTTTCACTCCTTACTTTATGGGTTTTGATTTGCTTCTTGGAAAGTAGGTGGTACCCCTTCATCTACAACTGGAAGTGCATAAGCCACTATATCCACATAGCGAGCAGGTTTACGGATCTCTCTTCAAGGTCTTTCTTCTTCAATCGGAATTGATTCTATGATTGGAGCTTCCACAGCTGACTCATATACTCCTTGAGAGTCTTTATCATCTCCAACCAATGGGTATAGCAATGTTTCCTCAAACGTCCACCTGGTTTGGTGCTTTCTTCACCTTCTTCTGAGTTCCCTTTGTCTGGATGGAGTCTAATGTCACCTTCTGAGTTCCCTTTGCCTCTAGACACCACAACCGGTATCCCTTTACCCCAAGCGTAATTCTCATTAATAGTGCCTTATTTGCCCTTGGGTCTAATTTTGATTCCGCCACATGGTAGTAAGCCACAGAACTAAATACTCACAAAGAACTATAATTAGTAGCTGGTTTTTCAGACCATGCCTCAAGTTCCACCACTAGCTGATGACGGTAACCGATTCACAATATGGCTACAATATGTTACTGCCTCTGCCCAAAATTGTTTGCCCAGCCCAACATTTGACAACATGCATTGAACCTTCTACAACAATGTTCGGTTCATACACTCTGCCACTCCATTCTACCGTGGTGTTTCCTTGACAGTTAAGTGTTGGATAATTCCTACATGTTTGCAAACCTTCAAAAAAGGATCACTCTTGTACTCTCCCCTATTATCTGTCCGGAGATACTTTTTCCCTGTTTGCGTCTTGATCATCTTCTTCCATGTTAGGAAGATTCTTAACACTTCATCCTTAGTCTTCATGGTATACACCCAAACCCTTCAAAAGAAATCATCCACGAAGGTCACATTGTGGCAGTTTCCACCAAAGGAAGGAATCTTGGCGGGTCCCTAAACGGACATAATCCAAAATACCTTTTGTATTATGGATGGGGGTGCTAACCATTAATCTCTTTTACTTCCCAAGGATACAATGCTCGTAAAAGTCTAACTTGCAAGCTTTCACACCTTTTAGCAATTCTTACTCCTCAAGAATCTATAACTAGGAAGCACCATTCTCCGTGGAAGCGTTTGCAACACTTGTTGTTCCTATAACTGTATTACCCTTGTAGTAATATAGATTTTCTCTTCTGGTGCCTTTTATGACCATCAATGCTCCAGAAATGACCCTAAGAACTCCATCCTTAGGGATTCATGAGAATCCTTTTGACTCCAAGTGTCTTAGAGAAAAGAGATTTTTGGTCAAGTTTGGAACATACCGAACATCTCTTAGAACTTTAGTTGATTCATCATGATTTTTCAACCTTATAGAACCTATACCAATTGTTTTGCATGGGTTATTGTCTCCCGTCAAAACAGTTCCACCCTTTAGTTCTTTGTAGTCAAAGAACCAATCTCGAATGGGGGACATATGATAGGTTGCTATTGAATCTAGAATCCACTCGTCCTGGTTAATTGTTGATGGCGATGGGAACCAATGACAGTCCTGATCCATCCTTGTCGCATTCAGCCACACATGCATCTTGAACAATATTGTCTTTATTTTGTTTTGGGTAGCCCTTTTTTCTAGACAAAATGCACATTCATATTTATTGAGCTTGGCTTTGGTTTTTTACCACCTTTTCTTCCCCTTTCTCTGAGTGGATGAACGACCTCTCACCACTAATGCTTATCCGGCTTTGATACTACTGGCCCTCTTTTCTTCTCAACACATGGATGTACAGAGCTGCAGTAACATCCTTCAGAGAGACTTCATCCTCCCATAGAGTAGAGTTGTTTCGAGAAACTCATACTCATCGGGAAGAGATCGCAGCAACATTAAGGCCAAATCTTCATAATTGAATGTCACATCCAAGTTTACCAAATAACAACTAAATGATTGAAACTAATGATGTGATTGTTCATTGTGGTCCCCGAAACATAAGAAACACGGATTAGTCTTTTCTTCATAAAATGCTTATTCTGACTTCTTTTCTTCATGAATTTTTCCTCCAGTGCCTTCCACAATTTACGTGTGGAGTTTTCCTTAGAAGATACATACTTTTGTTCTCTCGACAGGCAGGAGCAAATTGTACCACAAACTGCTCGATTCATGGTCTCCCATCTCTTGAATGTCTTCCGGTTTTGTCTCTTCAATGACGATGTCTAGACCTTGTTGAAAAAGAGTGTCTTGAACTTCCCATTGCCACATGCCAAAATGACCCGTACCATCAAACGTCTGCACCAAAATATTGGCATTAGTCATCACCTTTCTTGTCCAAATCAAGGACGAGGAAGTTGATGATGTCGTCTCCAGGGATCTTGATTTGGATTCCTCCATTCCTGCTCCAATCGAACGATCAAAGGAACGCTTTTCTGATGTGGAAGTTCAGCCTGGCTTCAACCACATGGCATACTAAGACAGAACCTTGGCTCTGATACCACTTATTGTGGAAGCGACTGGGTAAGAGAGTAAATTATTATACTATAAAATCACTTTGTACAAGAAAATTCTCAGGTCATGGTAGGGTCACAATGGTCCTGCTTAAGAACCACTTCCTTAGACAGAATTCCCTAACTGTAATTTACTAGCACAATAAAATACTACAAAATTACCCACATTACCTGCTAGATAAAACTTTAAACAATACACCGGAACTACAACTAATTATGCTATTACTTCAAAAAAAAAGAGAAGACAATTTAACTACCTGATACATTAATTGTTAAAGGGATAAGTAGAAAAGAGGACAGTATACTTCATTTTATAACAAAGGAAGTACTCCTCTATTTCCAAACCCACGATGTGTGATGCAACTAACTTTCACAATATTTTGATAAAGTTTCTTGTTTGCAAAAATACTATAAAGTATTAATAAATCAGTAGAAAGAGTTAATAAAATAATATGTAAGATTTCGGGTGTTAAATTTATGGTGTAAAGGCAGTAAGCTCTTAAGCCCAAAAACTTAACTATAATAAGAGTTAAGAGTGGCACACCCAGGATCTTGAAGTAAGGGGAGGAGATTACTTTTCTAACTTTCTTCCATATGTCAAATACAATCAATTATACAAGTGACCATTTACTTTAATAAATCAATTTGAGTATTACATAGAAAAAAAAAATCTAACTTGAAACAAAATAATTTGGTATTTAGTGGATTGAGCAAACAATAATTTTTATCGTTGATGATGAAAAGAATATGAGATAACAGTTGTTTATAAAAGCTAAGAAGGATACTAAAGTTTATAAAACTGCAAAATTAATATTAAAACAAATTATAATTTTTTTCTTAGATCAATTTTTTATCTAAAGTTATTTTTAAAATCTTAGATGTTTTCTAATATTTGGAGAATAAAAATCTTATTTTTCATTCTATAATCTCTCTTTGTTTAAGGTGAGGTGGAAAACCTAACGATATTTAATTTTTGATATTTATTCTTAACTAAAAAAATCACTATTATATGTATTTAAATAGAAGCAAATGAGATAGTTTGTTGGGCTGGGCTGGGCTGAAAGAGTGTAGTCAGTTGAAGAAATAGAAGAAACAATAACATTTTGATCATCAGATGTAAGGGATGGCTTCATTTCCCTTCTCCTTTACACGTGTATGTAAGGTTTTATGTATCAATCAAGATAAAAATTGGAAACGTTCTTAAATTTCCCATCTCCACTATCATTTTCTTTCCTTTTAGGTCGACGTGGACATGACATGAAATATGAAGAAAGGAAATCGAAAGAAGGAGATTAAATTTTCTTCTACTGTCTCTCTAGTGATCTTGAAATAGACTTGTGTGGCAATTATCATTTAAGACGACCCCCGATGGATGGGTGGATGGATGACGGTGTCGATGTCGACGTCGATGATATTGATACAGAAACCATAGACAGCCAGCCAGCCAGCTACGTACGTCACTTGCTCACAACTAGTCTCAAATGGTAAATGCTTGGTCAATTTCTCATCACACAATTCCATTCATCGTCATCATTATTAGCAGTGAGAAAATTGCGTCTTTGAAATATCTACTCTTCTTTCAGATCACCACCTCCGTCCATCCATGGCTGCTACTCGTGGTTGTATCCAAGTAAAAACATGTAATTCACCCTCTCCTTCCTCCTTTGCCAATCTCAGCTGACTTTCTCTTTTATTACTACTTGGCTTGGCTAATAGGCCTAATCTAGTCACCATCTTCTTCTTCTTCCTCCTACCCGCCTTCCTCTACCTTATACCTTCCTGACTCTCAATCAGTAACATCACTCAAGTTAATTCAGCTATAATTTCCTCTCTACTCATTTACCTTTCCGAAATTCCGACCAGTGACCTCCTGACGTCAACAACGATGACGAAGCTGGTGGTGGAAGTGATCGATGCAGCTGATCTCATGCCAAAGGACGGAAACGGGTCATCAAATCCATATGTCGAAGTAGATTTTGATAACCAGAAGCAAAAAACCCAGACTCGGCATAGAGATCTCAACCCACAGTGGAACCAGAGACTAGCTTTCAACGTCCCTGACCGAGACAATCTCCACCACAAGAGTGTTGAGATCACTGTCTTTAACGAAGGTGGGACACAGAGAAATTTCCTTGGTCGAGTTCGGATCTCCGGTGCAATTGTACCTGAAACAGAGAATGAAGCGACTATTCATAGGTACCCGCTTGATAAGAGAGGGTTGTTTAGTCATATCAAAGGTGATATTGCACTCAAGATGTATTTAACGAATGAGCCTTGTGAGTATGGAGACCAACATGATGGTCGTGGTGGTGGTAACTCGTCCACTTTTCCTACAACAGAGCAAAGGTCCATTTATGGAAACCATGATTTGGGAGGAGCATATGAATTTGAAAATAGAGGAAGAGTGATGTAGAAGGTCATCATCAACGTCACTTCTCGCATGGTGGTGGTGGTGAATTCCTAAACGAGCATAGAGACGAGAACACTAAGAAAAAAGACAAACAACAAGAAGTAAGAACTTTCTACTCTGTTCCAGCCAGTAACACTAACCATTCCAGTCATCATCAACATCATCGTCCATCCTCACCACCACCGACAAAGCCAATGTCTGACGAGACATCCCGAGCAAATCTCATGAGACCAGCACCACCAGGTCCGATATCTATGCATCAAATTCCTCCTGGCATGCGTCCACCACCACCAAATTACGAACCAGTAGAAACCAGACCACCACTAGCAGCACGAATGACAGGGAACTACTACAACAGAGCATCCTTATCCGCCGGAGACAAACTGGGAAGTACATACGACCTCGTCGAACGAATGCATTATCTCTACATCTCCATCCTTAAAGCACGAGACCTACCATCAATGGACATAACAGGCAGCCTCGATCCTTACGTCGAAGTAAGACTTGGTAACTATAAAGCCATCACCAAACACTTTGAGAAGACTCAAAACCCTATGTGGAATCAAATCTTCGCCTTCTCAAAGGAGAATCTTCAATCCAACATCATTGAACTCATCGTCAAGGATAAAGATTTCATGAAAGATGATTACGTCGGACGAGTCTTATTCGATTTATCTGAAATCCCCGTCCGTGTACCACCAGATAGTCCATTAGCTCCACAATGGTACACATTGGAAAACAAGCATGGTGTGAAAGGTACTAGCGGTGAAATCATGTTGTCTGTCTGGATAGGTACTCAAGGAGATGAAGCGTTTCCTGAAGCTTGGCACTCGGATGCACATTTCGTTAACCATCATAATCTGACAAACACGAGATCAAAAGTTTATTTCTCACCTAGATTGTATTACTTACGTGTACAAGTGATTGAGGCGCAGGATTTAATGACGGTGGAAAGAGGTGAGAGGATTGTTGTTAAAGTTCAGTTAGGTAATCAGCTTAGGATGACGGTGGTATCATCAACTATTAATCCAAAATGGAATGATGAGTTGATGTTTGTTGCATCTGAGCCATTTGATGAGTATATTGTAATCAGTGTTGATGAGAGAGTTGGACCTGGAAGAGATGAGGCAGTTGGAAGAACAATTATACCAGTGAGGGAAGTACCACATAGGCATGATACTCACATTAAGTTACCAGAATCACGGTGGTATAATCTCTTATCTCCAGCAATGGCGGAGGAAGAAGTGGTGGATGGTGAGAGGAGGAAAAAGAAGTTTGCTAGTAAGATTCATTTAAGGATGGTATTGGAATCAGGTTACCATGTATTGGATGAATCCACACATTTCAGCAGTGATTTACAACCATCGTCGAAACATCTACGGAAACCGGGGATTGGGATGTTGGAACTCGGGATTTTGAGTGCCAAGAATCTAGTCCCGATGAAAGCTAGAATTGGGAGGTTAACGGATCCCTACTGTGTAGCAAAGTATGGGAATAAATGGGTACGGACAAGGACGTTGTTGAATACATTGATGCCGAAATGGAATGAACAGTATACTTGGGAAGTGCATGATCCGTGCACCGTTGTGACAATCGGTGTGTTTGATAATTGTCAAGTGAATGGGAAGGATGAAGAGAGGGATGGAAATATGAGGGATCAGAGGATTGGGAAAGTTAGGATTAGGTTATCAACAATGGAGATTGATCGAGTTTATACTCACAGCTATCCGTTGCTTGTTATGACGAATTCAGGTATGAAGAAACATGGTGAGCTTCATTTGGCATTGAGATTCACTTGTACTGCGTGGGCTAATATGATGGTGAAATATGGGAAACCGTTGTTACCGAAGATGCATTATGCTCAGCCAATTCCTGTTCGTCATATTGACTGGCTTCGTCATCAAGCAATTCAGGTAGGTACCTTTTCTTTCTTTTCTGTTATCGGTTCAAATTCAAATCACGACTGCATATTCAAAATCCGATCTGAATCGTACTGATCAGATTGTGGGAGCGCGTCTAGCAAGAGCGGAACCGCCATTAAGGTGGGAAGTGGTGCAGTACATGCTTGATGTGGATATGAACATGTGGAGTTTACGACGGAGCAAAGCGAATTTCTTCCGAATAATGTCAGTTCTGGCTTTCTTCACCGCCAGTTGTCGGTGGTACACAGAGGTCTGTTCATGGAGGAACCCGTTAACCACAATTCTTGTCCACTTCCTATTCCTGATCCTCGCACTCTACCCGGAGCTAATCCTCCCGACATTTTTCCTCTACCTTGCCGTGATCGGAATGTGGAACTACCGGTTCCGTCCCCGAACCCCGCCTCACATGGACGTGCGGCTCTCGCAAGCGGAATCCGTGAATATGGACGAGTTGGATGAGGAGTTCGATCCATTCCCGACTACGAGGCCGCCGGAATTGATTAGGGTTAGGTACGATAGGTTAAGGAGCATTGCAGGAAAAGTGCAGAGTGTGATTGGTGATCTAGCGACGCAATTGGAGAGGTTGCAGTCGATCTTGGCTTGGAGAGATCCTAGAGCGACCGCAATATTTGTTTTCTTCGCGGTCGTTTGTGCTATGGTGCTTTATGTGACGCCCTTTCAGGTTGTGGCGGTGCTTATTGCGGTGTATTCAATGAGGCATCCCAAGTTTCGCGGGAAGTTGCCGCCTGTGCCGGTGAATTTCTTCAAGCGCTTGCCGTCCAAATCGGATATACTTCTGTAAATAGGTTGCCTTGATTATATAATGGGTATATATATATTTATTCTGTCTGCCTTTGTATGTATTAAAATTGAACTCTATATGCGGAATAAGCGTCTTTCTAGTTTGTAATGCCAATACAATATAGGCAAAATCTCTAACAGAGAATTACGTCTATATGATAATTGATAAACGTCTTTCTGCTTTGTAATGACAATGCAATATAGGTAGAATCTATAACAGAGACCATAATAATAACTCAAATAGCAGCTCTATAAATCATGATGGGAAAAGTGATCAATGATACAAGGGATGCAAAAATTCAGGTTACAAATGAAACTACCCATAACTTATAACAAACTATCAATTTTCTTCCTCATGGGCGAGATTCAGAAAGCGAGTAACAAATATTAAGTCTCATTATTAGAGTGACATTGACGACTTCCTGAATCCAATCTGAACGAGCAAAGCTATAATGATGGAAAGGCTCAAAACAATCCCAGCAACCAGAGCTCCATCAACAAAGCCCCACGCGGTGGTTCTCTTCTTGTTCCTTACACCAGTGTCACCCTCAGTCTGCATCAACATCGTACCACCATTTTCTTTCCTCTGAACCAACTTTTCATCTCTCACGCTTGGATTTTTCTCCATCTGTTTCACGTTACCTCCCACAATAGTGGTGCAGCCGATGTCATTTTCCACTCCACAGGGACCACCACAATCCTCCACTGGTTGTTCTCCAGAACAAGCACAGGAATTTCCCTTCTCTCCACCACTATCACCACAAGGAGAACATCTCTCCTCACAAGTTTCCTTCACATTTGATGGTAAGATAGTGGAGTTCGTACGTTCCCTGTGAGTAAGAACCTCAATCACCTCCCCGAAAACTGACCATCTTCCAGTCGAAGTAATCTTCACCATAACAGATGAGCCCAAAAGCTTTTCTGGTGTGCCGGATATTAGCACCTGGATGTATCCCTTTGTGTGGCCCACCTGCAAGTGTGTGACATACAGCTCCATCAATAGTTTTGACACACATGATTGGCGTCGAAGGAGAGAAAGATGAAAACCCCAGTTATAGCAGAACCATCATACTATTGGAACCATCTTACTTACCAAGTGAACCCCATCTGATGCGATATCAGTTATCCAAACCCTCTCTGTTTGATCCACCATGCCATCATACGGAGTAAATGATTCGAAAACGGCAGTTAATTCACGACTCCTTTTCTTTACTACTGTGCTTGGTACTTTCTTCATCCGTGCAGCAGGAGTACCTACGAACAGAGTACATAGAGAGTGAGTGGGTGAGGAGGCAGTGAGTATTCATTCACTCAGACCAATAGCAAAAAAGAAAACCAAACCTAAGCTCCAGATTTTGGTCTTACTTCGGTCATTTAAGATGGTAGAAAGAAAATAATACGGAATAAGTTAAGTTGCATATGCCACTAAAGTAAACACTCTTCACAGGCACCTAGAAAATGATCAGAGATCTGTTCTCGTTTTCAGTCACTACTCTTACTTTAGGCAACAGAATTTGTGCTAACTATTTACTTATCTTGTTTCCTTTTTACACTATCTACAAGGGTTAAGGTTATCCACCCATTAATTCCCTTTATGAAGAAAAGGAGTAAACTTTTCAAACTTACTGTGTCATACTTATTATGCACAATCACTTTTCCCCACATCTATGACGTACCTCTTCACAAAATTCTTTTTATACCGTCTAGGTAGAATCCTACACTTGCAACTTCAGGGTATGCAAGGACTTTCCTACAGGGTTTTCATCTCATCACCGGGATGTATACAACAGCACTATTGGTATCATGATTTTCTATACTTCCTGAAACAAATTGGAATCTAGAGATTATCTCCATTCTTTGTCAAACAAAGAAGATTTTCATGTTTGACACAAGCAAATAAAAAACAGCAACTATGATTATATAAGACAGAAACTTAATGTCACTGAGGGTACACACTTCAAATACACATCTAACACTAGGACGCGAGAAAAATGGGATCTACACAGAGTAGTCGAACTTGTGTACCTGGTCGAGGATAAAACTGAGATATATGAACTTGAGCAAACTTGTAATGCTTGATGAGCTCAATAGTTTCAGCAAAATCCTCGTCAGTTTCACCTAATAATTCAGAATATTGCAGCAAAAAGAATTCAATCAGTGTACTTTAACATAAGTAAAAGAAAGCTCTGCATTGCTTACTGACCAGGGAACCCGCAGATTATATCAGTTGCAATCTGCATTCCAGGCACAAGGTCTGTCAACGTGTCCACAACGGTCTTGAACTCCTTCACAGTGTATTCTCGTTTCATTGCCTAAAAAATAGCAGATGAGATTGCGACAAAAGAGATGAAAGTATTTTGCAATTATAAGGAAACAGAAGCCAGGATGTAGGACAGATTATGACATATGATCACAGAAAAACGTTTGCACCCACAGTCAACACAGCATCACTCCCGGATTGAACTGGTACATGAAGAAAAGAGTACACACACGGATGGCGAAGAATATCTCCCATTGCTTTAAGGTGCTCAAGAATGTATGGAGGATTTGTCATACCAACACGAAGCATTGTGCTTCCACTGGGAGGAAGCTGTGCAACAATAGCATTTAGAAGAATAGGCAGATCAACACCTATGTCTCGCCCTGCAAAAGTAACAAATTCCAAAATTATGAATAAACTAAAGGAAGAAGCCACAGAATAAACAGACAAGTGCCGGCACTGAAGCAAACACGATTCTGAATAGGGAATAATTTGCTGATAAATGGGGCAAAGAGATCAATCAAGGCCTTGGCAGATACCATATGCGCCTGTATCTTCACTACTTAGCCATATCTCTCTCACTCCCTCGGCTATAACAGATTGGACGCGCCCAACCTAAACAAACATGTTCAACGTAGCTATAAATGTCAAATAGTTGTTCAAGATATGGGCTTTAAGTATTAAGCGACTAAGAGAATTACCAGACTGTCAACAGTATAGCTGCCCAAGTGGCCACGAGCATGCTTGGTCTTACAATAAGTGCAAGCACCTAAACAACCAACATTAATAGGAAGAATCTCAACAAACTTGTTCTTCCTCACCTGTTTAAATTATGAAGAAATTCACCAGCTTTGCTTAGCAATCAAAATCAAAGTTATTTTATCTACTTAGCCAAATACAACAGTTGCATCTTGTTCAGGATGACTTTTGTACCTTTGGAAGGTCAAGTGCGGGCAAAGTCCTACGGGTTAAAAGTCGCACCTCATGCCCTTTCAAGGTCTCTTCAACAACTTCAACTACACGGTCAATTTGTTGTACCCCCACTATGCTTACTCCTTCTAACTCTTTCAGATTCTTACTTCCTTGAGGAACACACCCTGCTACCACCAGAGGTTTTCCTGCTACTTTACCCTTTGAAATTATAGTGTCCATAGCAGATTGACTTGGGGATTTAACTGTGCATCTGAGGTAGAGAAATGTTGCAAGAAAATTGATATCCACAAGGACAAAACAAAACTGTGTTCTTTGTTGATAAAATGATATTGAAATCTTTTGAGTACAGCATCTTAATCTAGACAAGCTAATCGAAGAAGTACACAGACCAAGAACAAGCCAAAGACTGGTCTCTTTCAACAGAATACCCTTGTAAACACTGAAATGAAGCGAGAGAAAGTTGCTCACGTATTTATAAGCCACAGGTCTGCCTCCTCCGGCTCATCTGCCAATATATAACCATATGCAGAAAGCTGGCCAGCCATATACTCACTGTCACTCTGCCACAACAAAATTAAACTCATCACCATCGAGCATTACACCAAAGTAAGAAACCAGGAAAGAGTAAGATCCCAATCAAACCTCTATCTATGGGAAAAAAATCTAAATGATACGACTACGTCAGTTGATACCAGATCAGTTGTAGTCCTAACACGTTTTCCACACACATCAATAGATTATTTGTATACTGGATCAAACCCAAACCACTGTTTCTGTCTAGTGTCTAGGTAAGTGAATTCCAATCAGGAGTTCTAAATGTAATACGACCACAAGCCCAAAAGTGTAAATTGTTTGCAGAAGTAACAAAAACCAGCACAAATTGGAATACCACAAAATCACTCAGATTCTGATGCTTTTAGCTTTAAGCATTTCCTTAACAGAAACTCCGTGCAATTAATATTCACGTTATCCAAACATACAACTAGATGCTCCGCCAAGACAAATACACTAAAGGCTTATACAATAATTGTATAAAAGTCAGCGGCATGCTCAATCTGACCCAGATGTCAGCAACAACTTACCTATATTTACAGTCCACCAATACTATCCAAACAAGGAAATTGAGCTTTCTCAGCTCCATTCCGAATCAATCATAGTCCACTAATTTTAAGTCCCAAAATTGGTGATTAGTAGTACCATAGTTCCCTAAATTCATACAGGATATCAGATTTTGCATAGTAGATGACAAGGCTAATCTCGATAATCTAGAGCAATAACATTAATCATTCAGTCATTCTTCGTATTAGCAGAAAGTGACTATATATATAAGCAATATAGGAATAAAAAATGGCACTTGCCTGGTTATGGGAGCACCCGAAAGTCTTTATATAAATGGTCTGCCGAAAGGTAGGTTCCAAATTAGCCAAATAATCAGTCAACCGGGGAAACGAGAGATGGCAATGAGAAGAAAAGTGCCAACCTGGGTTCCAGGGATTTTTATGGAATGCGGAGAAAGAGACTGCTCGAACAGCTTATTAGATTTGGGGGTTCTTTTACTGTTCTTACTAGGGTTTGTAACAACAGAATTCACAGCCAATCGAAACCCAGGCGGGTTCCCTCCATCACCCACCAACAAATCTTCAATGTCTTCCATCTCCTCGCGTTTGTAGGTAAATCGTGCGTTTGCGAGTGAAAGAAAATGATGAGGTACAGAGCGGGCGAGCTACAGCCAGCAGGGAAAAATCTCGAGTATGAATCAAAACATTTTCTTCAAATGTTGATCGAGGACTGGATGGGCTTATAGATTTTGGGGGTTATTGTCCGGTGGTTTTTTTTTTTTTTTTTTGGGAAATTTCACTAAATATCACCGAATTTTTGTTTAATTCACAATATATGTTTTTAAAATTACACATGATAACACTAAGTTTTTACCTATTTCATCAGATAACACCCCATTACATAATTTGTTAAATATTCCAGGAAATTGACTAAACTACCTTGTTATTAATAAACAACTTGAAAGTGATTTGTCATACTGAAAAATTCCATAAGACACCACTTTTGTTTAACTATTTATATGGGTAGTTTAGTCTTTTTTCTAGAGATATTAATGAAACATTTAGCAAAATATGAGGCAGAGTGTTATCTGGTGAAATAAGTAAAAACTTAGTGTTATCCTGTGTAATTTTAAAAACACGGTGGTATATCATGAATTAAACATAAACTCAGTGGTATTTGGTGAAAATTCTCTTTTTTAACTTAGCTTGCGTTCGGTAGCAGCATTTATGCTGCCTTTATTTAAAAAGAGTAGATACTACATGTGTCTCAGTATTATGGTTCAGAATATTAGACAAGTCCACTAAAATTTAACTTGAGTACACTTGTCAGTTTACTATTAGTTAACCACACTTGAATAAAGTAACCAGAGGCACCTTTATTGTACCTTTATCGTAAACACAGTTTTAGCTGCTTTTGCCAAACGGCACCTTAATAACTATCATTACGTATTTAAACTTAAAAACATACAAACCTACGGATTAAGGCCCCCAACAACCAACCTAGCCTTAATCAAGCAAACTACTGTATGCAACTCAATCTTGTAGGATGTTGCAACGGTAGCGTTGGAGACAATGATTGATTAACAACATTAAGGGCACTAATCATCAAAACAACCCAGAGGGTCAGGTTACCTAAACCTAACAACCAAAAACATATCAACCATCCTCATTCATTGTCTAAAAACAAAACCACCTACGTGGTTATCACCATAGCCTCAAAAGGAAAACAACTACCGATGCAAACCATAATGAAATTGTAATATCCCTGAAAATCTTAGTTGGTTTTGGCGTTGTTACCAGATTGGAGTTGGAGTGTCTTGCTTTAGTGAGCATCCTTCCGGAAGAAATGTTGCGGAAGAATCCTTCCATAAGAGAGTAGGACGAAGGGGAGTATGGGACCTGCAGTCATATTAGTATTCCACGTGTTTTTTATCGTTTAACATTTACCCACTGTTCCTTTGTCCACTCTTAGTGCACCATGAACCAATAAACTTGGAGAATTAAAGCCTAGATTATTACCTTCACAATTACCTCTCACATAAATAACTTCTTACCGCTTTAATCAAGAGTATCACATAAACCAACCCTTGAGCATCTATGTTTACCGATAGGTGTCGCTTCTTACTAACAAAGAACTACAACTACCTTTATTGAATAGCTAACGTCACCTATAGCTTAAGGAAAGGTGAGTTCAACCTGGATAGCTGGGAGTACTCTATTCGTCTGAGCCCTGAGTATCGTGGGAGTATTCCTAAGTGGTTGAGCAAGTGTTGAGGTAAGTCGTCGTGTTCACCCTCTTGTGGTGCAAATTGTGACGTTCTTTCTTGTGGTCATCTTGATGTTATGATTTACTACTTGGTTAGACTCTATTTTGGTAAATATGGATGAATTCTTATGGTGTATGAATTAATGGTTGATTATTATTGTTATTGTTATAGCATGATGTATCAGGATATAATAGATTGTATTTTAGGTTGCTCTAATATGTACTTTTCTAGTGTGTATTTTAGGCAATCTATTACATGTATTTTTATTCCTCCCGTCTCACTTATGTTGACCGGCTTCTCCTGATTAGTCAACATAAGTATATAAGGCTAGGCTCTTGCGGCTCTCCTTTAAGCAATGAGTTTTCCCTCTGTAACACATACATGTCGATACTTCTTTCTTCTTCTCCGATTCAATAAAGAAAGTTCTTCTTGAGGTAGTCAATAAATTGACATGGTATCAGAGCTTCTCACTACCTTTTGATTGAGAAATGGATCCACCACAGAAAGGCAAAGACGGTGTCTCAGGGGAAGAGAAGGGAGACCCGACGCCGGCAAAAACCACGACGACCATCGACATAAATGACCCGCTATATGTCTCTGCTACTGAGCAAATGGGGCAAGCCTTAGCGCCGAAACTCACCGGAGAAGGCTTCCTTGGATGGAAGTGGACGGTTCAACAAGCCCTAGGAGCTAAAAACAAGATTGGCTTCATAGATGGGACTGTGAAGCGTCCCGACCCGCAGGACACGATTCGGATGGCAGCGTGGAAACGAGCAAGATCTCTCGTGGTTACCTGGATCATCGCCTCTCTATCTCCCAACATTGCGCGCACTGTCATGTATACCGAAGATCCAAAAGACATTTGGAATTGGTTGTGCCGTCGTTTCGAGAAGAAAAACATGGCAACCCTACACAGTGTGAAGGCGCAGATCGCCGCTCTGAGACAGGGTGACGACACGGTGACGAATTACCTGATGAGATCGAGAGATTTATGGAAAGAATTCGACCTGGTAAAGCCTCTCGAGGCTTGTGACTGCTACGACTCATGCACCGCCCTGGAGAAACAAAGGAAGCGAAGAGAGGAGGAAGAAGCAATCCATTTCTTGATGGGGCTAAACAAGAATTACTCTTATCTTCGTGGACAAATCTTGGCTTCGAGCGAATTACCCACTCTGGAGGACATCGTTGCTGTGATGATCCAAGAAGAACAAACCAGAAACTCCTCAGACTCCAGAGAAGATCAAGAGGAGCGAACCCTAGCTCTAGCATTCCGTACTGGAAACAATCCTCCGTCTGCGAAATCGAAGAACAACACCACAAATTTTGCCAATCAGAAGAGCGTTTCCAAGAAATCTCCAAGCAAAGGTGGAAATCCTACCAGGAAAGATTTGCCCAAATGCCAAACTGTGGCAAAGTTGGGCATCTTCGCACCGAATGCTGGTGGCTTGTAGGGTTTCCCTCCAGCGAATCCAAGCAACAAAAGGAGGCGCATGCGGGATCTGTGGTAAGCCAGCAGATGATTGCCCAGGGTGGAGGAATTGACACAGTGGCCGATTCACCAGTTGCGGGTTTCAGCAATGAGCAGCTACAACAACTCTTGTCGTTCCTTCAACACCAAAGGACCAACGGAGGTAGTACTAAACCAGTGATTTTGGGGAATTCTCAGGTAACATCAAAACACTTGTTAATTCATTGCCTTGTTTGACATCGAATGCTAATACTCTGTTGCTTAAATTACAAAGCATGAGGATCTTAGATTCTGGTGCAACAGAGCATATCAGTGGAAATAAAAATTTTCTTTCTGATTGTGAATTATTGAGTGAAAATAAGGAGATTACTCTCCCTGATGGCAACAAGAAAAACGTGAGTCTTGTGGGAAAATTATCAATTGATGGACTAGCATATCTGGAAGGAATCATGTTTGTTGACAGTTTTATGTTCAATATTATTTCTGTTGCCAAATTGGTTGAAAACCTTCATGCTTCCATAATCTTCAATCGATGTTCTTGTATCCTGCAGGATTCTAAGACTGGCGATGAAAAAGAAATTGGCAAACTTGTCTGTGGCTTGTATATTGTTGATATGAATCTGTTGCGTAGTTTTATTCTGAGAAACAAGCATGCTCCTGTTCCTGCACGTTGTATGAACTTTTGCATTAATGATGTATCTTCTGTTAGCAATACAAAGGATTATTTTCTGTGGCATAACAGAATGGGACATGTTCCATTGCTGAAGTTAGGAAAATCGTAGACTTAGATATCCCAAATCATATCAAAAACAATGCTTTTCCTTGTGCAGTATGTTATAAGGCAAAAGGCAAGCGCCATAAATTTCCATCATCTGCCATTAGGACTTTAAGACCTTTTGATCTCATTCACATAGACATATGCGGGCCCATTAGAACTCAAGGAACCAATGGTCATAGATATTTTTTAACCATAGTGGATGACTACACTAGGGCCACATGGACAACTCTTCTAAAGCAAAAATCTGAAGCCACACAAAGCATCAAAAATTTTGTTAATTTAGTTGAAAGACAAATGAATGCCTCTGTTAAAACAATCAGAAGCGATAATGCCAAGGAATTGGGCAGCTCAATTGAAGCAACAGAATTCTACTCCCAAAGGGCATCACTCACCAAACTTCCTGCCCACACACTCCACAACAAAATGGAGTGGTGGAGCGAAAACAAGGCCACTTAATGGAAATCACCAGAGCCCTTCTTTTCCAATCTGGCCTAGGAAACCAATTTTGGGACCATTGCATCCAACATGCTACATATTTGCTCAACAGAACACCTAGCAAACCCATACTCAATCAAACACCATATGAAAGACTATATGGTTGCAAACCCAACTACGAGGAAATAAGAAGTTTTGGATGTCTTTGTTACATGACTAACATTGAGCCCAACAGAGGGAAACTAGATCCCAGATCCTCCACATGTGTTTATATTGGAAATTGTAAGAACACGAAAGGATACAAGGTTCTAACTTTAGAAGAACGAAAGATAAAAATCACCCGAGATCTTACTTTCTTTTAGAACATCTACCCTCTAACAAGCAGTGATTGGATCCGCAACATCCATGAAACAACCCAAGAAACAGAAATCTTCCCTCAATCTCTCCCGATCTTGGAGGAAGAACCTTGCACGTCTCAGTTTTCTGAGATAAGAGAAGCTACTCTCCCTCCAAATACTGATCCAGAACAAGACATTACGATTGAGAACCAATCTCCTCTCATTCAAGAGGTAGCTCCTCCCAAGAGATCTAGCAGGCCTCATAACTTTCCATCCAAATACAATGACTACATTTGCTCCACAAGTGTAAACTCCAAAGACCTTTTCTCTTCCATTTTAACCGAGAGACTCGAGCTTAACAACAACAACACCCCACCTCAAGTTACCATCAATACCTTAACTGATCACCTTCCCTCTTCCACTATTCTTTCCTGCTCCATCCACCAGGACACAAACAATATCATCAACCACATCAATGACCTAAGTGAACCTCCAAATTATCAAGTTGCTAGCAAGGATCCCAATTGGATCCAGGCTATGGCCCAAGAATTTGAGGCCCTTAAGCTAAACAAGACCTGGTCAGTTGTTGATCTTCCAAAAGGAAAGAAGCCCATTAGTTGCAAGTGGGTGTATAAAACAAAACTAAAACCAGATGGGACCTTAGAGAGATATAAGGCTCGATTGGTTGTTAGAGGTTTTACACAAAGGCAAGGTCTAGACTTCGAAGAAACCTTTTCTCCTGTTATAAAACTCACAACCGTTCGGGCTCTCATCATACCCGCAGTAAAAAAGGGTGGATCTTAGATCAACTAGACGTAAATAATGCTTTTCTCCATGGTGATCTCCATGAGGACGTCTACATGTCTATACCACCAGGACTAAAGGTTGAAGGAAAAAATAAGGTCTGCAAACTTCACAAATCCCTCTACGGCCTAAAGCAAGCCTCACGGCAATGGTACGAGAGGCTTGCCAATTTTTTAAAACATCTTGGCTTCGAACACTCACAAAATGACTACTCCCTCTTCGTTAAGAAAAAGAAAACCAGCATAACCCTCCTGGGTATCTACGTAGACGACATCCTTGTTGTCGGGAATGATAGAAAGGAAGTTCAACATTTGAAAAACCAACTAGACAAAGAATTCAAAATAAAGGATTTAGGGCGGTTGAACTTTTTCTTGGGTATGGAATTTCTTGAAACAGATAATGGAATCATTATGTCTCAACAGCGTTACATTAATCAAATTCTCAATGAATTCCAAATGCAACACACTAAACCCTCTGTCTCACCTCTCCCTCTCAATCTAAAATTGTACAAAGACAGTGGCTCAAAATTGGCAAACCCCACTATGTACAGATGTATAATCGGAAAAGTAAACTTCCTTACAAATACTCGTCCCGATATAGCCTTTGTCGTCCAATACCTCAGTCAATTCTTACAGTCACCTACCACGGAACACCTTAAGGCAGCCTACCATACTCTTTCCTACATAAAAGGCACCTCCACTTTTGGTCTTCTCTTCAACAAAAACCAAAACTTTGACCTTCAAGCCTATTGCGACTCGGATTGGGCATCTTGTCCAATTACCCGTAGATCCGTTTCCGGTTATTACATCCTCTTCGGAGATTCCCCTTTAAGTTGGAAATCTAAGAAACAAACATTTATTGCCTTGTCTTCCGCTGAAGCAGAATACAAAGCAATGTAAAGTAACCGGAGAGTTAAGTTGGCTAAGTAGGCTTCTAAATGAGATCGGAGTTTCTAATATAGAACCTATACCACTAAAATGTGATAACCTTGCGGCCATCCACATAGCTAGGAACCCCGTTTCGCATGAACGAACTAAGCACATAGAACTAGATTGCCATTTTGTTCGTGAAAAATTGCAGGGAGGTCTTATACAGGTACACTATGTTCCGAGCAAACATCAGCTGGCTGATCTGATGACCAAGCCACTCACAGGTAAGAGTTATCAAAACTCTTTCCCTTCTTTGGGCTTGTAGGATCCACATAGATGATGGCATTCAACAACCAGGTGGCGCAAAGTTTGTTTTGAAGACAAAGAGTTCTCTCTGCATCCATTGCCACAAGAGTACTCTTTGAGGGGGGATATCAGGATATAATAGATTGTATTTTAGGTTGCTCTAGTATGTACTTTTCTAGTGTGTATTTTAGGCAATCTATTACATGTATTTTTATTCCTCCCGTCTCACTTATGTTGACCGGCTTCTCCTGATTAGTCAACATAAGTATATAAGGCTAGGCTCTTGCGGCTCTCCCTTAAGCAATGAGTTTTCCCTCTGTAACACATATATGTCGATACTTCTTTCTTCTTCTCCGATTCAATAAAGAAAGTTCTTCTTGAGGTAGTCAATAAATTGACATGATGCGAACTGAGATTGGTTATTGGTATATTGGCATCGTAAGATTTGGTGGAATAAAAGATATGATCACCTTGGTTGTCGTATGCACTTGATGAGGGAAGCTTTCCTTTGAAAACTTGGATACATTGATATTGCGCCGCTACCAATGAATTATAGTTAAGCCGCTATGATATACTCATTCTGGTCAAAAGTACATTTAGGGGGTATGCACACTTAAGACTATGGGGTGAGGTGGATTGGTTAAGTCACGACTCCATTTGTGGGTAACCGCTAATTATTTGGTTGAGTTGTGATCCCATATTTGTGGGTGCCCACTGATTTTCCCTTTGAGGTGTATTGGTTGAGTCATGACCTCACTTATGTGAGTGTTCACTGGTTTTCCCCTTGGGGTGCTAGTTAATCGAATGCTTCTTCCCTTATCATAGTAAATTGTGTGGTGATGGTATTTGGTGGAAATATGGTTGTCTTTTAACTAGTTGGTGAAGTTGTGAGTTATTGCTACATGGAAAATGAGATTACTTGGTTATGTGAAGGAATATTTAAACGGATTGTGTATATTACATGGAGAAATCAATTTTATCTAAGTCATGGTGGTAGGTGAATTCGTGCTCATCAAGCTGGTGGTGTATGATTTATTTGGTGCTTGGTTATTTGATGGACAAAGAACTATCTGAATTGTGGTGAATAATTTATAAAATGGTTCATGGATTATTATTGTTTTGTATATTCGAAGTATGTGGTGTGTCAATGTGTGCCTAAGCTGAATATTCTGGTGGTTCACAATATCCTGTTCAAATCGTTTCTAAGCAAAATGAATTTTACAAGGTGAAATTATTATTTACTCAGTTTTTCTGATTTGTGCAATCTTTTTTTGTGTTTGTATGGATTTATGGCTGCAGATTGATGGTTGTTACTTGGCTATGAGATTAAAGAGAAATGACGAGACCTAATTTAAACTCACTCATGGTTGTAGGAAGTATTTTGGGATGTAATCAGTTAGTCGAGTATAGATTTCTTTCGAAAGTTTGTTACTGGAATATTTGTAGCAAGATATTGAGTTCTTTCGGAAGTTATCTACCGGAAGACTCCTTTTGTAACTTGTGCACAAAAATTTGGAAGTTTTTAAAAGAAGATGTTTATTGAGTTTAATGAATTATTGATTGGGATTAAGCCTTAACACTCACTTGGATGAGTGTGACGGTAATACCCCGATAGGATTTTAATTATTTCCACTGCAGACCTGCCAATTTCATTAAGGTATAATTGGTAGAAAGCATGCTCCCTCTGCCCATCATAAATTCTTACCCCACAAAGAACCTAGTTGAAAACATGCTGCTCGGGTGCCTTTTCGGGTTCCAACCACTGAACCGCAAAGAGGGAGTCATCAATAGTCCATGGGCCACGGGGAACAGACGACGATGACATGCAAAGCCTCCTCTTCTTCGAACTCAACCACAAAAAGCTGGTGCTTGACTTTACAAACCCGAAAGACACCAAAAGTGCACCACATCTGTCCGAGAATATGCACTAGAGCATGTGCTCACAAGGTAGTTGAAAAATAGTTTCCCAATAACACATCGGTTGAAGGAAAAGTGGGCACCATCGATTTCAAAAACTTTCATCATGAAACCAGGAAACCTCACAAGTCAAAGCAAGCCAAAATCCAAGAACAAAGGTAATACATAATTAGAAGATAAAAAAAAAAGAAGAGTACCACCACAATTATAAAACAAAAGAGAGGGTAGACACAGAGAAAAACATAAAGACCAAAATAGACAATATGCTAAGAAGAAAATTCTTGAAAGCGATTGAAGCCAGTGGCGGACCTAGGTTGGGATCTGTGGGGGCACGTGCCCCCACAGGTTTTTGGAAAAAATATAAGTATATATGTGTCTGTATATAATAAAAATAAATAATAAATGTTAGATAACTAAATAATGTAGCTCAAATATGATATTTTGACATTCAAAATAGTGAATGTTTGAAATTTTTGTTGCTTCTATTAGTTACTACAACTAAAAAACTACTCCATACGTCCCACTTCAATTGTCTCATTTGCTTTATGGTACGTTTTTCCACCTCAACATTTAACATTGAAGATAAAATAATTTTATAAATCTAATTTTTGTAGTAGATTCCTAATTAGATTAACTATATATTAGTAACTTAAATTTATAAAATTATTTTATTTTATAGGTTAAATATTAAAGTCAAACAACATGCCTAAGTAATAAAAGGGACACTTATGACGGGACGGAGGTAGTATATAAACAAATATAATTTAAATATTGAACATTATTTTAAAATTTAATTTTAATATTTTATTTATTAAATTTTTATTCAGTTAAAGTGCCCCCACAGGTTTACTACTCTAGGTCCGCCACTGACTGAAGCAAAATATAGAAGATGTGAAAAAATCCTTACTAACCAATAAGCAAAAGGACCATATAATTTATCCCACACCTATAGACTCAAAAACAGGTTAAAAATGAATAAACGTTTTACTTTTGTACGGGCTAAGGAATAAGCTTGTTGCTTGTCCGGATTAAGGCATAAACATTATAAGTTTAGAGGCAATAAGAACTTAAGGTTTACTTTTATGTCAAAGTTAATTTTAAATCATTATTATCAATTATATAACGGTAGCAAAAGAAAAAAGGTAAATTTACCAAAAAGTTTCATAATGCACACCGTACCCCGATTTCAAAACTTGTTCTCATATGCCAAGATAAAGTTTCTCATTTTTCTATGTACCCCTACTCCATGAAATAATCTTGAATAGTGATTATTTTACCCCTAACATTCCGAACCATGTTTCAAGTTTGCTATATGCCAATTTTTTTATTTGGGGGTATTTTATAAAATTTCCAAAAAATAATTAAATACTATAAAAGTATAAATAATTATAAAAAATATTATAGTTATAGTTAAATAATGATTAAATATTATATAATAAGCATATATATGTTGATTTATAAAGAAAACTAATCCAATATAAGATGAGGTAACTAAAACTATATACAATTACCTCATATTTGGATTTAATTTGTTTATAAGTTGACATATATATATATATGCTTAATATAATATTTAATCATTATATAACCATAACTACAATATTTTAGTGAAGCAGAAAGACTAATAAATAGTCAATAAAGGTTAAAAAATAATGAGAAGAAAAAGAATAATTTGTTTGAAGTTTTAGGTATGCATAATATTTTAAAACTATTAATAGTACTTCACTTTTTATATATTTTTTTAATTTTTAAAAATATATATTGTCATTATTAATACTTTGTAGTATTTTAAATATATTTTTTGTAAAATTTCATACTAAAATAAAAAAAGGCATGTTGTGAACTTGAAACATAACCTGCAATGTAAGGGATACAATAGTCATTATTCAAGGTCATTTCACAAATTAGGGATATTTTGTGAATTTTAAAACTTTTTAGTGGTATTTTGGGAATGTGTTTTAAAAAATTGGATGTATTGTGAATTATGAAAATTTTTAGGGGTATATCGTGAATTTTAAATGAAAATGAAGAGTGTAGGATCGGATGGCTAACTCAAACCAACTCAAGATGTGAGTCTGTGAGATGGTTTGACTCAATCAACCTTTGTATGTAAGAACCCTTGAGACGTAGAAACACTTAATCGAACTGGTTGAACTGAGTGCGCGGAAGACTTAAAGGAGTTAAACGGATTAATGCTTTGAAAGATAGACACACTTTGTGGAGCTCAGCAAGATACACAAATAAGCTATTTTATTCTCTGGTCAAAACAAAATAACTTACAAATGCCCACTAAGTAGAAGAGATCTACTTCGTGGTTTTTCACTCACTCACCCAATACACTTTCTGATCGGCTCAATGGTAAGTGTAGCAAAACTAGGATCTTCCTAGGTAGAGTCTATCTAGATGCACTAACTGATTTGGTACGAATTCTCTCTCTGGCTTACAATGGCAATTCTCTCTCTAACCTCTAAAATATTTCTTTATGAAAGCGTGAAGTAAAACTAGCTATTACATGACTTATTTATACTAGTTCTAGGAGCAACGACTCGAAGGAGTTAGTTCCGAAATTGTCGGAACTAACTTAGTGGACAGCGTCTTCAGGTAGTTCTAGTCTAACTTGGGCCGCGAACTTCGGATGTGACTGGGGTGGTGACATGACCGTCGGAACGTTGTAGTGTTGATGAATCCATTCCTTAATATTTGCAACGACATGGAAGAGTCCGTTGTGTTTCTTCTGTTACGCGGACTCTCTTGTAGTTTGGTGCATAACGCGTTCTTTGTGTTTTGTCGAGGACGAGTGACTCCATCGAGGTGATTGATTATCTCTGCAACACTTTTATGTCTCAACAAAGAGGCAAAGTGTCATTTCCAGATGGGGTTAATAGTAGGGTGTCAATTTTTACCCAACCTGAAAACTTGACCCAAACCCAACCCGTAAATAACATGTATGGGTTAAGATTATTAACCCATTAAATTTTTGGTTCGGGTATGGGTTACCTATTAAATATATGGGTTGGATATGGGGTAAAAGTCTTAACCCGAATTCAATCTAACCCGTTTACTTAATTTAAATTAAAACAAATAAATTGATAAATATATAAATATGCTACTTAGATATGAATTAATTCTATAACTATTAGTATAATAGCAAACAAAAATACTATCACTTTTTAGGCTTATAAAAAAAATTATAAATCCAAATACATTTTCAAGGCCTTCTATATCCACCATTCACTCTTGTTTGAAAACCTAAATACTATGTTATTCATTAGCCGCACAAACTCCACCGTTCACACCATTTTCATCGGTACAGATAACGGCTATGGGTTAAGATTATTGACCTATTTAATAGAATGTTGACATTTGGAAAAAACGGCACACAATGATTCAAAATAAATGACCATCATGTGCACGCTTTTAGGGATGACTTATCATTCTGTAGAAAACACATGAGTTTATATTTAAATGGGTTAGATGGGTTGGGTTTGTTCAATGATTTTATATGGGTTGGGTATGAGTTGAAATTTGTAACCCGATTATTTTTTAGTTGAGTAGGGTCAATACAATTTTAATCTGGTTGGGTATGGGTGAGCTTCAACCCGACCCATCAACCCGAATTGCCACCCCTAGTTAACGGTGGAGTTGATGGACATTACGAAAAAGGTGCATTTTGTGAATTTTAAAAGATTTTAGAGGTATCTTGTGACAAGGTTTTAAAAAAGGGTATATTGTGAATTACGAAAGATTTTAAGGGTCTATTATAAATTTTCCCTAAGTTAAAAGAAAAAAACGTAATGACCTACTCCACAAAAATATGTTATCATGAACAACATTTAAAGCAGAATAACCATAGTTTTACCTAAATGAAATACTTGCATTTTTTAAGGTAAATTATAAGCTAACTAAATTTTAGTTGTAAACCGCATTTAGACAATATAGATAGTTTGGTTACTAAATTATAACTGTTAGGATAACCGAGTTCACACCAACGCTTGGTTAGAGGTCAGTTAATTTTCACCATATTCTCTTAGAGCAAACGTGGTGAAATTGTAGCTTGAGACTCTCACTCATTGTTTACTACTATTTGTATAAATATATTTTTTTTGGAAAGATAAAAAGAATGAGATTACCCGAAATTCCTCTCACTTGATTATTCTTCTTCAACTAAGAAATGTGATTCACTTACCCCTAGTACTCTTTGACCGGCGGTCATTTACTGATGGTCATTGACCGGCCGATGACTATTGACTGGTGGATGTTGACCTGCAATCATTTGTTGTTAATTGGCGGTTATTGACCGACGACCATTAACAGATTATCCCCCCCAATCCCTCTAACTTGATTCTTCTTCTTCAACTAGGAAATGTGATTCCCTTACCCCCTATAACTCTTTGACCAGTGGTCATTGACCGATGACCATTGACTATTGACCGGTGGAAGTTGACCTGCAATCATTTGCCATTAATTGGTGGCTATTAACTGACGAGCATTAACAGATTATTTATTTCCTTTCCCAAATCCCTCTAACTTGATTATTCTTCTTCAACTAGGAAATGTGATTCCCTTACCCCCAATACTCTTTGACCAATGATCACTAACCAATGACAGATGGTTGTTGACCGGTGGATGTTGACATGCAATCATTTACCGTTAATTGGTGGACATTAACCGACGACCACTAAAAGATTATTTATCCCCCCTCAAACAGTTATGAAAATCAAAGGGAATTTTTTTCATTCTTCTATATTCCCCTTTCTTATTGTATTCCGTTTCTCCTACCCAAAACAAACACCCTTAACAAAGAGCGAAGGAGAAAGAACTATAATTATCTTATACTAACTTTATTTATGTTGTGCTAATTGTAGTAAGATTATCCTTAGTATATTTAGCTAACCAAATAATTAAAACTAGCTCATTTCACTTAATTATTTGTCTTACCAAATTTAATAAGCTTGAACCTTGTTAATATGCTAAATATATTAGGGTTTTATGCTCTAAGTATATGTATATATATTATAAAGGTATTAGAACATCCGCGACAATGAGAGTAGAATCCATTATCAAACATACTATTTTATTTTTCTCTCACTGAAGCTAATAAACTATGAACAAAAGTTTCTTAGTTAAGAATTCAACTTTTGGCCTCACTTCCATCCATGTAAGCATTCTTTTTTTTTTTTTCTTGTGTGAGTAAGAAATGGTTAAGAATTTTCTTCATTATTGCACTTTCAAGTACTTATCGATTTGTTAGTTAACTGCAGTCAACGAATGGATTAATTTCGATCACATTGATGGGTCTGAGAAAATTAAAGTGAGCCTGATGCTGGGTTCAAACAGAACCACATATCCATTAAAGTATGCGAATCCCGCCCATGAATCTCGGCCCATGAATTAATAAGCAACTTAGATTTACCACCACAACACGCAGATCCGGCCCATTTGCTTCTCCTTTTCTTCTTCCATCCTTCATCCCACCACCACCGGTATTTTTACTTTCACCGACATCAAAATCCGCATCCCAGGGCACGTCATTCAGCACGTGGCAGCTTAACACCAGGTGTTAGTCATCCCGCACCCCAATCATTACACGTGTCCTCTTCGAATAAAACCGTGACCAATAAACCAACACCACGCACGACTCAACTCTAGAAACTTACCGACAGGGAGAAAAGTTGTATCGATAAACTCAAATCACAATCAAAGAATCAAACACCACTATTTCAAAACCAGCCACCGATTAACAGTTTAGTCATCCAAATCAAGATGATGAATCTAGTAGCATTAGGACTCTTAGCCACTTCAATGGCGATAGCAGGGGTTTGGTCACCACCACCAACCACCACAACCTCACTAAACCAACCTTACGGCGGTGTATCCGCAGCAGGAAGGGAAGAGCAAGTAATAATCAAAGGAGGTCATAGAGCTGTACTAGTGGAATACGACGACGAACATACTATTGATAAAGGACGTGGTAGTAGTAGCAGCAGCCATGGAAAGACTAGGGTATCCATTTCTCCGCCAGAAGAACAGCTTTCATCTGCAGCTGCTGCTGTGATTGGAGTTGCACAGGACGCCAAAGAGAAGTTTACGCATCATACCGTAGAAGTCCCCATGGGTGAGGAATCACACTTACCTGGTCCTAGAGAGTTGATCTGTGACGCGTTTGGGAAATGTAAGCATAAGATTTCCTCCGCTCTCTACAAAGCAAAAGATAAGGTAATTACATTGAAATGAGAATTAGTTTGTAACATTTACTTCCATGATTATAAGTTGAAGTCCCTTTATGTTAACTAATTAATTTGATGTGGTTGAACTTACTTACAGGTAGAGGAGACTGTTCATGAAGTGGAAGATGAAGCTAAAGATATAGCTTCAAAGGCGACACACACAGGAGAAAAGTTAAGGATAAAGCAAAGGATGTGGCTTCAAAAACTAGTGAGAAAGTGGAAGAAAGCGAGGAGATTTTAAAAGAGAAAGCGAAGGATGTAGCTTCAAAGGCGGGTGAGAAAGCAAAAGATGTAGCTTCAAAAACCAGTGAAAAAGTTGAACAAGGAAAAGAAAAAGCAAGTGATGCGGTTGAAGAAGCAGGGGGGAAGACAAAGAAAGAATTCTCAGACATAGCTCGTAGAGGACGTGAAGTGGTAACCGATGCTTTAACTTGGTTAGTATCAAGAGAATCAATTGATTCAGTGATGAGTTTAGCACAGTTACTTGGAATCGGGACTGCGTATGGAATTTCAGTGTGGGTAACATTTGTGATGAGCCATGTGTTAGCTGGAGCTTTACCAAGACAACAATTTGCTGTGGTACAGAGCAGGATATACCCTGTTTATTTCGAGGCAATGGCAGCTTCTATTGGGTTGGGATTAGTTGGACATCTATTAGGAAAGAGGAGGAAGATGGTGTTTAATGAGAAAGCTGAGATGTTTCAAGCGATTAATTTGTTAAGTTCACTTGGGTTAGTTTTGGCTAATCTTTGGTACTATGAGCCACGAGCTAGTAAAGTTATGTTTGAGAAGATGAAATTAGAGAAGGAAGAAGGTAGGGGTACTTCACCTCAGCCAAGTAGATTGGGTAACACATTCTTAGCGGATACTGCAGCACCGACAACAACCACCACTCCTGGTGCTACTGGAACAACAACTACGGGCTCAACCACTGCTGCTACTACACCGACGGGGACGGCTACAGGACAGAGAAGGGTGACTGATACAGAAGTGGAAGTGGGGTCAAAGATGGATAGATTAAATGAGATATTGAAGAAGCTGAATTCATACTCAGCATTACTGAATGTGATGACACTAATGGGACTGACTTGGCACTTGGTTTATCTTAGTCAGCGGCTTTTGTGTTAGTTATTAGAGGATGGTAGATGGGTTTTGTATGTAGTAGTTGTCGGTATGATGATGCACAACTTAGGATGGTAGTTGTCTACTCTTTCACGTGTATAGTTGTGTTCCTTTCCTTTATATAGATGGATAGATAGATGGGCAACTAGTTTTCTTAGGAGTGTACTGGATTTAGATGTTACTCTAAATATGGTAAAAAAATGTACTCTTAACAATGTTTTTAAACATGGTGTTGGTTTTTCCATACACATAGTTTTTGATAATGGTGGTTTGGGGACACAGCTTCTCAAGCTTCCAGCAGCTGACAACTTCTCAATTTTTAAAATCAGCAGGTTTCCACCAAACACCAAAACCAGCAGCTGACAGCTTTTATAAAATCATCAGCTGACAGCTTCTCAATTTCCCTCTACTTTTTAAAAACACAATCCACCAAACACTAAACCAGCAGCTGTCAGCTTCTGTAAAACCATCAGCAGACAGCTTCTCAATTTCCAGCAGCAGGACCCAGCAGCAGCCCCCAGCAGCTGTCCCCAAACGAACCCAATATACTTATCTGCGATAAGTGCTAAGTAGTTGGTTTTTTTATGCTGATAATTAGAAGGAAGTTGGTATAGCTACTCTGATAAATATAAGCAATT
Organism: Limonium bicolor; assembly: GCA_023374045.1. Classification (NCBI taxonomy): domain Eukaryota; kingdom Viridiplantae; phylum Streptophyta; class Magnoliopsida; order Caryophyllales; family Plumbaginaceae; genus Limonium; species Limonium bicolor. Next base: position 105,754,943 of record CM041780.1, read on the forward strand.
ACCAGACTGACTGATAAGTCACAAACAGTCAACAACTCCACTCTAGTCCTGTTGAACAGGATAATAACCCAGTTTGGGTAAACCAGTCAATAATTGCTCTTTGAACAGCTATGGTAGATTTTACTCAACTAAGAACTCCTATTTGCCGCTGTTTCTACTTCACAACTCCTATTTTACTAAATCTAATCAGTCATTGACATCTTTGGTTATATGCATCAATTCAGTATACACAGAGAATGAACCGGGAATGCCATAATCGAGACTGACCTCAATCCTCCGCAACAATTTCTAGGACAAACTGCAGGTCGGACTGACATTGAGGCAATCATAGATTGGTTATGAATGCTGTCAGGCTTTGGAAAGCTGCCTTTGTACATGAAACTGACATTAAATTGCCCGGTACTCTTGTCTATGGAAGTATGATGACTGCTCATTGCAAACCTCCCAAAGGGTTTATGAATCATGATTGGTCACCCGTCCAATTTGACTCTTCCGCGTGCAAAGGAGCTCCGTTGGATAGGGGAGCCATTCCAAAGCGGCATTCTTAGCTTAATTTTTGAGTTAACAGCAGCATTTCGTCGAGCATATGGAAGGTTGTACTCCACGAAAGGGGGCGCCGGACCCATCGTTTTACTTGTGAATATCTTTTTCGAAGAGTTCATTTCAAATCTAATGGTTTGATCGCTGCTTATACCCGTTCGACAACTTCCCAGTATGCCTGCCTAATATTGGTCCCTTTCATTTGTTAAACGTATCGTTTCATAAAAAGAGAAAGAGGAGGAAGATGTACAACATATATGATCTTCGAAATTTTCTTGATAGCATTTAGATGAGAAGGAGGGTATACTCTTGAAATACCTAGCGGGCATAATTCTCTCGAATCAATTTCATGCTAGCTAGACGAACGCTACATCATTTCCAAATTTTGTTAATTACCCCCTCATCAGAAGCTAAAACGACAGCGACCACGAAAATTCAATGCAAGTAAAACTACCTCGACAAGAAAACCCAAGATAATGGCGGCGCTGCTTCAGCTCCAACTCTCTCCACTACAAACCGAAACAATTCTCCGCATAAGTTTCTCGCCAGAACAAAGGCGCCGCCACCGCCAATCACAATTGCCAGAAACCCTAGCACAACAAAGAGTACTACTCCCCATAATCTTCCCTGATTATCCGAAACGCCCTGATTCACGAACTGCTTGGCAGATCTGTCACTGAAAACCCACCAACTCTTCTTTCTGCGGCGAATGCCAAGCTTCTTAAAGAAACCCCAAAGTTTCGACCCGGTTGCATTGCGCCATTTCCCCAGACGGGTGGTAGTGGACTGAGATCCGAGTTCGGAATCCGCACGGAAGTGCCAATGCCGGAGCTTCAGAAGGAGGGAGTATCGATGCGGACTGAGATTAGAAAAATAAGGGGTGGTGGATAGTTTCAAAGTGAGGTTGAAATCATGGTGACGCGCCTTGGCTTGGAAGCGGAGCCGCCATGGGAGCAAGTGTTGTTGCTCCGTGCACTTCATATTATGCCACTGGAAGTGGGCGATGCCGCGATGGTGGAGCAGCTAGCGGACATATTCTCGAAGGAGCCTTTGTGACTAAAGTAAAAGCTTACAAAGAGAAAACTAAAAGACATTGGAAGATGAAATAGCAAGTTTCTACAAACAATGTTTGCCATCATTTCAGTTTGGGAATAGGCCAGATCATTACATGGTTACAATATCCTTTTTGATTTTGTGAAAGAAAAGTGGTTATAATTTTACATTATTTTGATTAAAGGGATATTTCATAGTATACTATTGAGTTTTCTAAAAGTGTTACAATATAGTACTATATGCAATGTAGGTCTTTTTTAGTCAATAATTATATTTTCTAAACCTTTAAATCCTTAATTGTATGACTAAATTTTGATCCCTAAATGTTGAATCCCTGAACTCTCAATCATATATCCTTAATCTTTTAACCATCAAAATCTAAACCTATACCTTAAGCTCCAACCTTTAAATATTGAAGACACGCCCTTGAACCTTAAAACCTTTTGTAGTAATAGCTAAATAGCTATAAAGGACCCAAACTGTACAAGGTTGATATTTTAGCAATACATATATTTATGTAAGATTTAATGGCATACTGTGAAATTTTGTAAATATCTATGGGATTTCGTGTAATATGTTTTATTAAACTGAATGTGATTACAACAAAAAAACTATTACAAGGCTCAATGGCAATTGAAAAAAGTACACAAGGGAAGCAATAAAAAACGTGAGAATCGGACATGAGAGTCACTTGTAAAGAGAAACATAGAAACTAAAATGTGCTAGACTAATTGACAAAGAAAAAATCTTTCATTGTACTTGGGAGTTGGGACCAAGGTTATTGAGAGACCTTTGATATGTTTTTATATGATTTAAAGAGTTTGAACAACCTAGATTTAATAATTTTCATATACCACCAACTCTTATATATTTTTAGTCTTGCCATATCATCTACCTGGTTATGAAATATAAATTTATTTTAGTAGAAATATATGAACATTTCAAATTCACATCATATACAGTTATTTAGGGGTGGCAATTCGGGTTATGGTTTGGGTTAAGGTTAGCCCTTTTACCCAAACCGTTTAAAAATCTATTGACCCAAACACAACAAAAAAAAATAAACGGGTTACAAATTTTCAAGCCTAACCGGACCCGTATAAAACTATTCAACCTAAACCCAACCCGTTTAACCCAAAAAATTCTAAGGGGGTGTTCGTTTTAAGCAGGGAAACGGAATGGAATCAGAAAAGGGAATGAAGGGAAATGAAAAAGAATTTTATTTCATTTTCCTAGTTGTTTATTTGAGTTGGGGAAAATAAAATAAAAAACTGGTAAACGGCCGCCAGTCAATGGCTGCTGACTACCGGTTAACAGCCATTAATTGCCGGTCAACATTCATCGGTCACCGGTCAATGGTCATTACTCATCGGTCAATGGTCATATGTCGCCGGTCAAAGTGTCGTGGGTAGCGGGATCTCATTTCCTAGTAGCGGGCGGGGAATCAAGTTAGAAGATGTTCGGGTAATCTCACTCTCTTTTATGAAAATATGAAAATGTGCTAAACAAACACCAGGAACAAAACCATTCTGATTCCCTTTCCTGATTACCCCAAAACAAACACCTCCTAAATATATCTTTTTATTTTCTTTTTTTATAGTTTCGCATTTTTTAGTTCAAAAAATTACCATTTTTATCAGATTGATGTTCATTAAATTTCTTGAGAGTTACGAGTGACTGCATGGTCTTCATTCACCCTAATACAATCCATATACAAAAAGAATGTTACACTTTAAAAAAAATATTTATCAAATTGTTGGACTGGTTAAGAAAATTATTGATAATGTTTGTTATATTTATTAACTAATAGTTATAGAGTTATAAAATAGCTAAAGTGACATTTTAATATATGTGTACAATTTATTGTATTTATTCTTCAATAATATAAAGATGATGGGTCAGGTTTCGGGTTATAACTTTAAACTCACATCCAACCCAAAAATATAATGAGTAACCCAAACCCGATCAAAAAATTAATAGGGTGAAAAATCTTAACCCAAACCCGTGATTTGCGCGGGTCCACGAGTGGGTCAAAATGGTCACGCCTTTGTTATCACTTACACCATTGTTGTAGGTAAGTATTTCATATTTTTTTTCAATGTCATAGCCAACATACCATATTCATTTCCTCACAATTTAAAATTAGCAAATAAAATATTGAAGTATATTCACCTCGAAAGAATTTCTCATTCTGGTTATACAAATAGTAAACATGAACTTATGAGCCAGACTTTAACAATTAATGTAGTTTGGGCACGCAAATCTCATATGATATAACACGGCCGAGGCTTTATTTTTGTATTATGAGATCCATAAATGACACCAAAGATGGAATCCAACAACAATTCTTCTGAATGAGAATGACCTAAAACTATCTATCCCGAATCCTCACATTTAACCTAAACTTACTTGTTTCACCTAAGCTTACCCATTTGGCTCGAAGGGTTTGAACCGAAACAATATTGCAAATGGGTAAACTAATTGTCCACTAGCCGATAGGTCAAAAACCGTGCGCTTGATACATCCTAACCACAAACTTGTACTTATATCCAATGTTAATAAAGTATTTAAAGAAATTTTAATGGGATTCACTTCATGTTTAATTGTTTTTAAATGTAACTCAAATTGTAAAGTAAACATGTTTTAGATTAAAAATTATATTTAAATTTAGTTTCCAAATTCATGATATATAACATGATATAATAATAATTAGGAATATGAAATATTATAAAGAAAAGTATGACATTAGTATAAAAAAACAAAAATGAGATGGTGGAGCAAGTTAATGTAGTTGTCATTAAAAATTGATGTTACTTGCCAAAATTTATAGATTTGTTGAAGAAAAATCTGATTTAAATCTTCTTTTAATAAAATATATATCACTGTACTTATATTTGACATTAAAATATACCTTTTAAAATAATGTAAACTACTCTATATATTTTGATTTTAAACAAACTTTTCCTTCAATAAAACAAGGCTAAAATTATTAATTCATAAAATTTGTCTTTATTTTCAAAATGAGCATTTAACCAATTACCACTATTAAAAAAAATTAAAGAAGGAAAAATAGTATAATTTTTGTCATTAAGTCCTGATTTTACTCACCAACAATTTATGGTTTGTTTTCTTTATTTAAATGAAGATACTAATTCATCCATTTTGTTACCACAAAGATATATTATAATTTTGTTGGACGAAATTCTGAAACATTTTATTACTATTTAGTTCTAGTAGAACATTTCAGAATATGTAGGAGTTGGTTATGATTAAAAATTTAATTTGACGTTCAAATTTAAGGAACTAAATCTAATATTTAAATTTTACTAAAATTTAAATACTAAATTTAACCCTTCCAATGTGCTTTATATAGATAGAGTAGTTAATTTTTTGAAAATTCAAAAAGTTTATTTATCTATAATTTTAAATTAAGTTTATTCATGGTTTAATTAACAATCTCACAAATAAGAAAAAGACTTATAAACATGATGTTCCATATGTCAACTTTTAATTGGTTTAGACAAAAAGGATACAATATGTCAACTTTTAATTAGTTTAGACAAAGAGTGTACTGTACCCTCTCAAAATAGAAGGGTACCCAAACACACACTTTTACTATTGTGATTAATGCAGTTAATTTTGGATTAAACTCTAACTTTAAGCTTTTGCAACAAAACAAAATAAAACCAAGATGAAAAAACAAATATAGGGCCCAACCGGGTTCGAACCGGTGACCTCTTGATCTGCAGTCAAATGCTCTACCACTGAGCTATGGACCCATGTTATTAATAGCTAACTTTAACGTCTTAATAGAGGTTTGACCACCACATTGACTCTTACTTTTGAGTGGTAGCTGATAAAATGACTTTACTGCTCTGCTGGCAATTCAACGACCGAACTCGTCACACAAGTTCCATCAAATTCGAGGCAAGTGTCCTTTATTTAAAAGGATCAGACAAGTGCACTCTGACTCTCTCCTCCCCCTGCACTGATTCGATTTACTTTTCACTGCAGTTCTTCGCGTTACTGCACCATGGCCTCACCTTCGATGGAGAACTCAGTCGTCGTCCTCTACGCAGCACCATCAATGGGTCACATAGTCTCCATGACAGAACTCGCTAAGCTAATCCACCATCACCGTCCAAACCTCTCCATCACCATCTTACACGGTTCAGACCCAAACGACCCACCAACTACTTCCTCCGTCCGTTCCAACCTCATAACTTCAAATCCCACCATCAGTTTCCACCACCTCCCACCTCCTTCAGTCGACACCACCCGTAAAATCTCCCGCGCAGCTATGGCGTTCGAGTCTATCCGTCTCAATGCCCCTCACGCTCTCACCGCCCTTCGTCAAATCTCCACACATCACAAAATCACCGCCCTAATCATCGACATGTTCTGCTCCACCGCTCTCCCGCTCGCCGTCTCCGAACTTTCTATTCCCACTTACTTCTTCTTCACTTCCGGCGCCGCTGCACTCGCAGCTTACCTTTATATGCCGGAGATCGACAAGAGGGTTTCGCAAAGTTTCAGGGATTTAACGGATTTGACGATTGAGTTTCCTGGATTGCCAAGTGTCCCTGCACCTCAAATGCCTGAACCATTAATCGATCGAGATGACCCGGCTTATGGTGAGATGGTGTTTTTCTGCTCATGTATGGCGAAATCGAAAGGTATTCTTGTTAATACGTTTGATGAGCTTGAGCCGGTTGCGTTGGCTGCAATTCGTCAGGGTTTGTGTGTGCCGGGTTCGACTACTCCGCCCGTGTATAATATCGGGCCGTTAATTGCATCTGATGAACAGAGTAATAGTAGGTCAGTTGCTCTAAATTTCTTCTCTGGTAACTAAACTTATTTCTAGAATCAATTGTACCTAAATTTATCTGTTGAGATCAAAAATAAATCTGAAATCTTGATTCTATTTTGTGCTGTAGACATGAGTGTTTGTCTTGGCTAGACACCCAACCGACAAGAAGCGTGGTGTTTCTTGTTTCGGGAGCAGAGGGGTCTTCTCAACACAACAATTAATCGAGATAGCTTCTGGACTGGAAAAATCTGCTCAACGATTCCTCTGGGTTGTAAAGAACCCTCCAGGAATTGAGAAGCTAGACTTTCTACAAGGGTTCATGGAACGGACGAAAGACAGAGGAATGGTAGTGAGTAAATGGGCACCACAAGTGGAGATTCTAAGACACGGGTCAGTGGGCGGATTTGTTACACATTGTGGGTGGAACTCGGTGTTAGAAGCGGTGATGGCGGGACAGCCAATGGTGGCTTGGCCATTGTACGCGGAGCAGCATCTGAACAGGGCGGCGTTGGTCAAAGATATGGGGATGGCAGTTGGATTGGTGGAAGGTGAAGGTGGGTCTGTAAGTGGGGATGAAGTGGCAAGGTGTGTTGTAGAGGTGTTGAATTCGAAGAAATTGAGAGAGAAGAGTGAAATAATGAAGGAGAAGGCCATTGTTGCTCTGAAAGAAGGGGGGTCTTCCATGGTTGCGTTACAGGAGGTGATGAAATTGTGGTGTTGAGACTTGAAACTGGGATGTTCCGGAACAGGAATCAAGACAAAAGAAAGGTGTATGACTGTATGTTAGGTGAGCATTCTTTTGGTTATGGACGTGATTTCTGGGAATGTAAGAGGTCTCTTTACCTGTTACAGTAGTTTGTGCCAAATCGGGACCGACAGATGATACGATGGTCATCTGTCGATGATTTTATTCCTCCTGTCGCCTGGCGTCCGTGTTAGGGTGTGCAAACGGTTATGAAATAATGTATGATATTTGGTTATTTCGGTTCTATTTAATATTATTATTTGTTTTAACCGATTAACATTTTATCTAATAATCATTTTTTATGTTACATTAGTAAACATTAATGGTTCGATAATTGAATTTTCTGGAATAACTGAAATAATTGAATTTCCTAAAATAACCGAAATAATCAAACTTCATAAAATAATCGAAATAACCAAACTCCTAAACTAACCGAAATTACCAAACTTTCTTAATTAACTGAAATAATCAATACCTAAAACTAATTGAGTGAGTAGTGAAATATTAGATTAAGTTATTAGATTAAGAAACAAATAAAATTTATAAAAATATTTTTATAAAAGTTCAGTTATTACGAATAACTGAAATTTGAATTTCAATATCCGAATCGTACTTTATTACGGATAACGGTTTTAACTGAAATAACTGAAATTTTGTAAAACGATTGAAAATACGGTGATTGAACTTGAAAAAAAACGGTTATTTCGGATAACCGAAATAACCGCCCCGTTTCCTCACCCCTAGTCTGTGTTGTTGATCTTGTCAGTAGAAATATTGCTGATATGTAACCCAGGGTTTTTTTCCTTTCGGTAAACCAACATCCAATTACATTAGGTTATAGGTTAAATTACAAGTTAAATAGTATAGAAGTGTGAAAACTTAGCTACCCATCATCCCAAAGGGTAAGCCTTCACCATTTTATCAACTATACACACCAAACTTCCTAGCAGGAGGATGTATTTTAAGTAGATTAAGGACATAATTAATGATAATGATTGTCCTCGTAACCATCACCCACTTGAAACCTTCCAACTGTCTTGCACCCCAAAACATCCAACCCATAAAAGGAAACAACAAACCCCATAATCCAACAAGTAGTAATATCAAAATAAGGGCCAAAAAAGGGGCAAAGACACCAATCATCCAAAAAGGACACACCGTTGAACCTAAGAGTTGAAAAAAAAACTAACCACATGGGTGGTGCTCATACCCATACAGTCGAAGAGTATGCCTTCATTTCTCATTGCGACCCTGAGCCTCAAATCCATCAAGTTTAGCTTCACTCAACACCAAAGACTGGTCATGGGAGGAAGGCGTGACCTTCTTCCTCTACCTCTTAGCCTCAAATAGGCATAGATCCCAAAATTCCATTCTTGTAGTTTCAGTCAAAACATCGATGTATTTCCGCTTGCGAGTCCCACTGGTAGTATTGGGTAAGTCTTGGTTGCTGCCATCTGGTTGAAAGTCGTGTGATTAAGATCTACTTACTAAAAAGAACCCATAATTTGTACTACTGGGTGAGAGTTATATGCTGCCACAACCAGTATGGAATCACAACCAACCCATATGACCAAGCATCTGGTGGCGTCCAAAGATGTCTAGAGCGTGATCGAGCCGTGTAGACATTTGTTTTGAACCACATGCCATATGGAACATCCACATCAGCCTCGGACTGGATTGTCGAGCAAAAGTCAACCGCATGCAGAAACAATTAGCAATTGGAGCAGATAATGGGCATATTATCATAGGTGATAGTGAATACATAGTCCCGCCCTTTAATCGGTATGGACAAACTTCCTAGGAAAGAGAGTTAAATGTTGAGAAACACCTTTAGGCGTAAGTACCAAAAAGTGGACAAACTTCAATCCTCCATTACCCCAGTGATGAGATTGTGGGACATTATAACCGTCACCCAAAAAGGAATCCAAGTGAAGTTATGGTATCGAAGTGGCTTAGCAGGATCAAGAGCTTGAATAGCTAAAAACTTACCTGGGACCACCTATGGGCCATGTACCAACACAGACTGCATACTAGTGACATTTACGAATTTGATGATAAAGAGGTTGATGTCGGTTCTAGTGAATCTAAAGCTACCGAATACGCTCCAAATTTGGCGTATATAGTATGAAAGCCAGAGTTGTTGCGTAGATTGAGGAGTCTGATAAAAGCTGGGTGAGCACGCATCAATAGGGAGACAACAAGAGCCGTTGATTTCAGTAGTCATCTTTGTGAAATTGTGAACTAAAAGCTTTTGCAATCGAAGGTTATAAAGAGCGCTAATTGTAGTCGAAGAGTGTGAGAGCAGAAGAGTAATCCGAGAAAGATATGAGTAGAAGATAGAGGATTAGAGAAAGTGAGAGGGCATCATTTGTATTCAGAGCAACATAATTGTTTGACCGTGGGAGACGAAGGGGGCGACAAAAGCAAGCATGCCTTTGATAGCGGAAGAGGAAGAGAAATAGAAAAGCTGGCCATGATGTAGTGCCGAGGATTACCAAGTTTGATGGTGAGTATTTTATCCCCACTCAAACAAGGAAGCTCTAATCATTGTCATCGATTTCCAAGGTTATGCTTGAGCAAGAAAATGAAAGGATGCAAGTCGGTCATTGCATGCCACCGAGGGTTTTAAAGTACATAGGTTTTGAAGGTGGTGTTGTAATGTTGGTAGAGTTGGTGGGCTACGTTAGAGTTGGTTTAGGTTATGTAAAATGTTTATAACGTGGGTGGTGTAATGGTATGAAATATACCATGCGGAAGGTCAAATCACTACCAAGAGACTCTACCGGAGGCCAATTGTCGGAAGGCCATCGATGGGAGCCCTACTACCGGAGGGATTATATCAAAGTGACGGTCCGGAAGAGTTAGTCCAATACAGAAGCAGTATTTCAGTCCGGAGACCCGTTAAAAAGGACTGACAGTTATGTTTATGTACACCACCACATGTATAGGGCAAAAGAGTAAACTTAGTGATAGAAAGTCTATAAATAGGGCGTAGAAGGGCTCATTTGTAAGGGACTCAAGTTAGAAAAGGGAGCTCACATCCCAAAGCTCTCTAGAGTTGTAAACCAAAGGATGAATAATAGCTCTGTCTAGAAGGAACGTAGCCGGATTATTGGCCGAACCACTATACATCTTGGTGTGGAAACAATGTCGGGAGAGTAGCTTCTGTTACATCTTCATTGGCGCCGTCTGTGGGAAACAAACATCAAAACCGATTCAACCACGCTCTTGTCATCTCCGATCCAATTGACTATTCAGCCTAAAAGTTCGTCGATGTCGTTCATCCAGTTTAAGGAATAATAAGCGGATTAGTTCTTTCGTGGAGAATTGATTCTTCAGTTTTTGGAGGAACCGACGAATTATGTTCTTATCGGTTGAGAAAGTGCAAAAGATTTTGTTCCAATACGGATGGGAGGATCGAAAGAGAAAATGACAACTTACGCGATTCAAAAAAGAGTTGATCCACAACCACAGCTTGAACTTGGAAGGAAGAAGAATCACGAGAAGCCAAAGAAGAGATCGAGAAGCCACGAGAGTCGAAATATGGAGATCCGCGAGGTTCATTTACGAAGAATACATCTGAATACGACATCAAAAGTATATCCATCGATTAATGAAAAGATCTTAATTCAGTCAATCAACTTCGAGAGAAGCAATTAGGAATGAAACCCGGTGGCGTATGAGACTCCGAAGAAAAGGATTTTTTGAGAGGAACGAGCGCGCTCTCGCTAGGCAAGGAACCTGTGAAATGGAGATGCAGTATCTTAACGTAAGGAGGAATGAAAAGAGGAAGTGAAGTTTCCAGTTAACGATAACATGTAACAAAGATTCGAAGATCCTCATCGATATTGATCAAGCTACGAGCAGCAGAACGAGGCTATGAAGAAATTCCTGATGTGGTCCGAGGAGGAGCCAACGCGGAATACCTCTTCTCAATTCAATAACGATAAAAGTTTGAAGCAAATAAAAAGAATCCAGAGACTTGAACAAGATTCGCTAGTACGAAAAGAGAAAAAACGAGCAGGATTCGCATTCAGCCCCGGAGACGAAATTCCGTCGGAGACTAGAAGTCTGTACGAGGGAGCCGGAGAAGGGAAGTAAACTCTGGAGGCCTTTGAAGATGAAAGAAAACATCCGAAGACTGGCCACTAAAGATAAGTCTAACTTTTCTAAAATCGATGCATGCCTGCAAATTATTGATATACCGGACTTCATTGATTTACCTGACTCCCCTTCATTTCAAAAATACTAGATAAATATCGCCTCCGACATAGAAGCGTAAACTTCCAGAGTGGTAACGGATCGGGGAAACGTTTCTCAGATTTTAAGAGATCACGGTCCATTACTTTGTAGTCTACTACAGAGAGATTTTAACGATTAGACCAGCTTTGATACAACTAATAACCGATTTCTATTTTGTTAAACTCAGGCAGTTTACCTTACGGTTGCGAACTGGCATATACTAAGAAAATGGAAAAACCGTCTGCGGTTATTGAGTTGGTCACCGTAGTCAATTTCTGTTTTTATTATAATAGATTGCTGTTGTGGTGGGGTGTCACGTTCTTTAGCCAATCATACCCCATTCTGCTTCAGATCTTGTACTCTGCTAAAGCCGCGACTAAAGCATGGTCACACCTGATTTAGTTTGGTTTTATTTGGCTTAGATCTCTTTCTGTCATATGCATGCACATCTATTTCTTGGCTCGTTGAATTTAGAGGAACTGATGCAGAATTTGATTTAATTCAGCAGGCCTTATGTTATCCAAACAATGCTCGTTGTATACATGATGTTTTAAAAACAATTATGGACCGATAATTCACTTTCTGTTGTCGCTACTCATCTGTTTACTGGCTATTATTCATCTCCTCCTGAGTGATATTTTACATATATGTAAGCAACCAGGCCTTCCTTTTTGTCTCGGCTGCCAGCTGATAAATAAGCATGTTGCGAAAGATTATTTTTGTTCTGATTAAAGTATCCCATGTGTAATCCTGGTGCACTGCGACAATTGATTCTAATTGAGTCTGTTTGAACCTGATATAGCCCTGTTAATAAGCATAAACAAATCTAGTGTAAATGTAAACCTCTGCTCACCACCGTTTTTATCGCTTGTAGTATTTACATTCAACAGATTTCCAGCTACAAAGAAGTGTACCAGTCCGTTCCGATCCTTGCTGCTAAAAACAGATAAGGCGATTAAAGATCCTGGAAAATTTTGCACGACCAAGATCAACTCAATAAAGAGGCTCACCGGTAGGGTGACCCAGACTTCATTACCGGAACAAGGACAGTGGTTTAGGGCTTCGAAGTGCTTCTGCTGTACACCGATATTTCATAGCAAGGGATGTTTTCAGTGACTACGAAGGAGAATATCCGCCCGGTAGAAATTTCAGACCGACAGAAGTATACCAAGGTTACCGAGAAATGTTGGAGAGAGTTCTCTGGGCACCAGGGAAATATTAATCTTGGATTTCCTCTCCGGTAGAAAGTTGGATTTCCTCTCCGGTAGAAAGTTAGATTTCCTCTCCGGTAGAAAGTTTAATTTCCTCTCCGGTAGAAAGCTGGATATCCCCCCGGTAGAAATTTTGGTGTCCTCACCAGTAGCAGTTTGGTACCTTCACCGGTGGCAATTTGATTTCTTCAACGGGATGCAAGTAGGAGGCCTGGAGAACACTTTTTCTCAGCTTTGTTCAAAGAATCTACAACAAAATCCGGTCCAGCCCGACGTCGCCTCCACTGATAGTAATTGTCGGAAATAGGAGAAAGCTAGTGGTCTACACCGATAACAGTATCAAAATTTCCACTGGTAACGGATTAAAGTATTGGCCCGGTCATGAGAGTTTTTTAAGTATGCTATTACCTAAAAAGAAAACCACCAAAGATATAGGCAGATCCGCACCAGTATTTGAAGGAAGATAAAGCTATCGGAAACATTCGTCGTCTGCATTCCGTGGCAAATAGACAGAGGAATTAATTACTGAAGGCTTGATGTGGCAGCATGCGGAACAAGAGAAATTCAGGATTTGGAAGGTAGTGCGTACCGGTGTGAGATAGATAGTTGGCAGCGAGATACCGGAGTAAGAAGGGAAGAAAAAATTTACAAAAGTGCTGTTTGCTAAAGGTGTTCAACCTGCCACGTATTTTTGGGATAACCTCCGAGAGCTCACGAAGCAGTCACCTCTAAAACCACCGGAGACGTCATTCGGTGGAGCATTTTCAACACTACTTCATTCCGGTAGAGGACTACCCTCCGTTCCTATACGCGAGCTGAGAGCATGGTGCAGACCAAGCCCCCTAGTCGGTAATCTACCGGTCACACAGCTGCCCCGTTGGTTTATCGGCCGATCAACAGAAAGTCTAGCCTCGACTAGAAGCATTTTGAGGAATTTTTAATAATTAAAGGAAAGGATGATAAAGTCTTATCTTCCGCGGGAAAAGTTTCAACTACCTCGGCCAAACCCAGACGTAGTGGAGAATTCTCGCAAAGGGTCGGAAGCTGAAAGCTAGTCTCCGGTGAGGAAAAGCTACCTCCGGAAGAGCGTAATTGGTAACCGTCGGAGATAGCTGTTTGGCCCTGGTAGCAATCTGACGTCCTACCGGTACGGTAAAAAAGAGGTACCAACTTTTGATATTTCATTATGAATATTATTTTGCCACCGGAAGTTTACAAAACTTTTTCAGAGGATTGATCACCCCTAGTTTTCAAAAGAGAAATATTTTAAAACAATTTCTGATTTACTTAAAACTAAGACCAGCGAGTCTTGAAAAAAAAAGAAAGAGAAAAAGAAAGAAAAGAATGTATCCGACGACCTCACCATTGGCCATGGTAGAGTGATTTGTATCCGACGATCTACCATCAACGATGGTAGTGTAATTCATCCGACGATGTCACTGTCAGCGTCCTGGCAGTAGAGTGTTAATCCGACGATCTCACCGGCTCAAAGTCGGTAGAGAGTGTTAAATCGACGATCTAACCATGTGTACAGTGGTAGAGTGTGAAAGCATGAAAGTGTAACTAAGGGGTTACCAAAAGAGATCTTGGCAAAAAAAAACAAAAAGAACAGTCTAAAATTATTCATTATCAGAATCTCCAACTTTTGGGAAGCAATGGAATTTATAGTAATTCTTTTTGTCCACTTCAGACTTGTGTTATCCATGAACTTAGAAGGGCTGCTCTAAAACAACCTATAGGCTGTATATTTGTGTTTTTATCCCCATGATTAATATACTCTAACTAACAAAAAACTTTTGGGAAGTCCGGTCGCTCCGGGCAGCCCAAAAGACAAATATCTTTTAATCTGTTAAATTAGACATGCAGGTCCAAGGAATAAAGTGATTCAAGCGGGAATGTGATTATGAAGTAATATCCCAGTATTATTATTATCTCGGACTTCTTGAGATTATTATGGTCTTCTGGAATTATTGTGGTCTTCTGGGATTATTATGGCCTTCGGAATTCCAGATCTTTGGATTCCTTATTATGGCACGTTCAAGGAGCGGAGACCTTTTCTCAGGAGTACAAGTGGGACTTCGTCACCCCCGGAACCTGTGGACTTCTTGGTGACCGGAAGACAAGCTCTTATGCAGGCCAAAGTTTTTAAGTTCATTTCCTTTTTTAGGCAAAAGAAAAAGAACTTGTGGGACTAGGAGACATATAGTAGAAAGAAAAGAGTACAAAGTGTAAATTTTATCTTCTTTTTATAAGTTCCACTTTTTAGTACTAAAAAGTAGAACTTGTGGGACTGATGTAATGGTATGAAATATACCATGCGGAAGGTCAAAGCATCTACCAAGAGACTCTACCGGAGGCCAATTGTCGGAAGGCCTATCGATGGGAGCCCTACTACCGGAGGGATTATTATCAAAGTGACGGTCCGGAAGAGTTAGTCCAATACGGAAGCAGTATTTCAGTCCGGAGACCCGTAAAAGGACTGACAGTTATGTTTATGTAACACCACCAATGTATAAGGGCAAAAGAGTAAAACTTAGTGATAGAAAGTCTATAAATAGGAGTAGAAGGGCTAATTTGTAAGGGACTCAAGTTAGAAAAGGGAGCTCACATCCCAAGAGCTCTCTAGAGTTGTAAACCAAAGGATGAATAATAGCTCTGTCTTAGAAGTGGACGTAGGCCGGATTATTGGCCGAACCACTATACATCTTGGTGTGGAAACAATGTCGGGAGAGTAACTTCTGTTACATCTTCAGGTGGTTCTTAAAAAAAGAAAAGATCAGTCATTGATATGTTTTGAGAAGTTTAAAAAGTTTATATTACATATATGTATATCTACACATATCAACCAAATTTATAATTCAAAATACACCTTACAACAATAATAATACACCACAAACAATAATGATCCATTATCTATTTTTGAAGTTAGTACATTAGAAATATACATGATTCATCATATAAGGTTTAGATATACCATACACTAATAATAGTACATCACAAAACAATAATAATATACCACAAACAATAACGATCTATTATCAATTTCAAAGTATGTAAATCAGAAATATATCCAATTCACCACTTTTTAGTTAATGAATCATAATACCAACTTTATTGAATCATATCATCATTTTAGTGTATCATTGTAAACATATAAAAATTAGAGAAATTTCACCTAATATCACTGAGTTTTTGCTTAATTCATGATATACCAGTATGTTTTTAAAAATATATCCTTAGAAAAAAGTCTAAAACCTCTGTTACTACATGGCAATGTCTCATAATTAACATTACATGTACTTCGCTTATAGATAAATGTCAGGTGGTCAACTAACAACAAGTGTTTTTTTAGACTTTCTTCAGGGATATTAATGAAGCAGTTAATGAAATATGAGACAACGTGTTATCTGGTAAAATTAGTTAAAATTCAATTTCATTATGTGTCATTTTAAAACACACTGATACATAATGAATTAAATAAAAATTTAACGGTATTTGATGAAATTTCCATATACTTAATTTTAAACTTGTCAAAAAAAATACACAACTAGTATTGTTTTGAAGAGTAAACAATTTTTATTTTGAATTTATATTTTACAAATTTTTACCAAAAAATGTCAACTCATATATACAGTAAGTAGCCACATGGGCTACCATCTCATGTGGCCGTCGAAATGCATGGAACGGGCTGTCCACTTAGGCTTCGTTCTGGTTGCAGATTACATCAATAATCTACCCCTAGATTAATACCTTTCACCACTAGACACTACTATTTGACAACGCTAGTTGGAGTAGCGTTTTGTGATAATCTAGGATAGGAAGCTTGAGGGAGAACGGGACCTTAGTCGATGGAGCATAATGTCATAAGATATTTAAGTATGGAGGCTGGTTTTAACTCTTAATCAGTTTCAAATAAAATAATTATTATTTAGCAATGTATATAGGCGGTTATTATTTAAAATTACTGCTAAAACACCGGAAATTCGGGATCACGGTTTTTAGAGGTGGTAGTTGTAAATTTCTAGATGTCGGTGCTGAGTCTGCAACTCAAAAGGTGTTGATGATCTGAGTTCAGAACTGAGGACGAACGGGGAGAAAGAAGGGAAGACGAGAATAGCATAAATGTATAACCTTTATTATAATCACGTATAACAATGGTTACACAACCACATATTCAATATGAATACAAACCCTCACGTCAAGAACACTATATTGACATTAACTCACACATAATTTGAGTTCTGAACTCAAATTACCTACAACACAACCAACAGCTAAACTCTTTATGAATTATCTCTCAGATCTCACTCTCTATGTTTTTCTTTGTACGCACTTACAATGAATTTCCCCAAACTCTCACAGTTGCACTCGCCCGTGTTTGTTTTCTCCTTTCACAAGCACACATTTAACCTAGACTTCCTTCCGCTTATATAGATACAGCAATCGTGTGAGAATCTATCATATAAGATTTTATCTTTAATAGCTGGATAAAATCTTGTTGGATATTTTACTTATTCTCTGCTTGTCAGTTCAAGACTGACGGACTTCGCTGCATGCTAGTCTTAAAACGGGCTTCAGTATTGAACTGAGTTTGCCGATCAAAATAGCATCAACAGTTTCCCCCTTTTTGATGCGGTAAACTCTGTAAGTCTTCAACTGATGAATGTTCCCCCTGCATCAGTGTATACATGCAAGATCAATTGGTAAACTCTGTAAGTCTTGAACTGATGAATGTTCCCCCTGAATCAATGTATACGTTCAAGACCAATTTCCCCATTTTGCCAAATCAAAAAGGAAGGCACTTTCCGTAGGTAAAGAAATGGTGAGGCATATGCTGAGAATGCTTATGGAAGTGCATCATGGTCTGATCACTGTGAAGGAGATAAACAGTCTGAAGAAGGTGAGATGTCTTCTTGGCGAGTCTGATAGGGCTGATTAGACTTTGGTACCCAGACTCGTTTGAACTCAGTTGTAGACTCAGACTTGGAATGGTTGATAGGGAGCCACCTTTTAGTATGTGATCTATTGGTTTTGTATGAGCTCCGCCTCGATGATACTTCACGCAATTGTTATCTCAACAATTTGGGACACCATTTGATCTTGTGCCCTAGCTGATGGCAATATCGACATGAGTGTAATCTTGGCTGATGTCTCGTAGTTCCAGTCTGTAACTTCTCAGTCGTAGACTGAGAGTGTGTTTCGGACTTATATCCCAAGCCGCAATTGTTTGAGTTATTATTACACATCATTTGCTTCAAATTCGCCTTCCCGGTATACCAAGTTGGATTAGTAGGAGTCTGAAGTTCTAATTTTCGATTTGCCTTGGCTACCATGTCTGAAAGTGTTTCGCATTCTCTTTTTAGCGATTTGTTGCTATCCAAAAGAGAATTTATCTCTTCCTGTGCCCAACAAGGAAGAGTGAGAATTCTAGTTTCCAAAGGACTTACAAAGTTAATCCTTGGCTTATCTAGACTCTCACTGACAAAGTTTTTGCTTTCAGTCAAAGATTGACGCAAATTTTCCACCTTAGCCCTGAGTTGTTTAATCTAAGTATCATACTGATTCTTCAAGAATTTTATCTCAGAGAGTGCAGAGGTTAACTTAATAAATATCTCTTCTTTTTCAAGAGTATCCTTCCAGATTTCCTTATCCTTTATGTTATACTCAGTATTGATGTCATCATCTTCGTGAGCAACTGCCGTCAAACACATCTGAGCGTACTCCCCGGGTTCTAAGTCTGTATCTGAGATATCCCGTCCCATGCAGCTGCAGCTGTATTTGTGTATTTCTTAATCTTCTTCTGAGAATTGTCCTACTGGTGGAGAGGACAATCCTTGACAACGTGACCAGGCTTATTACACTTAAAACATGTATTTTTGTCCCTTCTTTGACTTACACTGTTGGTTTGACCTTTGTTGTCTACTAAATAGCCTCCGTATGCGATTTAACATTGAGGTAATTTCCTCATCTATATCAAAGTCGTCATCCTCTGACTCTGTTGCCGTGTCACGTGCTTTCAGGATAAATCATTGATTGGTGCTGACGAAGTAGCTATTTCTCCCTTCATCTTTCCTTCATAAACCATGAGTTCTGAACTCAGTTCTTCAAAGGACAATTCTGATAAATCCTTTGTAAATTCCAAGAGAGTAGCAAAGTTTAACCACTCTTTACACAAACTATCGAGAAATCTCTCATTAACAACATCGTTTGAGAGAACTTCTCCAACAGTCTTGAACTCACAGAGTATCTTGTCGAATCTTTCTAGTGTTTGTCAGAGTGTCTCTCCTTCCATCATCTTGAAATTGTCAAACTGTCTTTTGAGTTGTTTACCTTTCGCCTTGTTAATAGAATCAGTTCCAGCATATGTCGTCTTAAGAAAATCCATACCTCCTTGGCAGTGCACAATCCCAGTACTTTCTGTTGGTCTGAGTCTGACAGCGACGACATAATGACTCTTCGTGCTTTTCTGTTTTTGCTAATCATCTTGTTATCATTCTCATTCCAGCTAGACCTTGGTTTTTCTTTTGAAACTCCATTTTCTTCAATATTAGGCTTAAGATCTACTTCAGTTACTACATCCCACAATTGTAAGTCGATGGAGATCCACTGGTCTTCCATCTGCTTACACCAGCTGGTGTAGTTGAATTTTGAGAGCTTTGGGGGTTTAACATAGTAGGAATTCATCACGATCAACCCTGAAGAAGTTTCTTCTGCGTTTAGGGTAACATGGCTCTGATACCAATTGTAAATTCCTAGATGTCGGTGCTGAGTCTGCAACTCAAAAGGTGTCGATGATCTGAGTTCAGAACTGAGGACGAACGGGGAGAAAGAAGGGAAGACCAGAATAGCATAAATGTAGAACCTTTATTATAATCACGTATAACAATGGTTACACAACCACGTATTCAATACGAATACAAACCATCATGTCAAGAACACTATATTGACATTAACTCACACATAATTTGAGTTCTGAACTCAAATTACCTACAACACAACCAACAACTAAACTCTTTATGAATTGCCTCTCAGATCTCACTCTCTATGTTTTTCTCTGTACGCACTTACAATGAATTTCCCCAAACTCTCACAGTTGCACTCGCCCGTGTTTGTTTTCTCCTTTCACAAGCACACATTTAACCTAGAATTTCTTCCTCTTATATAGATACAGCAATCGTGTAAGAATCTATCATATAAGATTTTATCTTTAATAGCTGGATAAAATCTTGTTGGATATTTTACTTATTCTCTGCTTGTCAGTTCAAGACTGACGGACTTCGCTTCAGGCTAGTCTTAAAACGGGCTTCAGTATGAACTGAGTTTGCCGATAAAAACAGCGTCAACAGTAGTGAAATTAAACTAACCAAAAATTCAAAGTTTAGGTGGATCGAATTAAGAATGGAAGCTAAACCGTAAAAAAAACTAGACCTCTATAATTCAATATTAAAGGTGCACTAGTACAAAAAACATCTATTTCGGCAGTTGTAGATAAAACCGCCAAAATAGGGGCCCGAGATGTATGCGGTCTGTAAAGAAGGGGTCTATTTCGGCGGTTTCTAGATATGAACCGCCGAAATAGGCCCTATTTAATAATAAAAAAAAAGAGACCTATTTCGGCGGTTCCTTACACGAAACCGCCGAAATAGGTGTTTCTATTTTTCTTTTCTTTTTTAAATTTAATCATCTATTTTGGCGGTTCTTTGTTAGGAACCACCGAAATAGGTCTCTTTTATTATTAAATAGGGCCTATTTCGGCGGTTTCTAACAAAGAACCGCCGAAATAGGTCGTTTTAATTAGCCCCCCAACCCGCCCCGACGCAATCACGGTTTCATTAACCTAATTAACCCCTCTTATCTCTGTTCTCCGCGGCGATTTGGTAACCCCCGACGCTACCACCACTTCACTACTGTCGCCCGCCCTCCTCCTCCTCCCGCCTTCGCCGGACGTCTCGCCGCCGGTGGTTGTCGCGTCGGTGGTCGTCGCCGCCCTCCTCCCGCCCAGCAAACAGACGTGCCATGGTGAGTATAAACCCCAACTTGTAAGTTTCGGTTTTGTTTAATTAATTGTTAAAATTGATAGATTGTTGTCACATTGTGATTGTGGATGCTGATATTTATTGTGTGTGTGAAATCTTTGCAAGATTTGGTTGTTAAACTAATAAATTTATGTATGCACACAAGGTGTTTGACGAAATGTCCGAGTGAATTTTTGCTGTTTTTGGCCCTTCTTTTAAGTATAGTTAGGTTAGCTTATTTGGGCTAGATTTATTATGCTTATATATGGGGTGGAACAATGTTTGAGCATTATTTGTGCTTATAATTATAAGCTAATTATAAACATTGTAAGCAATATAGTTTTGCGCCCTCAATTCATATTTATTTTGCGTCTGCGTTGCCTCTGTATAGATTGGTATTGCTACACGCGTCTCGCACGCCCGATTGAGAAGAGGGGCTGAAAACAATTCATTTAGGAACCGGTAATTTTTTTTAATTTAACTCTTCATTCTCTTCATTCTCTTCACTCACTGTAAATTTGCAACCTAACTGCATATAAGGAACAAACACAACTACTGAGTTTCTCTTGTGTCTATACGTATTTGTGTCTCTACAGATAAATACTTAAGAAGTTTCTTTACCATTTCATGGTAGATTGAAAGCGGAGCGGAGAACAATTCATTTTCGAACCGATAATATAATCTAACTTATCATTTTTCTCTTTTGTACTTTGTATTTGATTTCCACAAATTATTGGAATTTCGTTTGATGAATAAATTTGGTATATATTAGTTTGGTTTATGATAGAAATTTGTGTTGTTGAATGATTGGTGAATGCTTAATAATAAGCATGGTTGTGTCTTTTTTTACTTTGTATTTGATTTCCACAAATTATTAAAATTTGGTTTGATGGATAAAGTTGGTATTAGTTTGATTTGTGATGGAAATTTGTGTTGATGAATGGTTGGTGAATGCTTAATAATAAGCATGGGATAGGTAAAATTATGCAAAAGTCATGCCGATTTTTTCTTTTCAAAATCTCTTCGTAATTAATATTGTTTGATGTATGTGTATATGTCTAACAATATCTAATTTTTTTATCAGGTCTCACTACATTCAAGTCCGTAAATCACCTCTCTTGTTTCCCGCCTTCTTCCATTACTGTTGCACTTTCCTCCTCTGTGCACAAGTAACTAAACCTTATTTTTTGTTTAATAAATGCAATTATGTATTTAAATATAAGTGCTAGTACATAATTTAGCTTCATTCCATATTTGTTGATGCATTTCTTTTGTAATTTATTTTTTGTTGCTCCCTTGCAGAGACATATCAGAAGTGGTATTGCTGCATCTCTCGCACAGAAGCCTATCTCTCAGACACCAGTCTCCCCTCTCCATAAATCCTTAAAAAACAAGTACGTATTTTAACTCTCGATTCTGTTTTAATCTCTAAACCGGTTTGAACTTATACAGTGGAGAATTGAAAGTGTTGGTTTGATGATCTAAATTTGCAATTGGTTTTCAGTTAGCTAGTAAAGAATTGATTAATTTTAATTGTTGGTTGCTGCCATTGTTGGAATGTTTGTGGTTGTGATGACTTTGGCGAGTGCTGAATAATAAGCACGGGATGTGTACAATTATGCAAAGGTCATGCCGAATTTTTTGTAGAAAAAGTATTCGTAATATTGTTTTAAACACCGGTTTCTGTTTTAGAAGTGCAACAATTTCTTAAATTTAAAATGCTAGTTTATTTTGTGTTTGCAACCTTAGAGTTAGGCTAGACTAAATGAAAATCATCCCAGTCATGCTCCATTAAGAAATAAACATGTGCAACTTAATACAGACCATATTCTACAAAGGCTCTAACTCACACCTGTGATCTGTTGCACATATAGTATGGAGCGTGACTGTATGTATGGTGATAGAGGGGAACATTTTGACAGAATGCTGAAAGAGTTTTGCAAAGCTGCAGTGCAACACAAGGACAGGACAAAGGCGGAGAAAATTCCATGTCCTTGTGTTGATTGTGGTGTGGTTAGACATTATTCAAGCATCAACGTCGTACAACTCCATGTGAAGACCCGTGGTTTCATGCCACATTATAAAAAATGGATTTTTCATGGAGAACCTGTTGAAGATTATGCTTCAGCTTCCTACAGTCACGAACGGTGTAACTCAAGAACCGAGCAGACATTCGCTACTATTAACAAGTCAGAACTCCCAAGCGCTTCCGGAGTCAATGTTGACAGTGAGTCGACTTATCATGATGAACAAATTGACGAGATCTTGATAACGTTGAGGATAATTTTGTGGACCGGCCGGATGAGTATCAAAGGTTGTTGGACGCATCCAAAACGGCGATGTATCCTACTTGCACTAAGTACACGAAATTGACAGCTATATTGAATTTGTTCAACCTGAAGGGAAGATATGGATTGAGTGACAAAGGTTTCACGGCATTCCTCGAGCTGATTCATGATATGCTACCGGATGAGAACGGTCTCCATACCACCACGTATGAGGCAAAGAAATGGGTGTGTCCAATGGGAGTAGAGTACAAAAAAATTCACGCGTGTCCAAACAACTGTGTGTTGTACAGGGGTGAATACGAACATCTGGACAATTGCCCGAAATGTTTGTTGTCCCGGTATAAGCATAAAGATGGTGAGTACTCCTCCGTTCAGAAAAAAAGCCCTCCAGCAAAACTAGTTTGGTATTTGCCGATTATACCCAGATTCAGACGGTTGTTTGCGAATCCGAAAGATGCAAAGAACTTACGATGGCATGCGGAGGGTAGAAAGAGTGATGAGAAACTAAGACATCCAGCAGATGGGCCTCAGTGGAGAAACATCAATAGACGGTACAAAGAACATTTCGGACATGAAGATAGGAATCTGAGGCTTGGGTTATGTACTGATGGAATGAACCCGTACGGCACATTGAGTAGTCAACACAGTACATGGCCTGTTCTGCTAGTGATCTATATTTGCCCTCATGGTTGTGTATGAAACGAAAGTACATCATGTTATCTCCCTCGATATCTGGTCCCAAGCAGCCAGGTAATAGCATTGATGTGTACCTTGCCCCTCTGATCGACGATCTGAAGCTATTGTGGAATGAGAGGACCGTGGTATATGATGCTTATGCAAGAGAGAATTTCACGCTCAAGGCTTTGTTGTTCTGTACCGTCAATGACTTCCCTGCGTATGAGAACTTGTCCGGTTACACGGTAAGGAACATTTGCATGTCCCATATGCGAGGAAGACACTTGTTCGGACCGTTTAAAACATTGTGGGAAGAATGTTTATATGTCATCGACGTCTTCTCCCCGAAGATCACCCTTATCGAGTAACGAAGAGAAAGTTGTTCAATGGTCAAGCCGAAACTCGTGTGGCCCGTCTACCTCTGAGCTCTGAGGAAGTGTATGAAAAGGTTAAGGACATTGCAAATGTATTTGGAAACACATCAAAACCGGCGAAAAACATTTGGAAAAAGTGTTTTATCTTTTGGGAACTACCTTATTGGCGTCATCTTTCTGTGAGACACTGCTTAGACATCATGCACATTGTGAAGAACGTTGGTGAGGCAGTGAGTGGGACTTTACTCAATATACCCGGCAAAACAAAAGACGAATTGAAAATCAGAAAGGACATGCAAACCATGGGTATACGAAAGGAGTTACACCCACAAGAGAATGGGAAACGAATCTACCTACCTCCTATATGCTACACGCTCTCAAAGGCTGAAAAGATTAGTTTCTGCAAATGTCTGCACTCGGTAAAAGTACCGTCTGGGTACTCTTCAAACTGGAAGAACATTGTATCGATGAAGGATTTAAAACTTTTAGGCATGAAATCTCACGATTATCATGTACTGATGTTACATCTTCTTCCGGTCGCAATTCGAGTTATATTGCCATCTGATGTCAGAAATGCTTTAACTCGGTTATGTTTCTTTTTCAACGCTGTTTGCTCCAAGGCAATTGACGTAACCTCTCTAGATGATCTACAACGTGAAATTGTTGTCACATTATGTCAACTTGAGATGTATTTCCCACCATCTTTCTTTGATATAATGGTGCATCTAATTGTGCACATCGTTCGAGAGATACAGTTCTGTGGTCCGGTATACTTACGGTACATGTACCCTTTTGAACGGTACATGGGTATTCTGAAAAGTAGAATGAAGAATAGGTATCGACCAGAGGGGAGCATTGTTGAAGCAACAGTGACTGAGGAAGTCACGGAATTTGTGACCGATTATTTGAGTGAGGCAGAGTCTATTGGTATCCCAAAACCACGACACTATGGCAGGTTTAAGGGTAAAGGTGTTATTGGTAGAAAGATCGTGCAAGTTTCGCGTCTACTTATTCATCAAGCACATTTGTTTGTCTTACAACATCTTGAGGTTGTTGAACCTTATTTGGAAACCCATATGGTTGAGTTAAGGCATCAAAATCCTTTGAAAGGCCACATTTGGCTGACAAAGGAACAAAACCGAGTTTTTATCCAATGGTTCAAAGATCATGTGTTGACATTAGCATCATCAGATCCAGAAGCTGTAAGCGAAGAGATCAGATGTTTGGCAATCGGACCTGAAACTAATATTACATCATTTGAGGGGTATGATATTAGTGGGTATACATACTACACTGCACGCCAAGATGCCAAATCGATAAACCAGAATAGTGGGGTAAAAATTGAAGCTGCTGCCTGTAACACCCCTACTAATTCGGTTCCTAACAATCCTGAAAATGTCGCACACAATAATATCTCGCAGCGGTAAATAATAAACTATCGCCCTAATGGTGTCACTGTTATCACTCGCCCATACGGGTGATAACGAATTACCTGATAATCAACTCGCGAAACGTATTCCCGCAGTGACCACAAGAGATAGATAGCGGTACTTAAACAATTAAAACAAATCTAACATCAACCAATTATTACAGACCGTGAGCATCTAATCCAAATACACCTCGGTTAAACAACCCGAGTCCAAAATCAACCATAGTATCACACCGTACCGAGTCTATCCAACAACAAACACAATAGTCGCGCCCCGCGTCGACCCACCAGCTAGTCTCCTGCAATAAAGATGGTTTGTGGTATGGAATCAGCCCCTGCTGAGTATGTTATCACATGCCCCGTCATGCCCCCAAAGACCCCTCAATTATTTGGTCGAGAGCATGAGGTTCATTACATGCAATACCGTTTTAATATTTAAAACTGTAAAACAATTAACAGTAATATCCATACAATAACACAACCATCAACATATATAATATAACCACAAGTATAACCAATGAACAACCAAGCGAAACAACGAGAATAATAAACAAGTACTAGTTCCCGTCCATGGTGTAGAAACCAATATCGTTCGCCACTGTATAATTCTCAGCTGTATTATTTGTTCAGTTATCACTAGTGACAATGTCTCAGTTTCCTAAGGTTGTCTCTCCTCTCTCTTTTTTTTTTAAGTCTTAATGTGGTATAACTCATATGTAAACAATACTTTGAATTATAAATCCTTATTATCCCATGTATACTCTTAACATTAGAATTCCACATCTAATGTTTGTAATTCTTTTCCCTTTTATCATATGTCATTTTAATTATGAAAACACATGGTCATTAAACCATATTATATTTTTCCACCATAACATATATTTATTTATGTGTATGTATTTGTGGGACTATTTTCTATATGGTAAATCTTATAACATATATTCATTCTTTTTAATGAACACCTCTTATATTATAAATGTTATAACTCTTATAACATTAAAACCATATTATAAATTCCATTTAAAAATGTTAATATTTCCGAACAGCACCCATGTTCTTAAATATTTACAAAATCCACCACTTAATTAATATAATGTTACATTATAGTTATATAACATATATTATGAAGTCCTTAAAACAATTATAACCTATAGTTATATTTTGTTTATAAAATACCAAATAGCCCCTTATATTTTGGCTTTACTATAACCACTAAACTTCTATAAAATCACAATTCAATCCCAATTTATAATACATAGTTTTCTAATTCCATTAAAACTATATATTATACATATCTTTATAAAACCTATATATAACTCCAAAAATTACCAAACTATACCAAAAGGTTATAAATATTATTCCTAACCTTATCTTCCTTTAAATCTCGGTTTTCACCCCTTTGTTACCCATTTGTAACAATTAAAAATCTTATATTATACTTATATAACTCATATAAACTCCAAATTTAACCAAATAAATTTCTAAAAATTCCTAATAACCTAAGGTTTGTACTAAACTCCATTTAGTACCCCAAGTTTTCGGAAATTACATTATAGCCCCATCTCTTTTAAATCTTTTACAAATTAATACTTATCTTAATATAAGGTGTATTTTAATTTCTTAAATTTTCCAAACTTGGTCAAAGTCTCCTATATAGTCAACTTTGACTTCTAATACCAAATGGGAACCAATTTTTCGGTAATCACTAATAATAACCTATACTTTTCTATTTTTACAATTTTGACCCAAAACTTTATAAAATGTTATAATTTTTATTAAATTCATTTAAAAACCCTAAATTGCTCTAAATTAAGCCCACGGCTTTCTAATTTCCTAGTAATTACGAATTGGCCCCAATTTTAATTATAAGCATAAATAAAACTAAATAAGCTTATAAACTTAAATTAAAATGGCCTAATGACATGGCCTTATTACAACCTTGAACTTGCAAAATAAATTACACAATAAATGTCTCAAAATATAGCATATATTCTCGGCCTCTTGGTTTAATTATTTTTCCACATAATGTCATAATTTGACCATTATGTTAATTAAATCTCTTAAATGACTAGCTTAATTTATCTTAGTCATTTTTTTCCATTTTTAGGTCAATATGACCCATATTTATAATTTCACTCTCGGCCATATATATATATATGCTTAGAAATTATAAAAATCATAAGTTTAAGGTGTTTATACCTTGATATTCCTTGTATGGCTCGGTCACTTGTAGGAAAATTCACCACTTCATTTAGACATGTTTAATACACCAAAACAAGATATGGTTATACTCCAAGCTTGAGCTTAACCATAAGGAATAATTAATGTAAGATTTAAGGCAAAAATCACCTTAAAAATGCAAGGAAGTTCTAGGTGGATTCGGCCTGAATCAAACACACCACAAGGTGTTAGATCCACCATATTGACATAGGAAATAGCTAGATCACAACAAGCTACCTTGTTATTAGGTTTTACCTTGGAAAAATGCCTTAAAAGAGGGTATTTCCTTTGGATCTTGGTCACCCTTGCTCCAAATGGCTAACCAACTGAATGAACATGTAAATATGAAGATTATGAGTGTATAAACTCATAAAAATTGAAGGAAGAAAACCCTTGAAGATTGAGAGGCTTAAGGTATGTTTTTACCTTAAAATGCAATTTTGAGCAACCTTGGTCCCTCTACTTGTCTCAACCGAGTTTAGAAGTTGTTCTAACCTTAGAACACTGAGAATGAGCCATAGGAACAGATGAGCCACGAAATATAGGTGTTGGTAGTGAAGAGATGAAGAAAAAGAGCTAAAAATGACCTTAAAACACTTACCTTAAGAGCTTAGGAGTTAGATCTGCCTTCCATGCTCAAGAACAAGGCTTGAGAGCTAGGAAGGAGAGGAGCTCGTTGGAGAGGCTGGGATCGGACAAGGAGGAAGGAAGGATGGGAAAGGTTTGAAATAATTGAAAAAGTAAGTATATTTCAAAAGTAAATGTATTAGGTAGCAATTTGTCATAATGATTGTAAGCTGTCTCCTCCTTTGCCAGCCGATTTCCAGGGTCAAATGGGTCATTATTGACCATTGACCATACTTGGTCAATTTGACTCATGCGGGCCCCACTTTAGGGTTTTATTAATATTTTAATATTAAATTTGTAAAAATTCGTAAATTTCTGGAATTAAATTCCTAATATGATATAAATGATAAATATCATATTTAAGGTAATTATAATCTTTAAGCCCATTAAAAATCAATTTAGAAGGCAATCTCACAAAAACGTGCTTTAAGGTGTTTTAGTGCACATTTTTGTGTCACAGGGTGTTCCTGAGCTTAGTTCTCCTTGAGAACGGTTTTGTTGTGTTCCTTACTTCATTATAATACTTAGGAATCCACTTTGGATCCTATTTGAGGTCATACAATCTTTATGGTGTCTTAAAGCACATTTTTGGCTTTACCGATCTTAAGGTGTTTTGCCTTGTTGAGATCTTTTAGATTGTTCCCCAATAATATTTAGATGTTTATTAATCATATTAGATCATTAATAGATCATTTAATTATATTTTAAAGGTTAGGGGTATTTCAGTCTACCCCCCTTAAAAAGGCTTCGTCCCGAAGTCCTTAACCCTCTACAGTTCACCTAAGGAATCAAGTTCCACTAAGTAACCAAACAGTCCATTGCTAGGGAGTAACTCCCACTAGGTTCAGACCTAGTCTATACATAACATATATTAAATATCAAACTCATGGTATAAACTCATTCATATCACAGCACTAAACAAGGTGCACATCCAACTCATCAACCAAAAGTACTCAGCGGTACTATATATATTCAACCAGGTGCACTAAGGCACATACATAAAATGTATCATACATACAATCATCCAAACAACATGTATGACGCAGCATACCAACAAAAAACCACAAAAAACAAGACCTAATGCACAACATGTGCGCAAGCCAAGTGGTGTCTACCCCCCTTAAAAAGGGTTTGACCACGAACCCGTACAAGTATCACAGCTACTACTCGAAGAGTGCTGGGTACTTCGCTCTCATGGAGTCCTCTAACTCCCATGTAGCCTCCTCCACCTCATGGTTCGACCAGAGAACCTTGACCATGCTAACGGTCTTGTTCCTAGTCTGCCTCGTCTTCGTATCGAGAATGCGGAGTGGTACTTCCTCATATCGTAGAGCGGGGTCCAACTCTAAAGTCTCTGGCTGCAAAACGTGCGATGGATGGGGCACATACCTTTCAACTGTGAAACGTGAAAGACGTTGTGCACCCTCCCGAGCTCTGCTGGTAAATCCAGTCTGTAGGCTAACGGGCCCACTCGCTCCCTAATCGCATAAGGTCCAACATACTTTGGGCTCAACTTGCCCTTCTGCCCAAACCGGAATATCCCTTCATGGGTGACACTCTAGGAATACCATATCGTCGGTAGTGAACTCAATGTCCCTCCTCTGGTGTCTGCATTTGCTTTCTGCCGGTCCTGAGCTGCCCTCATGTTCTTGCGAATCTGTAGGACATCCTCCTTAATCTGCTCTAGGTACTCTGGTCCTAGAAGCGTAGTCTCGCTGGCCTCATCCCAGCATAAAGGAGTCCTACACGGTCTACCATAAAGTGCCTGAATGGTGGCATCTGTATCGAGGAGTGGTAGCTGTTGTTGTAGGCGAACTCTATCAAGTGTAGACGCTCTAACCTCTCCCCTGAAACTAAGGCACATGCTCTCAGCATGTCCTCCAGTGTCTGGATGGTCCTCTCACTCTGACCGTCGGTCTGTGGATGGAACGCCGTACTAAGCTTCAACTTTGTACCCAAGGCTTCCTGAACCTGTCCCCAGAATCTGGACAAAATCGAGGGTCCCTATCAGAAACATAGTCTTTGGCACACCATGGTGCCGGATCACCTCCTTCTGGAACAAGTCCGCTACTTCGGAACGTTCCAGGTATCCTTCATCGCAACAAACTTTGCCACCTTCGTCAGACGGTCCACAATGACCCAAATCATGTTCAGTCCTCCCTTAGTCGGTGGGAGACCGACAACAAAATCCATCGAGATGTCCTCGAACTTCCAATAAGGGATAGGCATAGACTGCACTAAACCTCCGGGTCTCCTATGCTCAAACTTAACCTTTGACAGGTCAAGCATCTAGCCACGTACTCAGCTACATCCTTCTTCATCCCGCTCCACCAGAAATGAACTTCAAATCCTTATACATCTTCGACGAACCAGGGTGGACGGATAAGGACGAGCAATGAGCCTCCTGGAGTATCTTCTCCTTCAGATCAGGAGACGACTCCGGAATACATAATCGGCCATTCAGTCGTAACATGCCATCATTACACAGTTCGAAATCATACTTCTGTCTCTCAAAACAACCCTCTGACATTTTCTGTTTGATGCTTTCCAAATACTGATCACTCTCCTAGCAGCTCGTATCTCATCAATCATACTGCTGCTCGCTACTAGTGTAAATAATGAATGAGCTCTGCGGCTCAGGGCGTCGGCAACTACATTTGCTTTGCCCTCTTTGTACCTCAGGTCTATGTCGTAGTCCTTCAAGAACTCGACCCATCTTCTCTGTCGCATGTTCAGCTCCTTCTGAGAGAAGAGATGTGTAGACTCTTGTGATCAGAGTAGATAGTGACTGTCACACCATACAAATAATGTCGCCAGATCTTCAAAGCGAAGACTACTGCGCCTAACTCAAGGTCGTGTGTGGGGTAATTCACCTCATGCTTCTTCAGCTGTCGGGATGCGTAAGCAACTACCTTCCCGTGCTGCATAAGCACACAGCCTAGACCGGTTCCAGAGGCATCACAATATACCTCGAACCCATCGGTGCCCTCAGGGATAGTAAGAACGGGCGCCGATGTCAGGAGATCCTTCAGCGTCTGAAAGGACTGCTCACACTCTGACCATAAGAACTGGGATTCCTTCTTCATTAGATTAGTCATCGGTTTGGCCTCCTTGGAGAAGTCCTTCACGAATCTTCGATAAACCCTGCCAAACCAGAAAGCTACGGACGTCTGTGACTGTCTTCGGCCTTGGCCAACTCTTCACTGCCTCAATCTTAGCAGGATCTACAGATATGCCGCTAGCTGATATAATGTGTCCTAGAAATGACACGCTGTCCAACCAGAACTCACACTTAGAGAGTTTGGCATACAGCTGGTTCTCTCTCATAATATTCAACACCTGTCTCAAATGTAACTCATGATCTTCCTTGGTCTTTGAATAGATCAGAATATCGTCGATGAAGACTACAACTGAACTATCAAGATGCTCTCTAAAAAGGCGGTTCATCAAATCCATGAATATGGCTGGCGCATTCGTCAATCCGAATGGCATAACGGTGAACTCGTAGTGTCCATACCGTGTCCTGAAAGCTGTCTTCTCAATCACCCTCTGCAATCCTAATCTGATGGTAGCCAGATCTGAGATCTATCTTCGAGAACACACTGGCCCCTCTCAGCTGATCAAATAAATCATCTATCCGTGGTAATGGGTACTTGTTCTTGACTGTAACCGCATTAAGCTCGCGGTAATCGATGCAGAGTCGCATACTGCCGTCCTTCTTCTTGACGAACAGTACTGGAGCACCCCAAGGAGAAACACTAGGTCGAATGAATCCCTTGTCGAGGAGGTCCTCCAGCTGTAGCTTCAGCTCCCTCATCTCAGCCGGTGCCATACGGTAGGGTGCCTTAGCAATGGGGCCCGTACCTGGCAACAAGTCGACAGCGAACTCAACCTCGCGCACAGGCGGCATGCCTGGCAGCTCATCAGGAAATAAGTCGGGAAAATCTACCACGACTGGAATGTCTACGTCCGTCACGTCGCTCTGTCTCGTGTCCTGTACGTAACAGAGGAAGGCTTGTCGGCCCTTCCTAACATCCTTCATCAGGGACAATGCTGACACGATCTTGACAGTCGGCTCTCTCCTCACACTGCGGTATGACACTGTCCTGCCGCTCGGCCCCTTCAATAGTAGTCGATGCTCTGCACAATGAAGGCGGCCCCTATGCTTCTGTAGCCAATCCATGCCTACTATGATGTCAAAACCCAAGTTCTTGAACTCAATTAGATCAATGGGGAAGGTCTCAGTCATAATGCTGATCTCTAACCCTGTATACTGTCTGGTGCAACCTACTTTCTCCTTCGAAGGAAGGGTGACTGAAAAGTCTGAAAGCTGTTCGGGGGTGGCCTCCAGCTTCTTAGCAAACGTCGAGGAAATAAAAGAATGCGAAGCCCCTGAGTCGAACAATACGGAAGCACTAACACCATCAATAGGAAAGGTACCTGAGATCACCTCTCGTATTAGCATCGAGTCCCAATAAATCACTAATTTACTGTTGTTTGTAATTGTCATACCTGTGATGACATTACCAGACTCCTTGGCTTGCGCCATGTCTAGGATGCAGATGGTACCCTCCTTTCCATTTCTATAGCCTGAAGTTATGAATTATCGGTATCAACAAAACTGAACACATATACTTGAAGGTAGTGAACTCTTATTTCATTCATTCCAACTGTATTATACAAAGTTACACACTTAACTACTACTATTACATCAGTACTGTCTGAAGGTCAAATTTAAACGGCCGGGTCGGATGTGTGTATCATTCACTAAAGCTGGTGGTGCGGTATTGAGCTTAATGCTCTTAATACCATGATATACAAGTCTCGACTCTCCACCAAATACTAACACATCCCCAGACTTGAGGATGATCTTGCTTGCTAGATCCATCCTCTTCTGGTCTCCATAGATAAACTCAGCATCATTGCCGATGGAGAATGACACAACCGATATTCCTCTGGTGATGGACTCGGTCGTCTCATCATGGTCCTGGTGCATTCCAAGCTTTCCTCCCTGCTCATAGTAGTTGATGATGCAAACGTCAGGTGTCATGTCGGGTAATGGACAAGTCTCACAGTCTTGAGCAACAACCATTGCGTTTCTCACCAAGGTAAGGAAACTCTCAGGTATCCTAGGTATAGATACGTCACCTACCATCCTCACCTCTCGATAAACCCTAGCTTGTGGATCCCAATCTTTCCCTAAGCACATCATGTGCAGTTTCATTCTGGAACCACTATTAAATACAGGGGTATAAAAGCCTCTTATGCCCTTACCCAAAGCTCTACACTCATTCACTATGGTGATTTGCTCATCTAGGGTTAGGAACTCTCTGAGATGTATCATGCCCGGTCTGACTACATGACACAACTCACTAGGGTACTCCCGTCTTTCTTCCACGGGTCTAGGTGATCTCTGTCTTGTAAGTGTGGGATAGCAGATATCGAAGTCTCCTAAGAGGTAACAGGTTTCCTATGTAAGTTGTTCATCTAAAGCGGTAACTTAAACACACATTCATGCTAAGGTAAAGCGGTTAACACTTAGTCATGCTTTCATACAATGGTTAAGGTTTTAAATGCTAACCTTCACCGCGCTGGGTACTAGTGCCAGCGCCTGATGCTCCCGCTGCATTCAGCATACGGTTGCCCGGCGGGTTCCTCTGGTTCTGGTTCTGCTGCTGTGGCTGCTGATGCTGCTGCCCTCTCTGGGCTTGGGGCGCCGGCCCCCTCTGGCCACCTCGAGCTCCACCCCCTCCAGCAGGTGCGCTCTGAGTCCCCTTCTGCGGGCGGTACGCTCGGCTATCTGGATTAGCAAAGCACTCGAACGACCTGTGGCCCTTCTTTCCACAATGGTGGCAGTCCACCGCTTGCCCGGTGCAGTCGACACCCGGGTGGTCTTTACCACAGCGCTTGCAGTGAAAGTGGCGCTGAGGTGCAGAACCTATTATCATATCACACTCAGATTAATACAAGGATGGTAATGGATAGTGTAGTACATAACTCATTCACAAGGTTAGGTCGCTTACCCTTAGGGGGTGCAGATCTAAGAGGCTGCACATCGTAGGTAGGCCCGGTCAGCATCGGGACCTTGTCCTTACCCTTTTGGCTGGCCTGCTCCTTCTTCTTCTCCCTCCAGGAGAACTTTTCTTCCTGTGATCGTCAAAGTGTCAGGAATAGCGGGTATAAAAGCAGGCAGTAAGTAAGTAATTTAAATGGATTAAATAACTTAAGGTGGTTCTTACTTCCAGCCTTTACTGCCTCCACTTCCAGCCTCAGTCTCCGCCTCTTTCTCTGGGGCCTTACGCTTCTGCCCCTGGCCGTCTTCCCGGCTGTTCACCATCATCTCAGTCCGAGAAGCAGCGCCGTAACTGTAACACCCTGGATTTCTACCTCAAAACATAGCTTATGAAAATACAAATCTAACGGCGCAAACGGCATTAAAAACGGACTCCAAACGAGCCCTAGAGGAGCAAAACAAAGTTGGTCCGAACTTGTGTCCGGACATGGCAAGTTCGAACACAAGCCGAAGAGAAATAGACTGCGGAAAACCAAATGTCCGAACTTGTGTCCGGAATTCGAAGTTCGGACACAAGTCGAACTTTTAAAACTCCGGAAAAATCCTTACGTGGTCCGAACATTGGTCCAGACTTGCAAGTTCGGACATAGGTCGAGACTTGCAATCCGAACCCATCCTCGCATGTTGTCCGAACTTAGAAGTTCGTACATATGTTCGGACACAGCCTGAAATACCCCAAACTTAGATATGGTGTTTAAATGATAAACTAAGATATAAGGAGGCTAAATAATGCCTTAGAAACATTTCTAATCAAAGAAAATATAAGGAAACACCAGAAGAGCAGTTTTAGCAAAAACATGCTCTAAGCTTGGAGAGACTTGGGAGAGTACCCAAATATTGTTCTAAGACCTTAGTAATATCCTAATGGTCATTTTAAATCAATTACCAGAGAAAACCAAGCTTGAAAACAAGTTAAAACACAAAACGTGCTTTAAGAAGTCTTAAAGCACGTTTTTGAAAAATTGTCTTGTAAATGAGTTTTGAATGGCTAAATGTCCATCATTACTCTCTAATTAACATGTGTACTATATAGTATCACATTTGGAAGTCTATATCAATGGGAAATAAAAAATTTCACAACAATGTGCCTTGTTTTGTGAATAATGAATTAATTAAGCTAGTTTATAACATAAGTCTATATAAGTGAGACATTTGGTCAACAAAGACTTTAGTACCCTCATTATTAAAAGGGGGCCGGTTTCTTATGAGGTGAGTCACCACTTACATGAGTCATTAAGCAAATAAGAAAGCAAATAAGAGTTATAAAGTAAAAGCACTATTAACCTTTTACATAAATATCACACTTTATTAGTTCTCTCTCCTCACTTTCATTCTCCTTTGTTTTCCCACGGTTTGAGGCTCTCTCCCTTCTCCATTCACGTAAAACTCAACCTCCATGAAAGCTCCATCCTTCCTTGGTTACATCTTGCTCATTTTAGCTCCAAATCCAAAACAAAATACATATTCTTCTTAGTTAGCTCAAGCTCCTTCTTCCTATCTTTTCGAAATTGCAAGAGCTTTGATTTGGTGCCAAGTCAAACCACCATTAGAGGAGGAAACTCAAGCTTGGAGACTCCATTGGCATCTCCATTCTCTTAAGGTAAAGAAAGTGCAAGAAAATCTAGGTTTCCACTATTTTCTTCACATGTCCGAAAATTAGTGCTCATGGGACTCCATTTTAATGCCTTGTTCTAGCTTGTTTCTACTCTTCAAAGGAGAGAGGAGGTCCTTCTTGCTTCATATCCAAGTTTGTCTTGAGAAACCAAGGTAAAACAATCACCTTAATACCTTAAAGCATATTTTTAACCTAGGGTTTGTTCCTTAGGGTTAATGTGTTATCTAGTACTCATTGGAGTCATTGGATATTGGTTAGAACATTGGCAAGGAGATACACATTGGTGACCGAGATTGGACAAAGAAAAACCTAAGGAAGAAAGCTTTTTAAGCTTGTAAAAGAACAAGGTAAATTACTTACCTTAAGGTGTTTTATTGTTTAAGGGAATGGGATTTAGATATGTGATGAGTTTAGTGTAGAGTTACATTAGAAAAGGGTTACATAAAACCTAGGAGAAACAATGAGCATATTTGTGAACTTGTGACTAAAGAGCAAATGAGAAGAAGAGATAGTTAAAATAATGTGGAGATGAATTACAAGAAGTATTTTATTTCAATGGGAGCCTTGTTGTGTGTACTCGCAGGTTGAAGGCAAATATATGTGGAAATTCAGTGGTTAAGATTATTGTCATTTAAGGGCCTAAGCGCCAAGCATTTTAAGTTTAAGCACTATATGATGATGTGGTGAAGTTTTAGTGTAAATTGTGTGTTAAGGTGTGTGATGAGAATTTGGGTGATGTTGGTTGTTTGATGGAGAAAAACCATGTGTTAGGATGTGCTATGTACTAGAGAACCCATGGCAAAAATTTAAAGGAGAACTTAAGTGTTTAAGATATTCTAAGGGGATTTAATGACTAAGGAAGTACTAGGATGTTCTAGAGGTTGTCTTGATGAAAAGGGTGAGAATAAGGTGTTTCTAATGACTTATAATGACTTAGGTATCACCATGAAGGATTTAGGAAACAAGAGAATGTATTTGAGTATTTAGGACTTAGACAAATGTTGGTGTACAACTAGGAAGGAAATAATGTGTTGATGGATGGAAGTTTAAACTTGTGAAGGAACTTTAAGTAAATGCATAAAAGAGTTTTAGATGTGGTGAAGATGCTTGGGAGATGATGTTATAGTGGTGAGGAAAACATTTGGCATAGTGGTTACATTAGGTATGAACCACCACCTAGAACCTAGAGGAAAACATTACAAGTGATAGCATTATTGCAAGGAAAAATGCATAATGACTAAGGTGGATCTTGGTGAATGATTTAATGTGTTTAGAGGAGGGCTTAAGGTGTATTTGAGGTGCCCAAATGAGGTTATAGCATATTAGGATATATGAGGAGAAGTTTGGAGTTGAAAAGAGAATTTAGAAACAAGGTTCTGGAGCCGACCGACCTTAGGACCGGACTTGCAAGGTCGGTCGAGCTCAGTTACACTACCGGAGAAAGTCTCTGGAATGGACCGACCTTGGGACCGGACTTGCAAGGTCGGTCGGGCATGTATTTTGTACGGTAATAAGTCTCTGGAATCGACCGAACATAGGACCGTACGGTAAGGTCGGTCGGAAGTTCGGTCGAGCCAAAAAATAAAAAAAAAGAAATTTTGGATTCTAAGAATGGTAATAGGTAATAAGGTATACCTTTGGTAGGGTAGTAATGATTAGGACCCTAAGAACTTAAGAAATTCAGTTAAGAATTAAGTATAAGTTTTAATGTTTAAAGTTAAGTTTGTAAGCTAAGTGGCAAAGACTTGAGAGGTTATTGAATGGAAATCCTTAGGGACTAAGTGAGTTAAGTGAGGTGCAAATAACTAATGACCTAAAAATGAATGGATGTTTTAGGTTTGTGAATTGGGACCCCGAAGAAGGTTAAACAAACAACGATCGACGGTGAACGATACAATCCTTCTTGTGACCTTCTTGCTAACGAGGTGTCCCTCGGCTTGTGTGCTATCTGTTTAATTGCTATGACGAAAACAAGATAAAGCATGCAACCGGATATATTTGTTCTCGTTGTGTTGTGTTATCTTTACATAACCCGCGAGACTTGAGATTGTTACTAACCAAGTTTAGTACTTACTGAGTTAAGAATAGAGTTAAGTTTGGTGGTTGGTTGGTTAATGCCGTTAGGCTTAGCTAGCACATGGTGATTAAGATTCTACTAACTGGAACTTGAGTGAGGAAACCCGGACCGATCCGGTTGCATGCTAAGGAAAAAAGGGGGACGGTATCTGAATCAGATCCGCCCTCCGCTTAAGGACTTGTCTTCGGACTTGTAGCTAGGGCCGGTGCCGGCTCAGCTACGCTGGACTCCCGTCCAGAGTAGGTGGCATTAAGATGGTGCGGTGGGATCACCTAAATCCCAGGTTCGAATAAGCTACAACCAATCCGTTCCGAAAGGTTTGTATACTAAGATTAAGATTAAGATTAAGGTAAGGTAAGGAAACTGAGGTTAAAAATAAGGACTAAGGAGGGGGTTACTACCCACTTGATAAGGGAACGCTTGAGTCGTTCTGTTTGTGAACTATATTGTTCATCTGTGGTTTGTTATTGCACTTATATGCTTGTGATGTAATCAATTTCCATGCTATCGACAATTAGTCGTCGTAGCCCGTTAGCTTGGGGGCCATGAGAGGGTGTACCAGCATTCGTGCTGACCCCTCGGGGGCTATTTTTACACTGCAGGTAAGAGACCCATGAGGACGCACTACGAGAGTAGGAGCGGTTAGACTTAGGGTGGGATGTTTATTTTGAGTTCGGGATGCGCCTGTGCACCCGATGTTTATATTTAAACTGATGTAAGGTTGAGATTATGTTAAGATACCTGTACTCGGTTGGTTGTATTGTGGATGGTGATGTTTGAGTTGGATAAGTATTATGGATAAGTATTGTAAATGTTAAGACCGGTATATTCTAACGATCAGACCGTGGCAAGGTCCAGGTGTTATTTATTTCCGCTGCGACGTGTTCGATTAAGTGTTCAGTTTTGCGATAACCACGAATGGCTTTGGATGGGGTGTTACACAGCCAAACGAAGAAAACATTTGAAACGTTCGGGGCATGTCCGAACATTGATGTCCGGACGGACGTTCGGACAGGTCCTTAAGTGCAGTTTTAAATACAGAAATAGAACCCAAAAACCGTTAGAAATACTTATGCAAAACATAATAACAACAAAGAGAATCTCTCGAGCAGAAGAAGTCATTAATAAAACTCAATACAACCACAAACTTGATAAAACCGATTCAAAGAGCAATTAACTTAGTTAACCAAATCTCAAATGCACATAACCTTCAATATAGCAGCGGATCTCAAAATATCCAGGGCATTACCGCCACACCCAATACCCATGGGTGCTCAGGCTGATGAACTAAACAACATTAAAACCAAAGTTAACTTTCAAAATTACGCGGAAGCAAAATAACGTTAATGTATAAAAACCTTGAGAACATAACAACATCTCTAAAACATTGAAATTCAAGATATCGCCTTATAATTACGTGGTCCTAAACTATGTGATTCGTGGTCCCGATCCCCTCAGCTAATCATCCATACCTGCGATCATAAAACATAGACAAAACACAGAAAGGATCGCACAAATCAGAAAAACTGAGTAAATTCCACCTCAAGCTGTAAAATACATTTTAGAACACCATTGCCTTTAACAATCAGATGAGAGGGTTTACTCAATAGTTAGTGAATATCCAGAAAAACATAACAATACCGAACTGCAGTAGGGAGCTTTCAACAGGGAGTAATAACCACAATTCCGAACACGGGGTCACCTGTGGGACCCCAAACAACAATTCCAGGACAGTCACCTATGGGACCGTCAAACAACCACCTCACCCTAAGTCCTTAAGTGTGCACACACCCCTATGAAACAGCAGTAAATAGAGTAGATCATAGAGCTTAACTGCAACAATGTGTGCAGCGCAAATAATATCAATAATGGGGAGCACCTATGGCTCCCAAACAACAGAATACACCTGCGAAAGACGCTCAAAACCACAATTGAACACCACAATCTCAATCCAATTCCTCAATTCCAAAACGTGGGGAATAATCCAAATCTCCAAACCACAACCGAGATGAAACACCACGAACCCTTTTCCAATATTTCGCAAAACCACAATCAAAACCATTGAGCATAGAATTTACCTGGAACAATCAAATCCCTCAAGAACCCAACTGCTCCGGACTATTGATAGCACTCGTCAACGATATCGACGTCTAGGTAACCAAAATTAACAATCAGAATCATCAAGCCATGAATAGATAACTAAGTAACTAAGTAGAATACATTACCCAACAAAGTTCCTAATTGGCACCAAGGGAAACGATCCAGCAAGGGTAGAGTGAAGAACGCCAAAGGTAGAATTGAGAATGCGAATTATAAGAACTCAAGGAAGAAGATACGTGAATAAGTTTTTGGTAGAGCAGAAGCGTATAAGCGTCGTGATGAAGGTAGACCGTAGGGGGAAGGTTGTTATATAAATAAGAAATTATAGGAATAAGGGAAATCGATATTGTTAAACAAGTTAATGATTACTATCTTAAAACAAAAGAGTTAAATAAATACGAAATACAAATAACTCGAAAAAGGAAATCAAAATAAATACTTAACATTGTAATTTGTTTTTAGGAAACCTATACAACAACATAGCGTTGAGGAACATCAGGAAGGAAAATAAAATCTCCAACAACATTCTTTTAGAAATTCAAAAATAGTTTCCTAGTTTGAATATTGTGAGAAAGTAGATCGTTGTAACAAGATAAGGATGGAATAGAAAATCTAGGAAGATAATTAATAAACATTACTTGGAAGTAGGAAGGAGATTGAAATAAATTAAATAAGTAAAGTAATAATACTAGCAAGGGAATTATAATTGCGTTAGAGAGAGTTCTAGAATACTAATAACAAAAAATATATAAATTAATTTGAAGAAGTCAAATGGGATTTGAACTCTATAATCAGAGATAATTACCAATAGGAAGTAAACTCAGATTTGAATTCTAGAAATTAATTAAGTACAAAGAGAAAGTCAATTTGAATTAGAACTCTATGTATTTAAAATAAATGTGGAGAGGAAAGTTCTAGGAAGAGGAAAAAGTTAATATAGGAGTATCGTTAGTTTCCTTGGGCCACTATATTACTAATTCGGACTTATTATTCTGACTATATATTATCGTACTCCTAACCTCAAATTCCCGGGTATTTCAGTAACACTCCTGTAATGCATCAATAAGTTCCCCGAACTTGTAATAAATCAAACTGAGTTATAAGGTATAATGTCAATTAATTTACCTGGACCGTAGGGTACAAGGTAGCACCCATGGCGGCCTTAATAGCATATCTCAACCCGCCTCTAAATTTTTCCACCTTCACAGCATCAGAATAAACAACTCCTGGGACGAAGTCCAAGAGCCCAATAAACAAGGAGTAGTACTGATCTACTGTCATACTACCCTGCCTCAGGGCCTCAAACTCCTCCCTCTTCCTCTGCTTCAGATGAGCAGGATAGTACTTCTCTCTCAACAATTCCACAAAACCAGTCCATCCAAAACCCTCTATAGCAAGATAATGTGCCTTCACGGACCTCCACCACGTACTGGCAGCGTCCTTCAGATGAAAGGCTGCTATGCTAACTCGGTGCTCAGCAGGCACATGAATGGCATCAAACGCCTTCTCGTGCTCAACAATGTATCTCTCGAGGACAGTGGGGTCAGCAACACCATCATAGGTAGGTACTCGCGTGTCAGCTACGCTCTTCAGCCAATTCGGCTCTCTAGGTGCGGGTACGGGTGGGACTACCGGTGGTGCAGGTGGTGCTCCTATGTGGATACCTCCCATCTGGGCTAGCTGAGCGAAGACGGCAGCTACCGTCTCAGCCACGCCCACGGCTGGGGCCCCCGGAGGACCTGCTCCAGGCCCGCCGCCTCTTCCACCACCTCCTCTGCCTGCTGATCGCCTCCCAGAAGACATCTGAAGAATTCAAAATTAAAGTCAACACTCGGTACAAATACCGTACTTATCTCAACCATAAGTTCACATAGCCCTAAAAAGGCATAAAACACATTGTCCCCGACAATCTCCTAACTCAACTTATTTACAACTATCTCTTAGGTACTGGTGTGTGAATAACCTAGGCTCACGGTACTTAAACTACCATCTCTTGTAATCAGAGCGGTACTCCGCTCTGATACCACTTTTGTAACACCCCTACTAATTCGGTTCCTAACAATCCTGAAAATGTCGCGCACAATAATATCTCGCAGCGGTAAATAATAAACTATCGCCCTAATGGTGTCACTTTTATCACTCGCCCATACAAGTGATAACGAATTACCTGATAATCAACTCGCGAAACGTATTCCCGCAGTGACCACAAGAGATAGATAGCGGTACTTAAACAATTAAAACAAATAACATCAACCAATTATTACAGACCGTGAGCATCTAATCCAAATACACTCGGTTAAACAACCCGAGTCCAAAATCAACCATAGTATCCACCGTACGAGTCTATCCAACAACAAACACAATAGTCGCGCCCCGCGTCGACCCACCAGCTAGTCTCCTGCAATAAGATGGTTTGTGGTATGGAATCAGCCCCTGCTGAGTATGTTATCACATGCCCCGTCATGCCCCAAAGACCCCTCAATTATTGGTCGAGAGCATGAGGTTCATTACATGCAATACCGTTTTAATATTTAAAACTGTAAAACAATTAACAGTAATATCCATACAATAACACAACCATCAACATATATAATATAACCACAAGTATAACCAATGAACAACCAAGCGAAACAACGAGAATAATAAACAAGTACTAGTTCTCGTCCATGGTGTAGAAACCAATATCGTTCGCCACTGTATAATTCAGCTGTATTATTTGTTCAGTATCACTAGTGACAATGTCTCATTAAAACGACATGTCTCTAAACCCATATTATGGCGGGTCACCCACGGTAGTAGCCACTCCAACGGTAGAGTCTCCGACCAACGAGCCATTCTAGCTCACGGGAAATTTTCTTGATACTTGCGGACCGTACGCGGACATCCTGGTATCGTTTTTGTGATCACAGCGCGCATCAAGAGCCACATCCTCTTGGCTTTACTTTCCTTCATTACTTAATTAATTATTTATTCCATCGATCGCATTACCAAATTTTCCTAACACAGCAGACTAAGGTCATTAGTCCAATCCGGAGTCTGTAAACTCGGGATCCAGTGTTAGATACGAGAGCGGCGTATAGAAAGGCCAATGCTCCGTATAAAAGTCTCAGATATATGTATATCTTATTATCCTAGTGCTACAACGTTTTTCTGACGATCCTTATATTTCATATAAGTTAGCACCATAGCCGCTAGTTCGTTTTTATATTGGTCCATATATACGAACCGATACTGTTAACTCAACAACAGTAATAATAAGCAGCTATAAAATATACAATTCATGCATATTAATTATCACATTCAGACAAACAATCTTATACAGATCACACAGAAGTCTGAACTGAGGAAGCCCTCAGAGACAATCAGAGACACATAACAACATACCGTTCACCCTGATGTATTACGGTGGAGTATGAATCAGCAAGATCCTATGCTCCTGTGTGTCTCTAGCAGTCTAAACAATACATAATGCTACTGAGTAGCATACCGTATAACAACACAATTCTACGGTACCCCGTACCGTCACTAACACCTCCGGTTAACCCCCGTTATTAACTATCATTGTTTGTCGGGTTTTAGGTTTAACTCGAGATTGGGAAAAGTGTTATATTACATGCGTAGTCTTGCTTGTATATTAGTATAGTTATTGTTGAACTTGTTATCGCATGTGACTTAACATACCTGTATGTCGTATAGTTTGTTTCATTATTGCATGTGTGATTCTATGTCATGCACTATGCATCTCACTCAGTATTTATTTTTTTCCTAAGGTTGTCTCTCCTCTCTTTTTTTTTTAAGTCTTAATGTGGTTAACTCATATGTAAACAATATTGAATTATAAATCCTTATTATCCCATGTATACTCTTAACATTAGAATTCCACATCTAATGTTTGTAATTCTTTTCCCTTTATCATATGTCATTTTAATTATGAAAACATGGTCATTAAACCATATTATATTTTTCCACCATAACATATATTATTTATGTGTATGTATTTGTGGGACTATTTTCTATATGGTAATCTTATAACATATATTCATTCTTTTTAATGAACACCTCTATATATAAATGTTATAACTCTTACAACATTAAAACCATATTATAAATTCCATTTAAAAATGTTATATTCCAACAGCAC
Source organism: Limonium bicolor (assembly GCA_023374045.1). Taxonomy (NCBI): domain Eukaryota; kingdom Viridiplantae; phylum Streptophyta; class Magnoliopsida; order Caryophyllales; family Plumbaginaceae; genus Limonium; species Limonium bicolor. The sequence continues at coordinate 105,799,178 of CM041780.1, forward strand.
CCATGTTCTTAAATATTTACAAAATCCACCACTTAATTAATATAATGTTACATAGTTATATAACATATATTATAACATTTAAGTCCTAAAACAATTATAACCTATAGTTATTTTGTTTATAAAATACCAAATAGCCCCTTATATTTTCGGCTTTTACTATAACCACTAAACTTCTATAAAATCACAATTCAATCCCAATTTATAATACATAGTTTTCTAATTCCATAAAAACTAATTATACATATCTCTTTATAAAACCTCATATATAACTCCAAAATTACCAAACTATACCAAAAGGTTATAAATATTATTCCTAACCTTATTCTTCCTTTAAATCTCGGTTTTCACCCCTTGTTACCCATTTGTAACAATTTTACAAAATATCTTATATTATACTATATAACTCATATAACTCCAAATTTAACCAAATAAATTTCTAAAAATTCCTAATAACCTAGGTTTGTACTAAACTCCATTTAGTACCCCAAGTTTTCAGAAATTACATTATAGCCCCATCTTTTAAATCTTTTACAAATTAATACTATATTCATATAAGGTTGTATTTTAATTTCAAAAATTCTCCAAACTTGGTCAAAGTCTCCTATATAGTCAACTTTGACTTCTAATACCAAATGGGAACCAATTTTTCGGTAATCACTAATAAAACCTAACTTTCTATTTTACAATTTTGACCCAAACTTTATAAAATGTTGTAATTTTTTATTAAATTCATTTAAAAACCCTAAATTGCTCTAAGTTAAGCCCACAGCTTTCTAATTTCCTAGTAATTACGAATTGGCCCCAATTTTAATTATAAGCATAAATAAAACTAAATAAGCTTATAAACTTAAATTAAAATGGCCTAATGACATGGCCTATTACAACCTTGAACTTGCAAAATAAATTACACAATAAAATGTCTCAAAATAAGCATATATTCTCGGCCTCACCTTGGTTTAATTATTTTTCCAATAATGTCATAATTTGACCATTATGTTAATTAAATCTCTTAAATGACTAGCTTAATTTATCTTAGTCATTTTTTTCCATTTTTAGGTCAATATGACCCATATTTATAATTTCACTCTCGGCCATATATATATATTGCTTAGAAATTATAAAAATCATAAGTTTAAGGTGTTTATACCTTGATTATTCCTTGTATGGGCTCGGTCACTTGTAGGAAAATTCACCACTTCATTAGACATGTTTAATACTCAAAAACAAGATATGGTTATACTCTAAGCTTGAGCTTAACCATAAGGAATAATTAATGTAAGATTTAAGGCAAAAATCACTTTAAAATGCAAGGAAACTTCTAGGTGGATTCGGCCTGAATAAAAACACACCACAAGGTGTTAGATCCACCATATTTACATAGGAAATAGCTAGATCACAACAAGCTACCTTGTTATTAGGTTTTACCTTGGAAAATGCCTTAAAAGAGGGTATTTCCTTTGGATCTTGGTCACCCTTGCTCCAAATGGCTAACCAACTGAATGAACATGTAAATATGAGATTATGAGTGTAAACTCATAAAAATGAAGGAAGAAAACCGCTTGAAGGATTGAGAGGCTTAAGGGTTTTACCTTAAAATGCAATTTTGAGCAACCTTGGTCCTCTACTTGTCTCAACCGAGTTTTAGAAGTTGTTCTAACCTTAGAACACTGAGAATGAGCCATAGGAACAGATGAGCCCGAAATATAGGTGTTGGTAGTGAGAGATGAAGAAAAAGAGCTAAAAATGACCTTAAAACACTTACCTTAAGAGCTTAGGAGTGAGATCTGCCTTCCATGCTCAAGAACAAGGCTTGAGAGCTGCTAGGAAGGAGAGGATCTCGGTTGGAGAGGCTGGGATCGTACAAGGAGGAAGGAAGGGATGGGTAAGGTTTGAAATAATTGAAAAAGTAAGTAAATTTCCAAAAGTAAATGTATTAGGTAGCATTTGTCCCATAATGATTGTAAGCTGTATCCTCTCTTATGCCAGCCGATTTCCAAGGGGTCAAATGGGTCATTACTTGACCATTGACCATACTTGGTCAATTGACTCATGCGGGCCCCACTTTAGGGTTTTATTAATATTTTAATATTAAATTTATAAAAATTCGTAAATTTCTGGAACAAAATTCCTAATATGATATAATATGATAAACTATCATATTTAAGGATAATTATAATCTTTAAGCCCATTAAAAATCAATTTAGAAGGCAATCTCACAAAACGTGCTTTAAGGTGTTTTAGTGCACATTTTTGTGTCAAGGGTGTTCCTGAGCTTAGTTATCCTTTGAGAACGGTTTGTTGTGTTCCTTACTTCATTATAATACTTAGGAATCCATTTGAATCATATTTGAGGTCATACAATCTTTATGGTGTCTTAAAGCACATTTTTAGCTTTACCGATCTTAAGGCGTGTTTTGCCTTGTTGAGATCTTTTAGATTGTTCCCAATAATATTTAGATATTATTAATCATCTTAGATCATTAATAGATCATTTAATTTATTTTAAAGGTTAGGGGTATTTCACTGCCATGAGTACCACAGCGGTAACCGATCTCAACCAGTTAGTAACTCTAGTTGGTATTATGGTGTCATCGAGGACATCTGGGAACTAGACTATGACATTGATTCCTTTCTGTTGTTCCGGTGCAAGTGGGTGGACAACCGACGCGCGTACCCAAAATGATGGAGGGCTTACCTTGGTTGATCTTTCACGGTTACACGGTTATAAGGATGATCAATTTGTTCTTGGAAAGGATTGCGAACAAGTGTGGTATGTTGAGAATCCGAAAGACTGCAGATGGTCTGTTGTTCTTCCAGGAAGAATGAAATACCCCTAAATTTCAAAATATATATATTATGTAGTTTATATGTATATTATATAGTTTACAAGTATATTATATAGTTGATGGGATCATTTATAATACAAGCATATAAAACAGATTACGATTATATATTATAGTTTGCAAGTATAAATAGGTTATGAGTATATATTGTTTGCAAGTATACTAGTATTTTATGAGTATACATATATAAATGATATATATATTATGAAGGTTACACGTTTATTATTTACTAATGAGAATTCATTCTAACAAATAACGTGTTTTAAATTAGGCCAATTGATTTTCCTTGTATTTCTCTAGTTAACTTGGTATATTTATTAAAAATGGAGCTATAATAATAATAATGATATGATTCAAATAATATTGTTGATTCAAAGTACATCTATTATAAGTTTAGTATATTAGTTCACAAGATAATAAGTAGTTTTGAGGATTATACTATAATTTACGAGCATGTTATATAGTATTTAGTAATGATTCGTTTTAATAAATAACCCGATTCAAAATACATCGGTTATGATTTTTGATGTAATAATATGATCCATGTGTATTTTCGTATTATTTTAGTGTATTTATTTGTTTATAACTTATTAGTTTTGATTTAATTACACACTAAATAAGTTAGTTTACTTTGTCGGTTACACCTTTTGGTATTTTCTGATTTTATTTACTAATAAATTTAAACTTTCCATATTTCCAACTCCATTATTAAATCATTTACCTCTTCACATTTCCTAACTTCTAATTTTCTATTCATTAAAAGGTTAATATTCTTTATTGATTGAATAATTACTTTCTGTATTAATTAAACAGTTCATATTCCTTGCTCTTCAGTTACCCTCGGCCTCCTATATATACGCTCATTTGATGTTTCATTTATCCGCCCACCCTTATACTTGAATACCTCTCTTCTTCATCTAGTCTCAAAAAAAATTCCTTCTATGTGCGCCTTCTTTCCTATATCATAGATTCAAAAAGAAAAAAAAAATCTCTTTCTCACACAACAGAAAAGGAAGATGAAAAAAGGGATCAATTAGTTTTCTTTTCTATCTGGGCGGCCACAATATGAAGTAACGGTAGCATGTAGCAGCAGCTAGAGTTGTTTCTTTCATTGATGATGTCACAAATCGGTGCCAAAATGTGTAAACGAAGAGTAGTGGCTATTATATGTTGGTGGGTGCAAATGATAATGTTCTTTTTGAGGTAAGTTATGCGTTCACTAAACTTGTATTAACTGCGTAAAATAAATCTTTTTGTAGTGGTTGTGATTCTTGTCCGGGAGTGACTATTATTTTGGAAATGAAATGTTTATGATAATGATTACTGGAAATATTAAAGTGCGCGGTTTTATGGTAAATAATTGAGTATTATTTTAGAGGAGAGATCAATGTAAAAATGTTAATGATATGATTATGTGGAATTGTAATTATTTAGTCATGATTATTGTGGCATGATTGAGTTTTGGTGGTACATGTGGATTAAAATGAGATTATAAGGTGAATAACAACGAATAAAGGAATTATAAGGAAGTTATACCATGGTACATGTGGGCCGTATTAGGACATGGATGAGATGATAAATGCGGGCCGCATTAGGACGCATAAGTTTGAGATACTGTGGGCCGCACTAGGACACAGTTAGCCCTAGATCTACTCCTTAGTCCTTTGAACTATTGGGGGGTGTGCACACTTAAGGATTTAGTGGCTTGGTTGGATTCCCGGCTGCGTGTTGGGGTCCGGGTTACAGCTGCGTGTTGTACCCAAAGAGAAAGTAAAGTTGTTTGTCCTGCGCATTGGGGCAAGGAAGATAATTAAAATAATCTGACTAATTATTTTTGGGTTACTAAAGAAATCAAATGTGAAGTATTTTACAGTTATGATAATTTGTTGTTGTGTGTTAATATTGTTAAAATGTGTGTTGTTGTGTGGTTATATTGTTAAAAATGATTTCAAAGAGAAAATGATTTTACGTGGTGAAGTGGTAGCTTACTCAGTTTTCTGACTTTATCGTGGCCCTTTCTATGTTTATTTGGATTTCTGCCACAAGTACTGATGAAGTCCTTGGGGTTTGGGAAGGCGACTCCACATAGTCTGATTATTTATAGTTGGATTTTATTTTTGGCTTGACAATTCTACATTTGTAAGAAATTATTTTAATAGGTGTTGTATTTACTTTTAATAATAATAGGTCGTTAGTGAGTTAATTATTTAGGCCTTAGCACTCGGTTAGTTGCGAGTGTGGCAATAATGCCCCGGGTTTACGTTTCGATTCCGCTGCTTAATAATATTAAACTTGAATTGGAAAAAAAATTGACCAAATAAAAGGTTAGAAAATCCGGGGTGTTACAAAGAAGGCCGGTTGTAATCGAAAATGAAAATGAGGATAATGATGAAAATGGGACTGTAGAGGAAACATTGTTTCCTACTGGATTACCGGATTCGATTGATGATACCGAAAATGATTTGCTCTACGCACGATCAGACCATGATGAGGGTGTTTGGGTAGAAAATATGAAATGATTTATGTTTTTGTACGTGTCAGGTAATGTTGTTAGTAGAATGTAGACTGTAATGTCATCTTAACTGTTATTGTTATGCATCATAGTATTTATGTTATGACTTTATCTGATGAAAATGCTTTATTATTTTTTTTTGCAGTGGATGATCACCCTATGGATGACCCCATTGGACAGCTTCTCTTGACTGGAGAACCTGAGCCACAGCAGAATAGACCAAGTAAGCGGGTCACAAGAGGAGGAAAGAAGAAGAAGGACCAGTTAGCAGTACACGAGACTGAGGCTGGCCCTTCACAGCAGACCGAAGAGGAGTCAGTTGTCCCACCAGAGGCGAAGAAGCAAAAGAAGAGAGGTGCAACACGTGGGCTGAAGGCTAACAAGGGCCCTCCTACAAAACCGGTGGACTTCAATCAGTTCAACCAACCCCATGGAAATTGGAAGAATGACTTCACCGCTTACGGTAGCCATTTGGTGAAGTCATATTGCAACATAAACCACAACTGGAAGCAAGTGCCTCAAGCATTGAAGGATACTATGTTTCAGCGTCTTCAGGTAAATCTCTACATTATTACTATGATCTTTTGTGAAATAATAGAACATTTATGTTTACTTTACTAACTGAATGATCATGTACGTAGTCTCGTTTCTCCGTGGATCCCGCACTTAAAAAGGATGTGCTATCAGCGATGTCGAAACAGTTCCGGGACCACAAGAATAAGTTGGCTGACTAGTACATCTACAAGATGCCTGATCCAGAAGATCCAGATGCTCCAGATCATGGTGGAGACGGTGAGAGACCACCATGGGAGGTTTACGAGGGCATCACCGAAGAGCAATGGGTACAATTTGTTGAGACCGTCACACACCGGAGTTCCAGGTGCACTTTATTGTCATACATACATAAATTAATCTTAATTTCTTATGTTTTTTTGTGTTCAATTTCACTAAACATGATCCCATTAATTTATGCAGGCTCTCCGTGCGCAACAACAAGCAAATGCTAAGAAGAATCTGTACCCTCACCACTTAGGTGGAAAAAGTATTGCTCAAAGGGTACCAGAATGGGAGCAAAAGGGATATCTGCCCACGGATGGCTCATTGGATGCCAGTGGCAGAAGAATGAAAGTGTGGGAGTTAAGCCACATTCCGAAGAACTCTACTCCCGAAAATCCTCAATACGATGAAGCCACGAGAGCAGTTATTGCTCAAATGGTAAGTGATATCATTTCATTTTTAGTCAAACTGTTCATTTCATTTGTATATGAACTTATGTTAAACTAATAACTGTATTTGTGTGTTGTATTAGGGTGAATTAAGCTCTCAGCTCACCCAGGGCACCTGGACCTCACAGAGGAATGATGATCCTCTTACACGCGCTCTTGGTAAGAAGGATCATCCAGGTCGTGCCATTGGGTTTGGTGGGCACGTTGGTATCCGCCAGGCATTTGGCGTACCCGGGTCCAGAATGCACAGGGAAAGACGATTAGCTACGAGGAGCACCTGAGAGCGTTGGCTGAGATGGAGCAGAGGATTACTCAGAGCGTCGACGAGAGGATCGCTCAGGCTATGTCAAGGCTTCAGCCACAGCAGCATGACAGCCAAGAGGTTTCTCGACCACCAGTTGAGTCACCCATTCAGCAGCAGAGTGCACCGGTAGTGAGAAGTAGTGTCCACTCGGCTGATCCGTTTCCCTATGCATCTCTAAAGGTTAGACTAACATTTCAATTGAGTACATGACGATTAAGATTTTTCACTTGATCACTAATATCATCATAGAGGAATTCTCAATTTTTATCTAAACAAGTTCCACATAACACTCAGGCACCCACTGAGTGCCATCTGTTTTTACAAATTGGAGTAGAAGAGGTCATGGTGGCATGGGGAAAACTTTTCCCTCTCTTCCAAGTGATATTGTGCACGGTGAACCACTCCGACATTACCATGCACGAGTGCTTCTGGACGAATTTGTTGCAGAGCATGCTGATGTCGGTTTACCGGTGCCGATCCCACAAAGACCTACCTTGAGTTCTGCACAAACCATCACAGTGCAGTGGCCTGTACGATTGGTCAGACTCCCTGGGCAGGTATTTACTCTTAACCGTTGCTATAAAACTATTGGTGTACCACCTTGCATCCATATACTTAATTAGACTAATATCATAGGATATGAGCCGACCGAAGACTGATAAGGGCAAAGGAAAAAGAATTGCTGCACCTGTGCAATCAAAGGCATCCACAAATTTCGTGCTTAGACCTGCTTTGGTGGAGAAAAGAATATTGGCCGGCTTGTCGACTAATATGCAGATTCTGCATTCATCGTTGTTGCTGCTACCACCTGATTGTGATTCCCTCACTGTGGAAGATCCCGAGCGGATATTTCACTATATAGTTCAAGGAGAAGATATACATCGATTTGGGATGTATATGTCCGACTTCGAGGAGTGCTTCAGGAGGGATTGGTTGAATGTGTCGATTATCAAGTCAGCCGCCATGTGAGTGACTTCTACCTTTTATATTTTGAATTCATTGATTGGTGATGAATTAGATGTTTGAATAAAAAGTTAATGACTAATGATATTGCCTCATAGGTGGGTGCATAATAAGGCGATCAATGTCTATGAAGATCACAGATTCGGATTCCTGTGTCCTGCTATGTGCAGTGAAGTCCAGATGACAAGTGATATGGAAGGCCTTATGCAATATATGACGAATGCCCTCTTTGAATGTTCTAACAAGTCATTTATTATGCTGCCATATCATTCAGGGTATGATATTTGACTATTTCTCTTAGTATTATCTAAAACATATAGTTTGTGTTAGTTGCTTAATGATTTCAACACATTGTGTAATTTGTGGACAGTCGACATTGGTCATTGCTTGTGCTGGTGATGTTGAAGCACCACGAATCTTGCAATTTGACTCACTTGGTAGGTGCCAAGAGACCGAAGATCTCCACCGCAATACTGGGTAATTAGTTTGTTATCGTAAACAACAATTATTACTTAACATTAACTGTTTCATAACTTGCTACTGATGCTTAAAACTATATATGCTGATGTATATAGTTCCATGAGAGCTGCATTATCTCTCCAGAATAAAACAATGAAGAGTAACATCCCTTGGAACACTGTCAAGGTACTCTATTAATTGATAAATTTGTGTGATAATGTTTAAACTTGTTTATAACTGTCAATATGTGTTTGTATAGTGTCCGGTGCAGCCTGGGGGTTCAGAATGTGGATACTATGTCATGAGATTCATGAGTGACATAGTAGGAGCGTCGAACCTTTTACCAGAGCACTCGTTAGACAAGGTAACATTCTTTGAAAGTTTCAGTTATGCTCTTTACATGTTGTTAGACTTGTACGTTTTAGATTAATGTTCATTTTTTTTCAAGGCTTACGAAGAAGTGTTCAAAGGTGGTCAGTATGATGATGCTCAAATTGTTGAGATGCTTGAGGAATGGTCGGAGTTCGTCTGCACAAGTTTAATGAATTGATGATCATGAAGATGTTTTGTGAACTTTTTCGAGTATGTAATTGTAACTCTGTACACTTGTGGATGGTGTAATGGTAGATTTGCATTGGTTTTGTTAACTCTCAAATTGTGGTGCGTCGTTGGTATTAATTGGGAGCTTTTATAACTTTTTAAATGTGTGTTGGAGCTCCCTGTATGGATGAAGCTTTATCACAGGTCTCATTGAACCAAATGCGGTGATATATATATATATATATATAAGCTGGGATGGAAAAAAACAAAAAAAAATACCCCTATCTCGGCGGTTCTTGGAGAACAACTGCCGAGATAGACCCATGGGATTGACCGATGCTGAGATTGACCATGAGTCTATCTCGGCGATTCTTAGAGAACAACCGCCGAGATAGACTCATGGTCAATCTCAGCATCGGTCAATCCGTGGGTCTATCTCGGCGGTTGTTCTCTAAGAACCGCCGAGATAGGTACACCTATTTCGGCGGTGCTCATTTCAGCGGTTCACAACCGCCGAAATAGGCCCATTGGAACCGCGCGAAATAGGCCTTTTTTCTACTAGTGGTGGTTCAAATTATGAATGGTAAAACATCATATTTAATGGCGGCTTTCATTTGAACAGGGTTTTCAAAAGGCGGTTTTTTGCATTAACGTCCTTATAGTTACATAATCAGGGTTTTCGTCGCGGGTTTTTAAGAACGGTCTCCTATAGCGCATCTCGAAAGGGTTTTATTTCTACTAGTGCATGTTACATGCATAAAAATTCATTCTCTGTTTCATGTGTGTACGTGCACATTGCGCTGTACAATCATCCTCCTCGAACTCATCATTTTTCCATGTCATGTTGTCTATGTGGTATCTTCTGATTGCGACTTATATCTTCTTAACACTACGTACACCAACTGTTGTCGCCACAAGCCATGTTGCGTACACAACATAGAACTATTGAAATTTTGTTTTATCGTTGCAATGCATGTGGTTATCTTGCATGGTGAGATGAAGTAAATCAACTTATGCCTAGTGATTCAGGACATTCAAGGTCAGTTTTTTATTCTTCATTGTCTGCTGAAGCTAGTACCCTGACTTTGATTAAAGGTGAAGCAAAGATTGAAGAATTGGGGGCTTCAATGACCAGTTTCCTTTGTACTTTAGAAGAAACTCAAGTATTGTTTGCTGATTATCAAAGGTGAAATGACCAATTGAATGGATAACATTGTTATGCGTTTGTATGTGGCTTAGTTGATGGTGGAGTGATATCCTAGAACTAAAAAGTCATGGGTTCAAAACTCACTCACTATCATATTGCGAGAAAGATTCATTTAGAATCTTGTATCACTCTTAAACTTTCAGCCACTTATAAAAAAAAATTCTAACTATGTTTTGTTTGAGCATTTTAGGTAGTGCCAATGGTGCGCCAATTATTTAAGTAATCTATCCATGGCGGGGATTAATTTGAGAACCTAAAAGTATATGCACTTAATCTTGCATTATAATTAAGAAGAGTAGTCTTTCTACCTTGTCATTTTACCTCTCTTTTGCGTTATTTCAAAATGCACACAGAAACATAAAATCGAAGGGTGATGGTAGCTGCCTCAGTTGTTGCCATCCTTTGAACAATCTGTCAATATTTTTCTCTTCATCTCCTCGTCTTCAGTTTAACCCACCAAACGATCAATTGCTCATCTTCTCAGCTTTTATTCTTTTTCTTTATTTTAGGATCTTAATATGACAAGATGTATGATATAATTGGACGTAAGCATCAACTTCGATCTTTTGGTTCTTTAATTGGCTAATCTACAAATGAACATTATCCACTTACTCTTCCCGCACAAAACACTCAAAGTCAAAGTTGCCCACCCACCTTCTATCTACTAATATTAATTATTGAGTGAAATTGTCTAATCAAGTAGAATAACTAGTCTTTTTTTTTGAAGAGACAGTAGAATGACTAGTTAATCGATAGGTTATACTGCACACCCCTCTTTGTTACACGACATGCAAAAGTTAATGCTTATTGCCAAACAACTTGAACATAGGAAACGTGTAGTGTAGGTCCAAAAATAAACTAAATGAGTGGTATTCATATTTGACATTCAACTATCCTAGCATAAATGGTAATTAAAGAGACATCAGTGATTTGCTTGTAACTATTTGAAACGGCGCCAATACTCCTTATAATTGTGGTACCATCACCCTAACTTCATCACCAGATCACCACTGACCAACTCTTAGAATCATGAAGTGGAAAAAGCAATGTTCAATTGTAAAACGAAACTTTTGACAATTATGAAGAAAAAAAATACATCTGTAAGGATACATTGCCAACCGATTAAGTCTAAATACAAACTTAACAATGGAGAATTGTTATTTAAGATTATGATAGGAGTAATGACAAATGTTCATATCCCAGCAAATAACTGATCATGAATTTTGAAATGTAAAAAAAAAAACAAATACTCGAAAAAAAAAAGAATTGGCCCTCATAATTCTGGCTTCAATAGTGTTTAGAAAAAAAAGTGAATGACAAATATATGAAAAACAAGCTTGTTTATGAAGAATAATGTATTAGGGTAGCCTCTTGATGTTTTAGTAGTGAAAAGGATGTAGACAAGTTATAAGGTCTATAAACCTTAATGAGTGGTATTATAGTATAAAGGTTTTTATGTGAAAATATGATTAATACTGATAAAATAAATTAGATGGTATAGTAAGATGATTTGAATTATAAAAATGATGGTTTTTAGGAAAATTACCTAGAAATAAATATTTGATGAATAATGATGTGAGTGAAGAAAAATTGTTTAGGTTGGTTAAGGTTAACCTCTTGATGTTTTAATCGTGCAATTTTAAGTGATCTAAGGGCAACATTTTCATGGTCTTTTTCAATTTGTTACACCGGTGACTCAAGATTAACTTAATTTATTGGAAAAATTACAGTGCCCACCCACGAGGTTTTTGGGTTAACATTGACCACCCCACAAACTTTGATAATTTACACTGCCCACCTATCAACTATCCACACTTTAATTTCCGTCACACCTTTTGTCTAATTCTGTCTATCTGTAACGGGGCTTGACCGTTTGACCACCACTTACCAAACACACACGATTTTTAGTGTCGTATCTCTATCTCCCTGTTGACTCCACTATCTGGGTTTAGTGTCGTATCTCCCCCTTCACTCTCGAAAGTATCGTGTATGTTGGGTTGAATCCCTAATCGATCGCGCCTATTTCATTAAGGTAAGGGATGAACAACTTGTTTTCAGACGACAGTTTCGATACTCTCCTAGCTTTCACAAATTGGAGTATTTCCTCGATTTAGGGTTCATCGACACTCTTCCTGTCGACATTCTTGTTTTTGTTGGTTTGAGTCGCTAATCGAATCTCACGGTCTGCTCAGATTGAGTTGTCTGTAATTTCAATCCCCGGTATGACTGCTATACTCTTTCCTCGATTTAGGGTTCTTCAATTTGGGAGATTTCCCTCGACACTGTCCCGCGTCTTGATTATGCTTGGCTGTTTGTTTCTGGCGTTAGTTTTCGCCCTACCTCACCTAATTTATTCACGTCTTGATTATGCTTATGGAGTTAGGGTTCTCAAATTTGGGGATTGCGATTCTGGAATTAGAGTTCTCCAATTTGGGGAACTTCTGTCCTATTGATCGACCGCATTGTTACCTGTTTGTTTGGCTTTGGTTTAAGTCCCATTCCACCTTGTTTATTCACGTCTTGAATATGGTTCTGGAATTTGGTTTAAGTACCCTTGCGATTTTGGAATTTGTCAACCTTGCCAAAACCTGTTGTATCTACGGTTTTCTGCTGTTGTTGGTGGAACATTTGTTATTCTCTGGAACACCTGTTGTTATCTGGAACATTCGTTGTTCTATTTGTTTTGTGTGGCTGGAACAGATTGGAATGTGGCTCTGTTATCTGTTTCTGTTTTCTGGAACATCATCTGTTATATGTGTTTTGTAATGGTTCTGACTGCTAGACAAGAATATGCTTGTCAATGATGTTCTTTCGCCTGAATGGCCTGTTATGTGTGGCCTGTTATGTGTGGTTATGCCTTCGTATGTATTTATCTATGTAGAAGTGGTCCTTCATTTAATTGCTCCACTTGAATGCGTTGAAGCGGTTTATGATAGGGTTGCTCCATAGATACGACATGTAAAGAATCATAACCCACTTATGAAGCAGTGATGATGGCCATAAGGACCAATCTGAGCTCACTTGTTGTGATATACTTGAGTTTGTGTTTTTGTTTGATTTTTGATGCAGAATGTCATCCTCTAGTGGGCACAATTTCAACTCAACCCCTACGAGGGATGTGAAATGCCACTGCAATTTGAGTGCACAGTTGCATGTGACCCATAATGTGAGAAACTATGAGAAGCCGTACTTCAATTGTGCCATCAACAAGTGCAAATTTTTCATATGGTGGAGAGACGTGTACCCACCAGTCCATGCTTCACGAGTCCATGCCTCATCAAGAGCCTCTTCTTCTGTTGGTGACATTGAATCAATACTACTTGAATTGAAGAATCAAAATGCATGTTTGTTGGATAAACTCGAGGAGATTCAAAAGACAAGATTGGATGAGCTGAAGGTGAAGAATGATGGATATATGAAGATGGTGTTTGGCATAGTTATAGCTTTATTTTTGTTTCGGGTTACAATTATGTAACGACTGAAAGTGTTGTAATGACTTTAATGCAATGTTTTGTAATGACTTTTAATGTAATGATCATTGTACTTTTTTATTCAGATCTGTTGTAATGACTTATAAGTGCAAAAGTAATGCAATTTCAGCTCATAATCTGTCCTTATGTCACAAAAGACATTGTTGTCATTGTATTTCACGTTCTGTTGTATATATCAATGTAAGTTGCAGAAATGTCGTGCATTCTTTTTGAAGATACTCACTTCACTTCTCTACATTAATCAATATAAACTGATTGCAAAACTACAAGATGCACAAAAGGGAGGACGATGGCCTCATTAAAGAAACCATAACAGAGTAAAAAATCTGAGACAAAATGCTTCCCGAATTGTTCCTTCATGAACAGCTAACCACCAAGTACGAACAGCATGTCAAACCCTTCTCTGTACAACATCAGATTTTAAATTGCAACATATAATGCTTATTTCTCACCATGACTGCTGCTGCTACTGTTAAGACGAGAAAAAATACAACAAATACGCTTTTCAACAGAAGAAACATACAAAGTACCACACCAGTTTTTGTGCTAGCATTCACAAACTGATGCTCATTAGTAGGATGTTCAAACCAAGATCAGATTTGTTCGTTACCACATTATTTGTCTGAGTACCAAAACACGACCCAAATAATTCCAACAATACATTACAAAAGAACGACAATGCAAGAGCTGTTTGTAACATCAATCCTTGTCATAGCGTACAATAATCCTAGCATAACTACTTGTTTCCGCCTAATACATAACTAATTTTCAAAAGCAAAGCAGCAGCTAGAATGCTTCAAAACAACCTGCAAATACAACAACAAAAAACATATTAGAAATGGATAAATTTTTGAGCAACAAACGTACAAACATAATCGTTAGAAATAATAAATCAAACTTACAATCACTGAGTCTTCCTCTTTCTCTTATTCTTTGAAACAGACTCAACACCATAGCTTTGACCGCCCCTATTGGGACCTTGTCCCCTATCTTTTTGGCTTCGACATGTCTTTGCATTGTGGCCAATCCTTTTGCAAACCGAGCACGTAACATGATTTGACCTCTTGGTCACAGGAGGTGCCTCACCTTGTTCCCTTCTTCTGTTTTTCTTCGGTCTCCCCGGGAGTTTCCTCAAGAATGGTGGTTTCAATTGCACAATGCCATCAACAGTAGGCCACATATTCGGGTCAGGAATGGGTGATATGGCTGCTTTGTACGTTTCCACGTACAATTCCTTGGAGAACCAGGGAGCCACATATGATACCAAGTCAAGCCTTTGCTGTGCAATGACAGCACATGCATGTTTGCACGGGATTCCCGACAAGTCCCACGACATGCAATCATAATGACGGTCCCTCAGGTTAACAATAAAATATCCTCCAACATCGGACACTTCAAACTCAATGTCGTTCCTCGGTCTAATGGCACATGATCTACCAAGTCTTGTGTTCTTGTGCAAAATCTTAGTCGCATAGCCAGTCACGAGGTTCCTGAGTTTAACTGAATCCTCTCTCCTCTTATGCATTTTTAACATCATTGCCCTCCGCAGTTCATCCAACATGGCTAAAATGGGCTTTGATCTTATTTCAGACAACTTTCCATTGAAAGACTCAACAAAATTTGAAGTTACCTCAATAACCTTGGTGTACTCTGGCATGTGATACCTTACCCACAAGTCAAAATCCACATTCTTCAAATAGTTGTAAGCTGACACAGAGTTTTCTTTAATCTTCTTCAATGTTGTGTCCAAATAAGTTTAAGTGTATGCCTTGGCAGCTTCCCAAAAGAGATTTCAAATCAGAGTACCTATAAAAATTGAAGAGATTGGATTATATACATGTAAATTGGCATAAAAATAATGGGCTGAAAATTTTACAAGGATCCAAGTTAGAATAATACCAGGATAATCTTTCTTCAGATTTGCGTAGAGATGCCTACAACAGATCCTCCTGGTCACTTCTGGCAATTCATCATGTAGTGCAGGTTCAACGCCCTTCTGACGATCAGATATTATCACCCATCTCTTCCACGTGTCCCAATCAGCTATCTTCTTTAGGTGGCTGAAAAAGTACTTCCAGGTGTTGGTAGACTCACTTAGGACCACTGAAAATGCAAGTGGAAATATTCCATTATTTCCATCGATGGCGATTGCTGTCAAAAGTACTCCTCCAAATGGACCTTTAAGGTGACAACCATCTACACCAATGAATGGCCTACACCCAGGAAGGAACCCCTCCTTTTGAGCATGAAAGCAAACAAACAGTCTTGTGAAAGTGGGAGGAGAAGTCATATTTTCTTGGTATTGCAGGTCGATGATGGAGCCGGGGTTTCTATCTAGAGCAATTTGGCAGTACTGAGGAATTTTTGCATAAGACTCATCATGATTTCCATCAACTATCATCAAAGCCAATTTTTATGCCCTGTAACACTTTATGTAGCTCAAATCAAGGCTGAACTTCTGCCTCATCAATGCCATAATGTCCTTCGGCGCCATTTTTTTGTTTGCCCTAATATCAGGCAGAATCTTCTTTGTGACCCATGGCACGGTAGCGTTTGGATTATCGGCAATCCTCATACAATCATGCTCCCCTATCAGCGTCTTTATCATAAATGCGGTATTGTGAGGAAGTAGGGAAGCATGAAGTCTCCAAGGGCAAGTGTTGTTGTTGTTGCACTTAACTGTGTACTTGAAAGGGTCATTACTTATCCTGTGCAAATCAATACCCTCTTCACATGCATAGTCCTTCATCACCTCCAAGAAAGTCCTTTTGTTTTCAAACATTTGATGGGACTGCAAGACAACCTTCCCGTCAGCTTGATACTCAAAATGAGTCCCATTCCTCAAATACGATGGTTCTTGTACCGCACAATCTTCTTCATCAGCAGAAAAGTACCCACACTCAGTGATTCCCTCGAGTTCCTCCAATCTGTCATCATCATCTATATCGTTATCTTCTGAATGGCTAGACTCGGTTTCAAAATCGTTACCATCATCAACATCCTGATGGCACCAAGAGTCGTCAGAGTATGTGGGTTCGTTATCATCTACATGAGCTTCATTATCATGTCCTGATCAGACAGCAGATCCATCTCCTTGCTCAACACTATGTCCAGATGATGGATGAGGATTATTTCCACTGACCATCTCCATCCGTGGAGATGGTACAATTGATGACGTGTGAACATCAAGGCTCTGAGGAGTGCTATTGCTGGTTTGAACTGATTGGTGTGTCGCCACAACAGAAGATGTTTCTATTGGCTGAAGTGCCAATTGGTATGACTGGCCAAGACCCCTGGCAGCTTTTTTCTTGTGCTTTCTTTTGGGTACTATAGGGGTTGGAAATTGGGATTGTGTAGGCAACGGAGGTGGTTGAGTAGAAGGTTGAGTAAAAGGTAGTGTAGAAGGTTGGGAAGGTTGTGTAGCCGGAGGAGGGGACAACTCAAGGATTTCAACTTCATTCTCGGTTTGCACACCCCTTATGCTTTGATCTTTCTCATAACTCCGCCACATATCCATCAGACAAGAGTTCACAGATTCTCTGACAAACACGGTTATAATCTTTGTGGAGGAACAGGCCTTGAACATATTAAATAGAGTTGTGTCATTGCAAATTTCAATGTGTTTCTTGCTTTTTGGATGTATGTAGAAGAAGGTAGGGTTGTTGGGTGGAGCAATTGGTTGTTTGGGAATTTCTTTTGTGTAGTCCCTCATCAACTCTATGGTAGAATATAAGTCAGGATCAAGCTCTTGCAAGCAAAACTTGTGACCATTGTACGACAACTCAATTATATGTTCATCCATCGTATGCTAATATTCGAACAATAGCACCTACATACGCAAAACACAATAAATTAGCTAAATAGCTATCAATTATTACAACAATGAATATATAGGAAGCAGATAACAGAATTTGATTTCATTATATTCCAGCCAGACACAACGCATAGAACAGAAGATGTTCTAGAAAACAGAAGCAAATAAAAGAAGCAGATTTCATTGCAGTCAGAACCATGACAAAACACATATAACAGATGATGTTCCAGAAAACAGAAACAGATAACAGAGCCACATTTCAATCTGTTCCAGCCACACAAAACAAATAGAACAACGAATATTCCAGACAACAACAAATTCCAGAATCGCAAGGGTACTTAAACCAAATTCCAGAACCATATTCAAGACGTGAATAAACAAGGTGGAATGGGACTTAAACCAAAGCCAAACAAACAGGCAACAATGCGGTCGATCAACAGGACAGAAGTTCCCCAAATTGGAGAACTCTAATTCCAGAATCGCAATCCCCAAATTTGAGAACCCTAACTCCAGATGCATAATCAAGACGTGGATAAATTAGGTGAGGTAGGGCGAAAACTAAAGCCAGAAACAAACAGCCAAGCATAATCAAGACGCGAGACAGCGCCGAGGGAAATCTCCCAAATTGAAAAACCCTAAATCGAACCCTAAATCGAGGAAAGAGTATAGCAGTCATACCGGGGATTGGAATTACGGAGAACTCAATCCGTAACTCCTCGCATTGACCAGACCGTGTTTGGGATTGAAATTACGGACAGGGAGAGCGTCGAAGAGGAACATACAATTTACAGAAAGGAAGAATGGGTTAGTAATTAAGGGTCTATTTGGTAAGTGGTGGTCAAACAGTCAAGCCCCGTTACAGATAGATAGAATTAGACAAAAGGTGTGACGGAAGTTAAAGTGTGGATAGTTGATAGGTGGGCAGTGTAAATTGTCAAAGTTCGTGGGTGGGCAATGTTAAACCCGAAAACATCATGGGTGGGCACTCTGATTTTTCCTAATTTATTTCATACCTCTTGATTATCCCTACTTCAAGGTCGAGTGGTAGACTTGGTGGAGAGCGTCAATACGATGTGCGGAATGACTGGATGTATCAGTCAACATCTACGATATCCAAGAAGTTCCAACAAGGTCCAAAGCCAAAATGAATAAATTTACCTATAGACTATAGGTTCGTCCTTGCTTAATTGATCAAGACCTAATCAAATGAACGGCCATATACTCGCCTAGGATTAAGCCCATAAGCTTCAAACGGACCCAGGTCAGTTGCTTCGTGGGAATGTTGTTGGGACGGCCATATATTCGGTGGTTTTTTCCAGTTATATCACCTCTTTTTGTACGCTAGTTTAGTTAACGTCCTGCATACATACTGAAGAGAAGACGGCAATGATGTCGGGAAAAAGTGCAGGTGCAGGGTTGTTATATATACATGATGTTCCCGCATTTAATTGGAGAAAGATATGTAAGAACAGTCGTCCTTCAAAGATGAACAAATGTAATCCCAAAGGACAACCTGCTGCGCCATAATTCACTTTCTTTTAAGAACCATAGTACACATTTTACTACTACTAGAAAGCTGCTTGCTTCTTACTGTACTGCTACGTACTAGTATGAACAGGGAGAGGACAGTTTACCAGACCCTTTTTGCTACAACATTTTGGGGTTGAGGTAACGGGAATACCCAACATTAACAGCAGAATACAACTAAACCCTAGGAGGAATGTTTCTTGGTACAAAATTTTACAAACAGAATCAGGGGACAGCAATTAATATGATTTACTGTAATCAGATCAGTTGCAGGGTTGTCTTTGGGGAGGAAGCTCAAATCTCGTGTTGATAGAGTTCCTCCTCAAAATAACCTTGCCATTGGGTAATTCAAGAATGATTTGCAAATCAGACTGCTTGCCCACTAAATCCTTGGTCTTCAAAACCTTCACATATCAACTGGCTATTGATAAAAGAGCTGGCTACCAAGGGAGAAACGGAATACACTTCTTTCTTTCTTCATAGTAGATGATGATTCTTGGCAGCACAAGTGCATCTCTTCTGGTTTTCTGTCAGATCCTGCCACAGATTACGATTTCATGCTCATTAGGTCAAACTATCACAACTTCTGGTATCAATTATCTGTAGCACTTAAAGAAGAACGGAATGGAGGACAAACAACTAACTATAGATACTTTCCTCGTTAACTAATAGAACAATTAAACGGCCTCCTGTTATAAGGTTTGATTTCTGTTGGCATAGTTGAATGGACATCCAATAATCAGAGGACAGTGGGTGAATTTAGTGACAATAACCAGGATAGCTTCGTCCATAACAATTATGAGGTCTTGATGCGTGTCTACTAAGATTTTTATCATGAGGAGACACAATAACCAAATTTTAGTGAGTAATATATACTCACATACTAAAAGAAGCAAGAATGTTCTCTCCACTATCACTATAAACTCATCCACTCAAAATTAACAACATGATTCCAAGTACTGGGACAATTACCTCAATTTGCTTTTGCAAAACCTTCACATACTCAACAGCCTCTTCCAACATATCAGCGGTGTTTGTTTGCTATACCGAGGAGAAGGTATACGAATGAGCAGACTTCCATAGACGAGCCTTAATTAAATGAGATAAACGCAAATAGCGAATGGAAAATGAACTATAGATACATAACATAGCGATCAAAACAAAGAAACTAAATATACATATTGAGCTATATAAAGGAGGTGAATTGATGAACATAATCTAAGTCAAAATTAGATTAATAATCCTAGAAAGACGAGGTAAATATCATTATTAGACATCAATTGCTTTAATATGTGATACTACATTTCACACTTCAACAATTACTGGAACCCAGCGAGCCAGTCCCTTAAATTCTATAGAAATCTTCTAGCATGAATATAAGATATGAAGAGGGCGTGATGGTAAACTCAGTCTCATTTTATTTGCACACTAAAACAAATTTGGATGCTTTAACGTATGTAGCAGCAATAATTAGAAGGTTACTCATGTGGCTTGGCAATCCTGTAGCAACTATAAAGAGAGGTGGCTATACAGACAAGAGTTTACAGAATTGTCTAAGAGTCCAAGAGCTTCCATAAGAAGTTGAACATTCCCATTTTGGGATAAGCACATGTCAATTAAAATTTAAAACACGTAAATCAAACAGTATTCACGCAGTATGTCCCCCTGGTCCACAACAAAATATCCTATCAAATTCAGAGCATTCTGGGGAGTGAAACCTAACATTTATTAGAGCAGTAGTCAGGACTAGTTTCTTATAAAATAGTTCACATCTAAAAACAGGGTTCTTCATTCAAACAAATCCCAGAACGAAACTCTGCCAACAACCTAAAAACAGCATGTCAAGCGTTATAGCTACATTCCCTCAGTCTTCAACAGTAGAGAACAACAGAAAAGAAAAAATAAACCACCATGAAGACACACACCACACACAAAAGAACATTCACCTATCAGTTCATTAAGTCCTTAAGTACTAACGTACATGGAAATTACGTGAGGATAAAGGACATAAATAAATACCTTGTCCATATTTGGTACAAGCTCTTGAAGTCTCCTTATCCTATCACTAATTTTAGTTCTTCGAACCTGGTGAAATCAATGAGCGCAACGGCTAGATTACTAACAAATTCATGGAAACCAATTCTTGCAAGACAGCAGCTTATAGTATTAATTGTTGAAAGAACTCACTCTCTCTGCTATACTTCTAGGATGTGTAGCACAACCCCGCTTGGCACGAACCCTACAAGGAACAGAGTCTTCGAACAGCTTGTCCATCTCAATGTCGAGTAAGCTGCTCGCTCCACTTGAATGCTCTCTTTTCTATCCATAGAATATAACAATTAAATTTCCATTTTTTTATACTGAATCAGTAGTAACGAAAATCGTCAAAACTCATATCCTTATATGAAAAAAGTCGCCGTGTCTCGAATCTTGATTCATAAAGAATGCATCGCACTCCGCGTACAGAGTTGACTAACAGTGTATAATCAAATCAAAGGTCCGAACTTATCATTGGAGAGACAAGAGATGCTAACTAACCAGGGAAGAAGAAGATAACTTGCTAGGAGAATGGAGTTCATTATCGGTGCCTTCCCTCATCCGCTTTCCGGATGGGGAAATATTGTTGACCTGAGTCGCTCCCATTAGTTCGTAATTTGATGAGAATCCCCGAAGCTGGAGAAATAACCATCGACGCTGCCGCTTAGGAAATCAGCTGGAGAACTGTTCATCCGATAGAAACTATCCAATCCGGAGGCATGGGAGAGTTGCCCGCTCGCACCACCAGCACCGCCATCGGACGGGGGATCGAAGAAACCAGCTGGATCGTGAGCGTTTGCCGTGGCAGGGGCGGTGGCGGGGATGTTGTATGAGCTAGTCGAGTTGCTTCGGGCAAGGGAGCTGCTGGCTGGTGGTGGGGAAGGGATGGTTGTGGTGGTGGTGGTGCCGGAGGCTAGGAGCTGGGTTAGACTACCTGAGTGGCTGTGGTTGGTATTGTTATCGGGGCCGAATCTGAGCGGGTCATCGCGAGTCAGATCGTCATCTAACAGCGCGTCTAACCACGTCGCTGGAGCAGAGCGAAACCGTGAAAGCCCTGCCCCGCCAACGCCAACACCAGCTCGTCCCCTTTGGGTGCTGAAAATCCCACCTCCGCCGCCGCCGGCAATGTCCCCAGCTGTCGATTGCATCCTGTACGCACTCTAGCCCGTACGGTTCGAGAGGGGAGAAGGAGAAAGAAACAGTGACTGGATGATGACGATGATGATTCAGGCTCACTCCAGGGCAGCGAGTATAGTCCACTCTCTCTCTCTCTCACGTACCTCCTATGCCTTCCACTTTCCGACTCAGCCCCACCTACTTTTAACGATTTAAAGATTACGATAATGCGTAGCTTTTTCCATTACTTTTTTGAGTAAATTACTTTGCGGATAATATACCTAACCCTATAGTTGTCAATATATATAATTTTATCCATGTAACTCTGAACCACCAATAGTAACTCATGTCATCTTTTACATTTTTTTTTGAAAAACATCACTATTATATAATATATATATATATTATATAAGGGGTTACATACAAATTGACACCATACATGACATGTGTCAAGTTCTCTAACTAGCAATCAACACATATCTTTTCTAGAATAGAGGGTGCTTGATTGCTTTCTTCTACACGTTGACAGTGAATACTCACCATCACCATGTCCACCGCCATCGGCACCACCGTTGGTGCTAGCGGCACAACCGTCGTTATCAGTGTCGTCTGCTGCGTAGACTTCATTGACAACCCTCGGCTCCACGGAGCAAAGATTAGACTCTTCTACTCTTGCAACAACATAAAAGATGGAAGCTTTGTTTGCATAACCCACCCCAAAACCCACAAAATTGTTAAGTAAATTCCCCTCTCTTTCTAATTTCTAATCATCACTTTAAAAATTAATTAATTCTAAAATCTCTTTACAACATAGTGGCGAGTAGCACAACAAGATGATAGTGTCACCTATAGGTAAACACATTAACTATATGATGTGACAATATTAGTATAAGCTTTGTTTGCATAACCCACCCAAAACCCACAAAATTGTTAAATAAATTCCCCTCTCTTTCTAATTTCTAATCATCACTTTAAAAATTAATTAATTCTAAAATCTTTATAACATAGTGGCGAGTAGCACAATAAGATGATAGTGTCACCTATAGGTAAACACATTAACTATATGATGTGACAATATTAGTATAAGTAAGTAAACAAATAAACATGGATTGACATAAAAATGACGAAATTATTGTTTGGGTAGTTTACGGTCAAGTACTCCCTAACTTCAATAGGATTTAAAATTATATAGATAATTATAAGGGGTTACCTATATTATTGTCAAACCCAAAGAGATTGTCATTAATTTACTCTAGGCATGTCCATACCGTTTGGCTAATTTGGTTATAACCAAAAACCGAATTTTTTTCAGTTTTTTAACCGTTTTTGAAAATTTCGGTTTTCGGTAACTAAACTTTATTTCGGTTTGATTTTCGGTTATTGAAGAAAATATTTCGGTTAACCTAATTTATTACGGTTAACTGCAACTAATTCGGTTTTCTGTTTGGTTTCTGGTTAATTCGGTTATTCAACTAAATTTCAATTAATTTGGTTATAACTGAAAACCGAATGGACACCCCTAAATTTTACTCTGCATTTTAAATAATTTTTTTGATGATTTTCAAAAAAAGGAAAAGAATTCCGAGTTCTATTGTTGCGGGGCATCCTCTACTCTCTCGATTAAAGTATATCGGAGCAACCCACTGCCTCAAAGACTGTATCAAATTCTCGTAACCATCCCTCTAAAATATGAGGATCCTCTTGCCCATGGAAGCTCTCGGGTTTCATCGCAGTTATCTGACGCATGACATTATTCCTATTTGCTTTTAGCTGCGCCATTGGTGCAGCCATCGCTTGAGCCATCTCTTGGATATTAGTTGCCATCTAATCTTGGCAACACAAAGGTTTCTTAGCTCATAGGACAAACTCATGCTTATTCCCTCAAATAACAATCAAACATATAAGAGTATTGTACTCCACATTTTTGCAGGTTAGTTAACACAACAAGAGCAACCAACGTGTCTTACTCTCACAACCCCTTATATTCCATCCTAATTTCATTTTTAATCATTATCAAGAGCATTGGTGTCGTTGGGGATGCAATGGATTAGTCGCGCCCTCTACTCTCACGATTAAAGCATAACGACACTATTTTGGTGTGGCAAAAATATTGATGGCGCAGGTTTTATCCCGAGAACGATGGTTTAAATCCATCCCCACGCGACTAAAATTCAGATCCAACCACTTTTTTTTTCTTCCCTCGTTTTAGATTGTTGATAGCCTTTCAAAATAAAAGAGTTAGAACCGTTCACGAACAATAAGACCTCATTCTTCTGCGTTATTGTGAAAACGAGTGTATTTGACCAGCTCACTTTTTCTGTCATATAAATTTTTTAGTTTTTCTCTTACCTACTTTTCTCTCTATTTTTTTTAACTTCAGCTGACAACTGACATCAGCTATCAGCTTCATTTTTGCAAAAGAATGGGACCTAAGTGTACTTGTAGACTAGCTTATATCAGTTGTTAATTGTTATTAAAAACGGTAGAGTAAAGAGAAAAAATAACAAAGCAAACAGATAAAAAATTGATATGACAAGTGATGTATGTGACATACAAGTAAACGGATAAGATAAACCCGTTTATGCAAACTCCCAAAACTCTCACAGTTGCACTCGCCCGTGTTTTTTTTCTCCTTTTCCAAGCACACCTTTAACCTAGGCTTTCTTCCGCTTATATAGATACAGAAACCGTGTGAGAATCAATCATATAAGATTTTATCTTTAACAACTAGATAAAATCTTGTTGGATATTTTACTTATTCTCTGCTTGTCAGTTCAAGACCGACGGACTTCGCTTCAGGCTAGTCTTAAAACGGGAGTATTGAACTGAGTTTGCCGATCAAAATAGCATCAACAGTTTCCCCTTTTTGATGTGGTAAACTCTGTAAGTCTTGAACTGATGAATGTTCCCCCTGAATCAGTGTATACGTGCAAGACCAATTGGTAAACTCTGTCAGTCTTGAACTGATGAATGTTCCCCCTGAATCAATGTATACGTTCAAGACCAATTTCCCCCTTTTGCCAAATCAAAAAGGAAGTCACTCTCCGTAGGTAAAGAAATGGTGAGGCATATGTTGAGAGTGCTTATGGAAGTGCATCATGGTCTGATCACTGTGAAGGAGATAAACAGTCTGAAGAAGGTGAGATGTCTTCTTGGCGAGTCTAATAGGGCTGATTAGACTTTGGTACCCAGACTCGTTTGAACTCAGTTGTAGACTCAGACTTAGAATGGTTGATAGGGAGCCACCTTTTAGTATGTGATCTATTGGTTTTGTATGAGCTCCGCCTCGATGATACTTCACGCAATTGTTTTCTCAACAATTTGGGACACCATTTGATCTTGTGTCCTAGCTGATGACAATATCGACATGAGTGTAATCTTGGTTGATGTCTCGTAGTTCCAGTCTGTAACTTCTCAGTCGTAGACTGAGAGTGTGTTTAGACTTATATCCCAAGCCGCAATTGTCTGAGTTATTATTCCGCATCATTAGCTTCAAATTCGCCTTCCCGGTATACCAAGTTGGATTAGTAGGAGTCTGAAGTTCTAACTTTCAATTTACCTTGGCTACCATGTCTGAAAGTGTTTCGCATTTCTCGTTTTAGCGATTTGTTGCTATCCAAAAGAGAATTTATCTCTTCCTGTGCCCAACAAGGAAGAGTGAGAATTCTAGTTTCCAAAGGACTTACAAAATTAATCCTTGGCTTATCTAGACTCTCAATGACAAAGTTTTTGCTTTCAGTCGAAAACTGACGCAAATTTTCCACCTTAGCCCTGAGTTCTTTAATATCAGTATCATACTAATTCTTCAAGAATTTTATCTTAGAGAGTGCAGAGGTTAACTTAATAAATATCTTTCTTTTTCAAGAGTATCCTTCCAAATTTCCTTCTCCTTTATGTTATACTCAGTATTGATGTCATCATCTTCGTGAGCAACTGCCGTCAAACACATCTGAGTGTACTCCCGGGTTCTGAGTCTGTATCTGAGATATCCTGCCCCCATGCAGCTGCAGCTGTATTTGTGTGTTTCTTAATCTTCTTCTGAGATTTTCCTTCTGGTGGAGAGGACAATCCTTGACAACGTGACCATGCTTGTTACACTTAAAACATGTATTTTGTCCCTTCTTTGACTTACACTGTTGGTTTGACTTTTGATGTCTACTAAATAGCCTCCGGATGCGATTTACCATTGAGGTAATTTCCGCATCTATATCAAAGTCGTCATCCTCTGACTCTGTTGCCGTGTCACGTGCTTTCAGGGATAAATCATTGATTGGTGCTGACGAAGTAGCTATTTCTCCCTTCATCTTTCCTTCATAAACCATGAGTTCTGAACTCAGTTCTTCAAAGGATAATTCTGATAAATCCTTTGTAGATTCCAAGAGAGTAGCGAAGTTTAACCACTCTTTACACAAACTATCAAGAAATATCTCATTAACAACATCGTTTGAGAGAACTTCTCCAACAGTCTTGAACTCACATAGTATCTTGTCAAATTTTTCTAGTGTTTGTGAGAGTGTCTCTCCTTCCATCATCTTGAAATTGTCGAACTGTCTTTTGAGTTGTTTACCTTTCGCCTTTTTAACAGAATCAGTTCCAGCATATTCCGTCTTAAGAAAATCCCATACCTCCTTGGCAGTGCGCAATCCCAGTACTTTCTGTTGGTCTGAGTCTAACAGCGACGACATAATGACTCTTCGTGCTTGTCTGTTTTGCTAATCATCTTGTTATCATTCTCATTCCAGCTAGACCTTGGTTTTTCTTTTAAACTCCATTTTCTTCAATCTTAGGCTTAAGATCTCCTTCAGTTACTACATCCCACAATTGTAAGTCGATGGAGATCAACTGGTCTTCCATCTGCTCACACCAGCTGGTGTAGTTGAATTTTGAGAGCTTTGGGGGTTTAACATAGTAGGAATTCATCACGATCAACCCTGAAGAAGTTTCTTCTGCGTTTAGGGTTACCTTGCTCTGATACCAATTGTAAATTCCTAGATGTCGGTGCTGAGTCTGCAACTCAGAAGGTATCGATGATCTGAGTTCACAACTGAGGATGAACGGGGAGAAAGAAGGGAAGACCAGAATAGCATAAAGTAGAACCTTTATTATAATCACATATAACAAATAATTACACAATCACGTATTCAATACGAATACAAACCCTCATGTCAAGAACACTATCTTGACATAACTCACACGTAATTTGAGTTCTGAACTCAAATACACAAACACAACTAGTAGCTAAACTCTTTATGAATTACCTCTCAGATCTCATTGTCTATGTTTTTCTCTGTACGCACTTACAATGAATTTCCCCAAACTCTCACAGTTGCACTCGCCCGTGTTTATTTTCTCCTTTTCCAAGCACACCTTTAACCTAGACTTTCTTCCGCTTATATAGATACAGAAACCACGTGAGAATCTATCATATAAGATTTTATCTTTAACAACTAGATAAAATCTTGTTGGATATTTTACTTATTCTCTGTTTTTCAGTTCAAGACTGACGGACTTCACTTCAGGCTAGTCTTAAAACAGGCTTCAGTATTAAACTGAGTTTGCCGATCAAAATAGCATCAACAAACTTTAATAATAGTCTAAATACCGAGTGTTCTCTGTTCGCCTTTGCAATTTATAGTTATATTGTTTTGGTTGTTTTTATATGTGACAGTATGTTATTGGAGGAGAACGCATGACCCACATGGGACCCAGACAGAGACCAACCCCTTTACGCTGTAAATATGCCATCAAATATGCCACAAAAATATCAATGGGAACAAATTAGGATGGATTATATTATCTCTTAAATGCATAAATCAGTGTAACTCTAATGCAGTAACAAACATAAGATAATAAATGAGGCAATAGTTCACGTGGTTCGAACTTAAATGACCAACTCCTCGGGGTGTCACAGAGATTTTAACTATGTCAAGAAAGGGAGAATACAATATTGGGAGTAGTAAATGTGAGTGAAAGTCTGGTGTTACTAAAAATATTGATGGTTATTTACAAGCAAGACAACAAGCGAGTAACCGACTTGATGCATGCGTGATCATTGTTCGGGGGATAACGCAGGCCATACACAAGTCAGGAGTAGGACTTATGGTTGTCAATTTCGGGTTTTGGGTTGGGTTGACCTCAACCCATACCTGACCTTGTCATGTTTCACCTCAACCCGAAACCTACCCGAAACCGACCCAGGTAATATATCCCCAACCTGAAACCATCCTCTCTGACACGAACCTGAAATTTACACGTTAACTTGAACCCGAAATCAATATATTGAGCTGAAATAACCAAAATCAAACCAAAATTAAAAATATTGTAATATCAATACAAATTTTATACAAAATCACCAAAACAACATAACATAGCATATAAAGCCGTCAAACATAAATGGTTACATGATTAATATATTTAGGGTTATGTCGCATAACTATAAGAACATATATTTTATTTCCTTTTTCAAAAATGTTTTCAGGTTGTGGGTTGAAATCGGGTTGGCAGGTTAAACCCAAAACCAATGCAGCTTTTAGAACCTAACCCGAACTCGGCCAAAAATATTTTCGGGTTGAAAATTGCAACCCAAAACCACGTTTAGTGTGTTGGTTTCGGATTGTATTACGAGTTTATGTCAAGATTCACAACCCTAGTAGGACTAACGTCATCCAGGGTTCCTTCTGCTAGTATAAAGCTTTCCTTGTTGTCGGATCACACGTTAGTCTTTCAGGGTATTTAATGTTGTGTCAGACAATAAGGAGTGACCAGAATTGTGATTCGATGGGACAAGCAACTTGTGTTGCATGTATCAGGTTCTTTGACTTACACGGATAGGGTTGTAACCTGGGTAGCCGGTTAAAGTGATAACATGAAGACAGGGTGGGCTTAAACCTGGTAATTTGGGTCAATCGGATCAGGTTTGGTTCAATTCGGGTTAGGTTCAGTTCGATTCGGGTCAATTGTAGATACTTTATATTTAGCTTGGTGTGGATTAGGTTGGTTTCTGGTTTGAAATGGATTTGTGTGACTTTGGTTTGGTTTGATTTTGCTTTGGGTGCTTTCGGTTCAGGTTAGTCTTTGGCTCATTTAGTGATTCCGGCTTATGAGTCAAATTCAGGTGACTTAACCGAGTTAGGTTTGGTTGACAAAAATTTTAAAGTACGAATTTATGTAACATTTGTAACTCGTATTGATTTTCATATTCGGCTTCAAATTCTCTTAATATAGTGTTACTTTTCATCAAGACTGCTATTGTGTATTGGTTAGATATAATCAAATTGGAATTCAGTTTTTGTATACTAATTTTAACTATAGATTTATAAATTATATCAACCAATTTAAATTAAAGTTATGTAAATCAAGTCAATATTTGGCACCCGATGCCCGGTCTACCCCGTCCAAGCCCGATGTTGTGCCTTTCGTGCCTGTCACGCCTCGTGTTCATCCTGCGCCAACATGCTAACGCCCGTCACCTCACACGGGCGTCAGGTGCCTGCGCCCCTGTGTGCCCATTACCACCTCGCGTCCACGGCCTTGTATGTCTGCCACCGCCTCATGCGTGCCTACATGCGGGCATCCTCCACTCACTTCGGGACGGGGGTCATCCTGTTTTTCTTATAATGTCCTATTTTTTACCCTAAATTAACTTAATATATTTAAGTGAGGCGTAATTTTGTAATCTTTATTATTTTGTGATAGTAATGAGAATATTTTTTTTCTCAATTTATTGTGTAATTTTGAAATACCCCGAACTTAAATATGGTGATTAAATAATTCTAATATGAATTTTAGAGGCCTAATGATGCCTAAAGAATTTTGGAAAAGAAAATAAATCCAAAAGAAAAGAGAAAACGCTTAAAAAGCGAAAAACGCAAAAACTGAGCGTTATGTGACCATAGGAGGAATACGACCTCGACAAGGGTCCTAGATGAATTCCTAAGGATTAGTTAGGACTAATTAATATACGGGAACGATTCCCGAAGAAAAAGGATCCAAATAATGTGTGAAAACGCTAACGAAGCCTTAAAGCACGTTTTTCGAGAAAACCCAAAACGTGAACTTAAGTGGTCAAATGAACCCGTAAAAATTATAGTTGAATATATAACTATAATTAAATGTGAATGGAAGCTTAAGAGCCATTAAAATTAAATAAACGAGAAAAATCCGGAAAACGGGCCCGGTTAGTGAATAGTGCTAAAACCGTGTAAATTAACGAGCGTTTTCTGTAAAAGACGAAAAAACACCCCAGCATACTTAACTAGCTAGCTATTAAAATAAGTTAAAAAGCAAAAGTGGAAAAAGGTACAAAAAGTAGAAAATACTCTCTCACCTCTCATTTTCTCTATTTTCTCTCCTTCCCTTTCTTCCTTCCCCACCGTGAGCTCCCCTCCTCCCTTCCTTACTGGCGATTTTGAGCTGCTTCAACAGCCTCCAATGGCTTCCTCTCTTCTACCTCATGCTCTAGCCAACTCCATGCTCCAAATGCAAAATAAATTACATATTTGAACTCCCCTCATCAAGCTCTACATTTCTATCTTTTCAAAATCCAAAAATGATGAACTTCATCTCCATGGGTATATCCCATTTGGAGAGAAAAATAGAGATTCTTGAAGCTTGAAGTCTCCTCTTCCATTTAAGGTAAAAAGATTCAAGAGAAAAACTCATTTTCTCCATTTCCTTGCCTTGGACGATTTTTGGCTTCACTTAATGCCTTGTTCTTTCTTTGTTGAGCATTCATTCAACTCTCCAATGGTGGTTGGAAGCCTTCCCTTCATTGTTGATCAAAAACCCATTTCTAGGGTTCCAAGGTAATGACCAATCTTAGTGTCCTAAGCCTTTTAATTGATGAGTTTAGTGTTTTTACTTAAACTCATTTCCTTACTTGATGTTGGGCTGGAGCATGGCAATTACATTGCCTCACTTGACCGAAATGAGAAGAAGAGGAGAAGAGGAGAATTAAAAAGGAAATTTGATGAGCTTAAGGTAAGAAATCTACCTTAATGTACATCCCTATTGTTTATAGAATTTGGGATGGGTTAATTAATTGAATGAATCAAAATCTGGATGGAAATGTGCTTGGATTAGTCAGATTAGAAATTTGGGATTTGTTGTTTGAATTGAGGGCCTTGGAGCCAAGTGAATTGAATATATGTAGGTATTATTGTTTGAAGAGATTTTGATTGAGTTGTGTGTTGGTAGGACCCTCTATGGGTGTGGCTAGTTATGAATGGATTTAGGTGATGAATTGTGCATTTGGGCAATGTTAGAATTATAGGTAAGTTATGGTAAAATTTTAGTAGAAATAAAGTGTTCTAGGTGTTGTTATGGGGTGAGAACAACCTAGGGAATGAAATAGGTGTTGTAAGGGATTTATTTGGATTAGTTAACCACTCTTGAGTGGATATAAGAGTTGGAAAGAAGAAGAGTAAAATTTGTAGCAATTTGATGTTGAAGTGCATTGGAATAACTAGAAAAGAACTAGAGTGCAAGACCTTGAAAATAAGAGTTGGACTTGGGCATAGGTAATGCATTTGTATAGGAAGGATTTGGAATGGTCCAAAATGGGTGAGAACAAGAGGTGAGTTGTCAAGAGGAGTTTGGAAAAATGCACTAGAGTGCATAAGTGCAAGAATGAGGATTTAAGTTGTAAAAATTGGACAAGAGTTGGGTGGAGAATTTGAGTAATGATTTGAGGAGGTTTAGAGCATGATTAAGAGTGTTTTAAGGTGGTTAAACATGTTAGAAAGCAAGTGGAAGGTTAGGGAAGAAATGGGTAGAAGATTGGAGTTGAAACCAAGTCAAAATGAACATTCTGCCTTCGACCTCCCCAGAGGGCTGGGTCGGTCGTGGGTCGGTCGGGCTGGAATCGCTTTCTGGCTTCGACCTACCCAGGGGGGCTGGGTCGGTCGTGGGTCGGTCGGGTCCAAAAAAAAATTAAAAATTAATTAGATATATATACATATATATACTATATATATATATATATGTAAGTGAGGCATTAGTGCTAAAGTAATGAAGGTAAGAAAGTTAAGCACACTTGAGTAAAACTAAGATTAATGGGATAACGGGGGTTAATTATAGGAGTATTAGTTAACTACATACCGTAATACCTTAATGTTAATAGAACCGCTTGATATGTGATCAGTGATTCGAGAATAACCCGAGGAACATGAGATGCCGCGGTAAAGTTAATCCATGGTGAAAGGTATGATTTTCTCATGCCCCGTATGCTAATAGTGTTACTCTGATTTGTGTGCTTGTATGCTTTTGTGTATCATCACCTAAACAAGATTAATGCACGAATCAGATTGATTGCACCTTCTTGTGCTAGTATTGTATTATTCTTTGTTGGATTATGGTTTGAATTTGAAGTTGGTATAACCCATGAAATTTTTGGTTGTGGATGAGGTGCTTGAATGTTGAATGTGTACTATAGTTCGACTCATAGTTGAGTCTTGTTTGATTAGTGACTCGTAGAAAGAGTTATGTCATGAATTAATGAAAACGTGGAAACGCACTAAAACTATCAAACCAATAAACGATAACGCAAACCTATGAACTCACTAGAATGTGAGAGAGTGTACGGGATCAGTAAACTCCCGATAACGGTTAGAGAACCGAGTTGATTTAATCCACAAAACAATTAATGGTGGAAGTATATAAGGAACTTCTATTTAGAGGATCGATGATTGTCAAGACATGAACCTTGAGAGAAGTAAAGAATGGTAAGGGATCACCAAACCCTCATAAAGATAGTCGACCCACAATGAGAGGATCCGACTAACATGAACAATGTCCCGAACATGAGAGTATTCGATACGTTGGGTAAAATCTTAAATCTAAGAATACTCGACATTGAGAATTCCCTAAGCTAATGGAGGATATCGAGAGAGATACTTCTAGGCTAATCTATGAGATTATGAAATAACTCTGAGAGAGGAGTTTGGGAATTTGAGTAGTCGGTAGAGAACCGGACATTTGAGAATTTGAGGAGCTAATTGAATAGTTCCATTTGATTGTAAGCCCGGTGGTGAGTCTTGTGTATGACTCTACCCGGAGTCATGGGCAATGACTTAAAAGATGCCTTTGAGTATTTGATTTGAGTATTTGATCGAGAATTGAGATTGAAATTGAGTAGAGTATGTGAGTTGAAATTGAGTTGAGTACTGTAGAGTTTGATTGAGGTTGAGAGTAAGAGAAATTGTGTAAGGGTAACCCAAGAGAATGGGTAAGATAATAATTAAGTGACCAAGGCATAGTGAGGTAGAAACCCTCAAGCCTAAGAGTAAGTTAATACTAACTAACAAACTTGTTGTGTTAGTGTGATTGTATTCCTTGTTGAATGCTTTTGTTTGTGAGCATGTTTGTTGAAAAATGAACCGCATGTTCTCAACCAAAGTAGTCGGCGTACCCCCGTTAGCATGCGGGGTATGCGAATTTCATATGCAACAATTTGCTGAGCCCCTAGGGGCACCGTTTTTATTTTCTAGGTGCATTGAAGTCGATCACCGTCCGAGAGTGTAAGACGGGGTTGCTGTATAAGCGGGGTAGTTGGCTAGGAACGTTGTATTTATTGAAATAATGTATATGAGTCCGATTTGTTTTCGGCAGACTTGAGAATTGTAGATACTCGGTATGGAACAGAATTGAGGTTGTATTTGTATAATATGGAATTGAAGTTTGTGTTGGTTGAGATTTGGTTAAGGAATAGAATGTATCATTTGTATAGAGTACTCGGTATAATAATCCATCAGACCGATATTGTATTGAATTGTTGTATTGGATTTGGCCTTGTTAGTCACGTGGGTGGCTAACGGCATTGTAATACCCACCGTTGGTAGTTGATTTCTGCTTTTTTGATGTTGGTAATTGAGACGGGTTAGGAGTTAATGATTGGATTAGCGGTATGGGTGTTACAAATTTGTTCAAGCATCTACACATCGAAGTGTTCAAGGTTCAACAAGATTTGAAAATGCATGGAGTTCCACGTGAAGAACTGATCATGCTTTTTGTGTTGTAGCTCGTTTGGTTTTTATTTTCAAAATGGAGGGTTAAGAATTTTTTTTGTGTGTTGCTGGACTTGCTATGAAGTTATGTTCATCTATGGTGTGAAGGGTAACAACACAACTTTTAAATGTTTTGATACAAAACAAAGCTTGGGATGCTTAAAGATTGAAGATGTCAAATATTATATATATCATTTATGAGCTATGAACACCTATTTTATGTCTAAAGTTCCATTATATGTTTTTGGTTCAAGATTATTGTTTATGGTTTGAACAAGTATATTAGATTTAGGCTTTAACAAAGCATTCAGGAAAATTAGGTTCAGGTGAATTTGGTTCAGGTTAGGGATGTCAATCCTGACTCGAACCAGAAACCCGACCCAAAACCGACCCGAAAAGCCGGATTTTGGTTAAGATTTTTGACCGGAAAAGATTTTCAGGTCGGGTTCGTGTTGAGTCATTAAAAACCGTTTTGAGTTCGGGTTGAAAACCATCAACCCGTTAGCTCGAAAATGAATAAATAAATAAATATAGAAAATATGTTATACTTCATGACTTAGTGTTTAGTGATTAATTTATGACTAAACCAAATATTTAATTAGTACTTTATGATTAAATGTAGTACATAATAATTAATTAATATTAAAGATATTTATTTATTATATAATCCAAAATGTAAAAAAATAAAATAAAAATGGGTCGGGTTTGGGTGCTACCCGCTTAGGATTTGGGTTGAAGTAATATAACCCGCTCCGGTTTGGGTCAGGTTCGAGTTGACCTAAACTATTTTCGGGTAAGGTTCGGGTTGAGCTCAATCCGATCTGAAATCCGATTTTGACACCCTAGTTCGGGTGAGTTCGGGTTTGTAGCAAATTACGGTTTGGTTTGGAATGTTTCGGGTTTTCAAGACACATGTCAGGTTACATGATTAAGTTTAAAATTGGGTTTGGATCAGGTTGAGTTGAATCAATTTTTCGGGTTCGGGTCACTTTTTCCAGGTCTAGGTGGGCTTCTGGTGAAGAGAAGGTTTTACACTTTGTCTTCATATTGTTCCACCTTCGTTGGCCAGCTCAAGCATATATAATTGGGACATTCCTCCCCTCGGTGGTCGGCTCACTGTAGCTTTAGGGAGTGGGTACATGTTTAAGAATCATAAAGAACATAGTTAGTTTCTTGGTAAACATGATTAGGGTATGATTAATTATATCATAACAACACTAAGATTTTTAGTTTATTTGAATGATTAATTGATCATAATTTTGAGTAGGTTTGTGATAGTCGAGTTTAGTGATCTTGTGTATTGTGTGTAATACAACTTAAATGAAGTTATTGTATGAATGTCATGCTAGACTAGGGCTCTAATAGGCCTGTCTTATTTCTGTTCGATATTGTGTTTGAAAGTATAGAACCAGAGTTATTTTTAATTTTTGCGACAGTTTGATTGAGTTCCAACATTGTGTTATGATTCGTTGTTACTGTTCTTGTTAGCTGTATTATTCACATGTTATTGATCATTGTTGCTTATTATGATTTGTGATATGTAACATGATGATGTATATATTTGCATACTTATTCACTACGTTGTATCTGATGGATTGATTATACGAAATAACACAGTTGAAATTTGGAGTAATATTTGCTGAATACTATGATGTTGAAACTAACGAATTTGTCTGATAAGATGTAAAAGTATACATCATCTAATTGGGTTATCTTAGTTGTGCTTCCTGCGAAATGATTTGTAGATAACATTCTTTGTTTGACTGTTAGAGATATTAGTAATTGATCAATATATTACGCAAAACGTGGATTATGAAATACTGAAGTAAATGATACTAATAATTAGAATTATGCTTTTCTATATTTTAGATACTAAAAAATTAGTTCCTAAATACTAGATTTTTTTTTCGTTGATTAGTTTTATTTTTTTTTATCTTGCAAAGCAGAGTAGTTGATCAACATTGTTTAGTCTTTGGACCGTTAAGTCTAAGCTAGTTGGTATCGGGCTTTAGTAGATTCAAGGCCCGCTGGTTTTGTAAAAGAAAATCTAAAGAGAAGAACAAAGAGAAGTTTCTAAAATCTTCTCTTTGCTGTTTAGAACGTCGTTCTACGCTTTCCTTCTCTTTCTTTTCGAGTGATCTCTCTGTGTTCCAACTGATCTGCTGCAGAAGGATTCTGGTGGAAGATTTTGGTTTTCTCAGTACAGGATTGGATCTACCGGTGTAAGTAGTTTGTTCAGTGTTTTTAGGTTCTGCTTGTCTGTGTTTTCTGGTTCTTGGTTCATCAGCGTTGTTGTCTGATTTGTTCAAATCGTCTTCTCGGTTGGATCTCAAGGGAGGAATCGCGGTAGTCTATTTGTCAGGTAGGTGGTAGACGGATTCAGCATGGGTGTGTTCGCCCATGAGGATTGATTTGGTTTGAATCTCTATTTCGATTAATTGATTTTGTTAGTTTTGATTTGATTATTGGATGTTGTTCTAACTTGTTTTGATCATTGAATTATCGATCCTCATGGTTCCTGTTTCTTCCCAGTATTTTGCTGATAATCAAAACCATGTGTTGAATCTGTGGAGTTCTGTAAAAAACGATGTGGTTTTCGTCTTGTCTGGACAGGTTGCGCGGACGATTTCAAGTTTTCTCATTGTTTCCGCGTTCGGACTTCCGTTCGGACTTGTATGTCTGAACGATATGCGAGGACGTAGTCTGGATTTTACTTCGACTTTTGTTCGGACTTCTAAGCCCGGGCATAATTCTAGACATCGTAAGGTTTTAATTCTTCACTTTTGTCCGGACTTCCCAAGCTCGGACACAAGTTTGGGACATCTCACAATTATCGTCTTGACTTCTGTCCGGACTTCCAAGCCTGGACACAAGTCCGAACACCCCTCTGTTTATGGTTTTAAATGCTCGTTTGAATCCCGTTTTGCTTTCTATTTTCTGTGCTATGTTTACTATGATTGTGTTCAATGTTTTGCTTGTGTTGTTCGTATACTTTTTTTACTCTTAGATGATGTATTTGTTTTGGGACCTGGCTTATTGTCTTCTAAGCCGTGGATGACTGGGTCGAGTTATCCCGCAGCATGTTGCGTAGGGTGTCCTTTCGTTTCTTCTATACATGCACTTTCCCGTTCTGCTTTGGACTGACGGGTCCATTATGTTATCTATGGTCTTCTGACCCATTGGTCTTCGGGGCTCTTATGTGTGCTTTGAGCTAGTGTACTCACCCTTCTCTTTGATACTTCTGATTTGTTTAGTTTCGAATGTGCTTTTCGACTGTTTTGGTGTGATTGGAAATTGTTCTCCGTTATGAAGTTTCTATACATTTCCATATTTATTGATATATCTAAGCTATGTTCAGTATAACGTTTTGAGCGTGC
Organism: Limonium bicolor; assembly: GCA_023374045.1. Classification (NCBI taxonomy): domain Eukaryota; kingdom Viridiplantae; phylum Streptophyta; class Magnoliopsida; order Caryophyllales; family Plumbaginaceae; genus Limonium; species Limonium bicolor. The sequence goes on from CM041780.1 coordinate 105,836,596, forward strand.
TTATGTTAGTTTACTATTTATTGATTGCGTGGTTGCCTACCCTATTTCACTTCACTGTTTTACAGATTAAGTTGGTCAATCATCTGAAGGTTGCTCTACTTGATATTGTATTGACTTCCATTGTTTGTTATGCTGACATTTGTAGAACTGGTCTTCTAATCTATTTATTTTGATTGTTGCTTTGTTTTGTCCTGTGTCCGCTTTTGGGGAGTTCGTTTCGATGAGTATTTTCTCTTTTAATACAAGTAGTAGATTTTGGTTAATATGATCAGATCTTTGTAGTCTTGCGTGTCTCAATTCTGTTATGGCACGTGACGTGTTAGGACCTTAGAACTAGTCCTTTTTGGGTCGTGACAATAATATATTATATAAATATGTAACTCTGTGTGCTATTATGAATTACTCCCTCCGTCCCATTCACTTTGTCCCCTTTACTATTTGAGCTTGTCGTTTGACTTCAATATTTACATGTAAAATAATATATTTTTATAAATTTTTTTATAATAGAATCTTTATGTGAAAACTATATATTGTAAAAATTATTTTATCTTATATATTTAATATTGAAGTGGAAAAGCGTGCCAAAAAGCAAATGAGACACTTATGACGGGACAGAGGTAGTATAAAATTATGGTTATATGATACACTTTTTGGAATTTTAGCAATATTTTTCAATTTATACACGTAATGAGAAAAATTCAAACGCAAACTTAAAATCCGCCTATGTTTTTACAATAAAAGAGATTGAGAGGTCAAAGTTTGAATGGCACGCTAAGGCTTATAGCGTTCAGCCTGGAGATTGTACGGGACGGACATACCGTACTTGGTGCAGCCACATGCCACAGTGGCAAAGAATAATACATGTCAGCATCCTATATCAACGCTGATGAACGGGAACAAACTCATTAACATTTTATTGTCATTAAATGTTTGTAACTTTTTAAATATAAGTTCAAAATAAAAAAAATTACACCACTGTTTATCTAAATTCAAGCTCTTTAAAACAAGACCAATCATGGATATATTTTGACAAGTTTAAAAATTTATGTTAATTACATGTACATATCAACATTCATTAATGACACTTATGATTCACCACATACAATTTAAAATACACCAAATAACATTAATAATTCACCACAAAACAATAATGATTCAGTATTTGTTTTGAAATTTATTATCTACACCACTTATTAGTTAATGAATCATGATACCAATTTTAATGAATCATAATATCAAATTTAATGAATCATAACATAATTTTAGTGTATCATCATTAACATATAAAAATAAAAATTGTAAACAATAATGCAACACAAATAATATTTGGTAGGTAAGAAAAATACATGATTCATCATATAAGGTTTAAAATACATTACAGTACAATAATAATACACTAAACAATAATGATTTTTTATCGGTTCCAGAGTTTGTCATTTAATTCACTATTTATTAGTTAATGAATCATAATATCAATTTTAATGAATCATAATATCAATATTAATGAATTATCTTCATTTTAGTGTATAATCGTAACATATAAAAATAAAAGTTTTTACACAATAATACAACAAAAATAATATTTGGTATGTATAAAAAATACACGATTCATCATTTAAGGTTAAAATACACCATACAACAATAATAATACACTATAAAACAATAATAATGCACTATAAAACAATAATGATTTTTATCAGTTCCAAATTTTGATATTTAATTCACCACTTATTAATTAATGAATCATAATATCAAATATTTATGAATAATAATATCAAAACTAATGAATCATATTATAATTTTAGTGTATCATCATTTACATGTAAAATAATTTTTTTTAAAGTTGTCAAAATATATCCATGAGTGGTTTTGTTTTGAAGAGCTTAAATTTAGATGAACAATGATATAATTTTTTTCATTTTGGACTTATATTTTAAAAGTTATAATCAATTAAAATTAATATAATAAAAAGACAGCCCAATCAGTAAAAAAATAATCCAGTCAACAGCTGACTGGACTGACTAGTGGACATGGATGAACCACACCAAATATTACGCGGGACGTCCGTGGCGTCTAATCTGCGTATAGCGTTGGGTGTACACCCATAAACGAGAGATGAAAGTTACACTTCCTTTCTTTTTGTCTTTCTTTTGTCTTCTTGTGTCTTCTTGTGTCAAATTCAAGGTGCCTCCTGAGCGCGTCAAAGAGTGAGCAGGTCGTAGTACCGTGTCTTTTCCGCTGCTGCTGCCATTCTATCTTTTTGAAGATTAGAGTAGAGTGGGAGTAAATTCATGTGAAAGATTTTTACACCCTAAATGGAAGTACTCCTAAAGATTACCTTCTCGTCAGTCTTTCTTCTTTCATCTGAAAGGCCAGAATGTAGAAACCGGAACTAATGGAGAGATGACATTGACCTTTGCTATTTCGAGCTATACATAGCTTTGTATTTCCGATATTCTCCTACAAAAAGAAGTAACAAGAGAATGCCTTGCCATTCAAAGGAACTAATAATAATATCCACTTTGAATAGCGTGAAAGGAATCTTAGCTTATTTCTGTAACAAAAGTAAAACATTTTCTAAAACTATGATGCCCCCAAAATGAAAAAGGTATTAAGAAGTGTACATTCACTTTATCTTCCTTTTCTTGCATTCAATTGCTTTTTGTTGTTTGATCCAAGCACATTTCTTGTTTCTTTTTGCTTTGAGTCGCTGGATCCAATAACTGCACCAGTAATTATTGTTGACATTTATATCTTTGATTGCATTTCAATCAATCTATTTGAGGGTATCATCATTACATAGATAGTTATGGTCGGATATGACATGGTTGGTGATTTTTTATTGAAGCTATAACATAGTCAATTTCCTTCAAAATTGAAAGTTGCAACTTTATTTTAGAATTCACGCAACAACAATGATCGTGGAGTAGAAAAAAGGGCCTCACTCACGTGTCTTACTTAGCTTGTGCCCGTGGTGTAAAAGAGTAATGAAGAAGATTGAGCATGTGTTGTTTCAGTGTCCTAACATTGCTCAGGTGTGGGAGAATATATGAGGTGGTGGAATGTGCTGTTTGTTTTTTCAGGATAATATAGCGAATATTATATGTGGTCTGGTTCTCTGTTCGTCTTGCCGCTAAGTCTCGTGTTTGGAAGTCTACTTTTTGTTATGGGGTTTACTACATTTGGTTGCTGCGGAATAATGTGGTTTTTAGAGGAGAAGGTTGCGAGGCTGATCGTGTGGCTGTTCAGGTAAAGCTTGGCGTGTGGAGGTGGACGAAGTCGTGGTGGAAGGATCTTCCTCTCCCGTGTAACTCTTTTAGGTCTTTCTTCCTTGAACGATTACTTGTAGGTGTTAGTGTAGGTGTTGTATCGCCGTTGAATCCCCTTTTCTGATGGTTTGGTTGCTATTGTCGCTCTATTGGTAGATTGATATTTAGCCTTGTATTTTGATGTGGTGGGTATTCTTTTCCCCTTTGAGTTTTTTTCCCACCGGATTTTGCTTGGAGTGGTTTTAACGAGACCCATCTTTCCCCTCTGAGTTTTTTTCCCACCGGGTTTTGCTTGGAGTTGACCAGGTTCATTTTATTATAACAGACTCTGAGTCTTAATTATCAAAAAAATATGTCATTTTTAATTTTTTGTTCATTAATACTACCTACTATAGGCCTAATTAAAATGTCATGGTCTACCCATTATTTGCCCACACACGTATTCTTTCAAATTTTTATCAGCCGATATAGAGAACGTTAAATAGGACGTTAAGTTTATTTTCCCCATTTGATACTGCTTTGAATAGACAACAAGATGTAGTTGCACCGTTTGATATGAACAATTGTGTTCTTCAGATCATTATACACTATTAATTAGGGCAACATCCTAAAATGTTCCTATTGATGATATCTATTAGGGTGGATTTTCTCTTCACTCCTATTGTATTACAAATAAGAACTTTTGGCATGTCATAAAGGGGTGATTATATAAACTTATTCCATTTGACAACATCTATTAGGGTGATTTTACAAGTCGTTTGATTTGCTGTTGTTAAGTGGTGCAAGGAAACATTACTCTGGTTAGTAATATTTCCGAGAACAAGATTTGTGCTGCCCAATTTACAAGTATCTAAATTAGCCAATTTTATTTATATCGTCCGATACAAAATTTATACACTTAATTACATCCTTTTATTCAAAAATCTAAATCATTTTGGAGATGAATCTAGATTATATCCAACTTTTAATAGGAGAGAGTATTATATCTTGTTAGCTTTTGTAAACAATAATAGTTACTATAGAATTTGTCATATCTTCTTTATTATAATCAATTTATATTAACAGCTAGCAAGCCCCGACAGGGGACCTTAATCTTTTGTTGACTGCTCAAACCCATTACTTTAAATTCTACTAAAAATCTAATAGACAACCCGTGGTAAAATGAACTCCTAGAGTAAAAGGTCTTTTTTTTTATCAAACTTCTAAATTACTGGAATTTATGTAAGGGTAACCGTACAATTTAGTTATCTGTATATGCATGGTTAGTCTCGTAATGTCATTTTTAGAAAATTGATTTCATTTTCAAACTATGGAGTATTATATATGTCTCATCAGGATTGTCCTGCTTTCTTTTTAACATGTTTTCTCACTTTAATATTTAACAAATAATATAAAAATTTTATAAAACTAAAGTTATCAAGTTATAAAATTATTTTCTCGTATATATTATATATTAAAGTCAAACAATATGTGAAACAGTAAATATGACAATCCTAATGGTACAGAGCTAGTATAAGTGGCTAATCATTTAACTTAATACAATTTTCTTGGTTATTGTAGATAGAGTTAAATTTTTTTCATGTTCATAGCGTTGTTGTGATAACAACCTAGATGAAAGATGAATCAATCTAAGGGGTCGTTCGAAGGGCGCGAGTAAACGCAGGAAATCCTGCGTTATATTTAAGTCGACCATAGTTAACGAATAAGAGGATGACAACTCTGTTTTTGTGGGGTCTGGTGGTATAAATCAACTAATAGAAAAATGACATGTGTCCTACTAACCACATTAAAACAAAATCGCGGCTGTCGAACGAGGCCTAAATTACTAGCCGGCTAAGAAATACTTACAACATTAATGTTTCACACATACATTCTTTTACCCATATGGTACATACCACAACTACTAAGCTCACTCATTGGTGGCATCAGGGAAAAGCGACCAGCAACAGCGTTTCAGCTTCTGCGATCCACCAACAAGCTTTAACAAGACCCCAAAACCAGCAACTAACAGCTTCTGTAAGACCATCAGCAAACAACTTCTCAATTTCTAGTAGCATGACCTAACAATTGATAGCTTCTACTTTTTAAATGCATTAGCAAACATTCTATCAAACACCAAATCCTGTATTTGACAGCTTCTACAAAACTATCAGTAGTCAGCTTTTTAAATACACTAATAAAGAGTTTCAATTTCCAGCAGTAGGACCCAACAACAACCGCTATTTTGTAAAACCCCAGCAAACATTCCACCAACACTGCTGGAAAAAAAAGAATAACAACGCCCCTTTAACACAGTTATATTGTAAATCGTTTTTTTTATCATAGGCCGGACATCTTAAACAACGCTTTGTTTACAAAGCGTTGTTTTTGTTGTGAAGCCCAAAGTCAAAAACAACGCTTTGTTACAAAGCGTTCTTTAAAGATACATGTATAAAAAAACTTCAGAAATGAAGCGTTTTTTATGTGTTTAGGCGCGATAAGCATAAAGAACGCTTCTTAAGTGAAGCGTTTTTTATGTTAGCTGAATTATATCCCTCCCGTCCAGTCTTCTCATCAATCAAATCGCGACTGTTCCCCTACCACTCTCTGTATACGCTCTCTGTAAACACGCTAAGATCTCAATCCAAACCATCCCAAATTAAATTTCATTTCGATTCCGCCGCGACACGCCTCTTCTCTTCCCCTTTATCGCCATCTTCACTAGCTTCTAACATTTCTCTGCAACCTGGCGGCCAAACTGTTGATGCATGCGTCAATATCAATCGTCGGCGCCTCGAGCTCTCTCGCTATCGGTAATATTATTGAGCTGCGAACACATATATGCCTATCATTCCTTTAGTTTCATATATATACTCTTCAGTAATTAATTTTGATTTTGCAAATCGCACGAACAGGGAAAAGACCCCGCCGTTGGATTACAACCGGCCCCAAGTATAGCGAAAGGAACAACATACATGCGCGCTAGATCTGTCGGCTCCATTCTTGTGCTGATGAGGTAATTTTGCAAACCGAACTTCTTAATCAGGAAAAATATACATCCTCTGTTTGTTTGGGATTAAGGATTAAGGCGTCTGTTTGTTTGTGATTAAGGCGTGAAATATATTGTGTGTGTATTGTTTGGGAATAATTTGCATGCAAGCAAACTGTGGCGTGCGCATTTGTTGTTAACCTATGTGTGCTTGCAAACCAAACTTGTTAATCGGGAACATATATACTATGTTTATCTGTTTGTTTGGGATCGATTAACGGCGTGAATAAAGTGTGTACGTGTGTTTGGGAATAACTTTGCATGTAGACCAACGGACTTGCGCGCTGGTTTTTATAACTATATATGTGCTGATTGTTGTTAATCAGACGCGTTTGTTGTAGTATATATGTGCTGATTTTTACTTGCTGGTACAATTAATGGACTTGAGAATTAATGTGTAATATAATGCGTTTCGGCATGCATACAAATATAGTATATATGGCGAAATTAATTTGGTTAGATTTATAGGGTGTATTAATTAATGCTATATATTATATTATAGTATAATCTAGGGTGCAAATATTAGATGACTATAGGATGTATTAATTAGTTACAAAGACATAGCATTACGGCAGCTTGCCTGACGTATTCCCTTCCCCATATTGTTTTTACCTTAACATCCACCCAGAAGTTTATCTACATTTCTACCAATACCAACATCAAAAACTTTTAAGTTCCTTCACATTCTTCTCAGAGTTGTTATCCGGTCAAGCTAGGCATTCCAATTAACCCTCTAATGTTTTGGAAATCTATATGACCACCATTGGCCATATTAGAGACCTCTAGCGCTACTTACAGCTTCTTAATTTCTTGTAGTTTTATTTTAGTATCCCTTTACATTTTTTGGCTAGCGCCTATGACCTTCGATCGTCATCAACCTATAATAAAAAAAAATTGAACTCGGACGGGCCCCCCAACTTTATTTTCCTTCTCGACATTTCTTCTCTCCTTTTTGATTCCTTTAGTCACCTCTGACTAGTATGTATGTTGTAGAAGCTTCAGTAAACCGAGCAATCAGAACTGGACAGCACTGAAACATCACAGAGAAAATCAGATAAAAAGTCAGACGAATTTGGCCGATGTAGACGGTTGCTGCCTCTGTTGAAGATGAAAGTACCGACGATCATGATGATTCTTTTACTGATACAAAAGAGACAAAGAAGAAAAACATGGTACAAAGAGACAGAGGCAGATATAGATGAAAGGATGAATGAGAACTCAGAAACAGAGAGGTTGAAGAAATTAGCTAAATAGTTAAGTGAGGCTGCCACGAAGTAGAGTCCGGTGGCGATTAACGGATTACCGGCATACTTCATAACCTTGAATGAAGAAAATGGTTTTCTAGAATAGTGGTATCAGGAGGATAAGAGGAAACTTAGTCAATTATATGGTGGAATGGGGGACTATATGAAGATAAAGTGGTACCACATCTCCCGGTTGATGAGTTTCATGTCTTATGGATGGAGAAGGTAGACGCTTCTCCATCTCTAGTTTTGATTGGATCTTCTTTCAGTTTTGAACATTGATAGGTCTGAGAAATCTTTAAACGCTAGGACATGACTGTCTGTAGATTGCATGTAGTCATTTGGAATACTAGTCACACTGTTGATGTGGGGTGCATCGTATCTTTTAAAAAAAAAAACTAGATGAAGGTCCCTTGGCAATTAAAAAGATTGAGAGATTCCCCCTAAGTATGATTCCCCCTGAGTTTGCATGTTAAACGACTTTAAAACAATGATAGCAATAAGTGACAGTTTTTATGCACAATAAGTGACAGCTTTTATGTTATACTGTAACCTTAGTAGATAACTTTCTACTATGGTTATAGTATAACATAAAAGCTGTCACTTATTGTGCATAGAAGCTGTCACTTATTGAGTTATCTACTAAGGTTACAGTATAACATAAAAGATGTCACTTATTGTGCATAGAAGCTGTCACTTATTGATAGCAATAAGTGACAGCTTCTATGCACAATAAGTGACAACTTTTATGTTATACTATAACCATAGTAGAAAGTTATCTACTAAGGTTACATTATAACATAAAAGTTGTCACTTATTGTGCATAAAACTGTCACTTATTGCTATCATTTGTTAAAGTCGCTAAACATGCAACCCAGGGGGAATCATACTTAGGGGGAATCTCTCAATCTTTTTATTGCCAAGAGTTTTCATCTAGTTTTTTTTAAAAGGTATGATGCACCCCACATCAACAATGTGTGGCTAGTATTCCAATTGACTGCATGCAATCTACAGACATTCATGTCCAAGTGTTTGAAGATTCTCCGACCTATCGATGTTCAAAACTGAAAGAAGATGCGAATCCAATCCAAACTGAAGATGGAGAAGTGTCTACCTTCTCCACCTCCGTTTCCATCCCACCTCCGTTTCCATCCATAAGTCATGAAACTCAACAACCGGGCGATCTGGTCCACCACTTTATCTTCATATAGTCCCCCATGCCACCATATAATCGACTAAGGTTCCTCTTATCCTGCTGGTACAACTACTCTAGAAAACTGTTTTCTTCATTGAAGGTCATGAAGTATGCCGATAATTCGTTAATCGCCACCGGACTCTACTTCGTGGAAGCCTCACTTAACTATTTAGCCAATTTCTTCAACCTCTCTGTTTCTGAGTTCTCATTCATCCTTTCATCTGTATCTGTCTCTGTCTCTTTTGTATCATATTTTTCTTCTTCTGTCTCTTTGTATCAGCAGAAGAATCATCATGATCGTCGGTACTTTCATCTTCAACAGAGGTAACAACTGTCTTAGCGAATTGGAAATTTCTTCTCAGGTACGTATTATAAGTACTTTTGTGTTTGAATTGGTGATTTTAATTATTTGCGCATGTTTGGATAAGTTTAAATGGTGTACTTAATCGCTTTTATAATTCTATTGTGCGGCTTGTTGATTTCTTCTCAATACTTATTCACAAGCCGATCGATCTGAAGTTTGTCAATAAGGAGAGGGCGCACACATGTGTTTGATTGCACTAAATTGATCAGAATAAGTCATGAGATCTATATATCTTTTCTTTTTTTCAAATGGTTGTATTGTACATGTTATGATCGAAGTACTTACCATTTTTAGTGTTTTGGTTAACTAGCTAGTTACAAATGTTGTATTGATCGATACTACACTTAAGCGTATGTGCGCTATATTGCAAACAAAGTACTAATGATGTTGATCTATTAATTAAAATTCTCCATTTGGTTGATATGGTATATTCAATACAAACAGGTTTTGAATGATTTTGTGATTTTAATTTTGTGTTATGCGCAGGGTAATAAATTGTATAAAAAATAAAAATATAAAAAAAAAGACCATATAAGAATGCTTATAATGATAAGCGTTTTTTATAAATACTCATAAAGAACGTTTATAATAAACAAGCGTTTTTTATAGTCGGGCATAAAGAACGCTTCAACCTTGAAGCGTTCTTTATGCCTCGTAGATTCCCGCCGCCTTATCCACTTAAAAAAACGCTTTAGGGATAAGCGTTCTTTTAAATTAATGTATAAATAACGCTTACAACGCGTTCTTTAAGAGGCTCGACCATTTGCGTCGTCGGCATAAAAACGGTTATAAAGCGTTCCAAAAGACAAATAAAAACGTTGTTTATCCTTTTTTTTCAGCAGTGAAACACCAAATCCAGTAGTTGACTGCTTCTACAAAACCATCAACGGACAGCTTCTTAATTTCCAACAGTAAACCAAATAACTTCCCCAACAACTGTCCCCAAAGGAATCCAAATGTTTAATCATTCATAAAAACATTAGAAAAAATAAAATCTACACATTTGGAATTTAAAGAAGATACGAAAAGAGAAGATATAGCGGAAGACCAATCCTTAATGGTTTATATCATCTGTTACAACCTGCTTCCTCAATTGATTACTAGCAAACACATCTTCAATGATGTTTAAAAAACACAAACAATTACATATAGTACTCAATCTATATTGGTGATTATGTTCTACACTATACCTAAAACATTTTATACTAGATTAGTATTATTCTTTCTTTTTACTCCCGAATTACCATTGCTCATAAATTATATGTAACTCCTCAACAGAAGTTAACGGGCAAGTATAAGTATCATACCACAACTAAACCTTATAACAATAGCAACATTAGTTGACTTTTATGATATTTAAGAAAAATATAATTATGAATTTAGTTATATCTATTTGTACATTGTAAGCAATATGATGTGTACTTCCAATTTTTTTGATAAAATTTAACTTAAATATAGTGATATATTTAGAAAAATAAAATAATGTATTTGAATTTTTATAATTATGTCAAGATTTTGAAAAACATACATACATACAAAAATAAAGTTAATGGTCTAGATAAGTCTAATTATAAAGTCTCAAAAGTCTAGTGAAATATTTTTTGAAAATTCAATTAAAATTTTACAAGTAAATTTCAGTTATATATGTAGTAAAAGTTGATAGTTTTTTTTTTAAATATTACTAATATAGTATTAGTAAAATCCAATAAATAATTCAAATACACTAATAAAGTGTTTTAATAAATGTAATAATACTAATATCAATAAGATAATGGTAACTATTGTTATTACATCAACATCACATAAATATTTATCCTGTATCATCGTCACCTCAATATGATACGGCGTTTATACGGTCTTTTTTTCAGTGTCATTCTTAATCACGTCTTCTACTAGTATCATTTTTAAAACATGCAAACACCACATATTTGCGTTCATTGAATCATGGTGAATGAGATGTATGATTGTATCGTAGGGAGGTCATATGAAGCGGAAGCCAAATCTTATCCGCCAACACCTCCCTTGTATTTTTATCCAATTGTAGAGTAAGCAAAAGTAAACAAACACTGGAAGGATAGCAAACTAGTACACTTTTCATTTATTTAAAGGGACTAGGAGGAGCTGGATAGAATAGATGGGCAAGCGGTTAGGGTGGACTAATTGTTTGTCCGCGTTAGAGCTTATAGTCAAAGATGCATTATATTTATGAGATTTTATAATTATATAACAATGAAGATGACTGTGTAAGATCTAGATTAATGTGGCTAAAACTTGTTACGAACGTTTTACTTTTATTTTAATCTATTAGTTATATATCTATTATTTGTGGAAACTGGCGGTTTTACAGTCAATTTTTTAGTTTAATTTATTATGAAATATATGTAATTTTTAAAATATGCCATATGCATATAATGGTGATTTTCCAGTTACAATTGGTTTTTAATTTTGGATACCCGAGACACTCCCACTCTCTACGATGGACACATTATTGTTAAATTAGTTATGTGGTCACAAAATAAGCAGTTAATTTTTTAAACTTGCAGTCAAAGATGCGGTTAATTTTTAGAAAACATACAGTTACAAAATTATTTTTTGTGTATTTTTAAATATTTTTGAAAATTTTGAATTATTAATATTACAAATATATGTATATTTTGTTTTATTTTTATAAATTATAATAAAAATTATTGATATAAAAAAGATAAATTTTTAAAGGGTTAATATTTTCTTAAAACTTATTCTTAATGAACATGTAACTATTTAATTATTATCGATTTTTTAACACCTATTTATTTTTATGAAGTGTCATCGTTTATTATTTGTTAAAAAAAATCCAGTTAACGGGTTAATACAAGATTGATTACCATTTCTCTTCAAGTATGATCCGTTCACGGATATAAAAGCAAAGGAAGTGTTGTGTTTTTGTTTTCTTGTCCATAAAAAAGAAAAAAGTGTTCCGTTTGATCAAAACAAAGATGATTATCGGCTTTCTTTTCTCTTTGTCCCTATTAACCAATGTAAAACCGAACGGCCGGACATGTCCAAAAAGGAAACTATGGGGTCACCTGCGAACATTTTTTTTTTTTTTTCATTTTTTTGAGTCCAAATTTTGTTTCATTTGATTAATTTTTACAGGATGGGCTGAACCTGAATATGTAAGAGGAGGTGAGATGCTGAAATGTGACATTGTTTGTTTTGAAGGTCTGATAATGGGCTTTAGTTGAATCCGTTCGTCCGTCTTATCGTCATACTAGGCCTATTTTTACTGGGCTTTCTTTCTAGCCCAAACTATTATCCCGAACAACAATTATTTTCCCTCCCATTTAAAGACCAGACCATCTAGCTTCGTCATCTGGCTCCTTGCTTCTTCCCGAGCCTAAGGCCCCGAACGAACCGAATCGATTTCTTCTGGATGTTCCTCCTTGACCACTAACCGCTTTTTTTTTCAATGGCTTTTCTTCACAAAGAAGTTTGTACATTTTGAAGAGAAAGAGATAAGGACACTGTTAGAATAGGTCCCACCACAGATATAATTTCAAACATCCACCACGAACGATCCAGAACACATTTCCTCCATCGTGATCAAACCAAACCATTAATCACAAAAGAATCAATCAATCAATCAACCGACATCACTTGAATCCAAAACCAAACCCTAAATCCTTTTATCTGTAGCGTGAGTAACATCCAATTCAGAATTCCGGTCATCAACAACAACCTTTACTACTACTACCACCACCCCAACTCACAAAGTCAACAACCAACCTTTTACACAAATGAATCTAATCCCCCAATTCCAAACCACACCTATGATCAATCCATCTTCACTTACACCATCTTCATCTCCACCACCACAACCCTCTACATCACCATTAATACTACGCAACAGAGTATCCGGTTCTTTTTACTCTCTTTTGCTCACCGTTCTTCATCCCTTTACTCTGCTTCATTCTTCCGTTATTCTGTATCGTTCGTCTTTTCCGTCGATTCGTACGTCGTCGTCGTCGGCGCCGGAGGAATAGAGATGGGAAGGAGGAGTTGAGAAGATTGAACAATGTGAAGAGGAATAGGAGAAGAAGATAAAGAAGAAGAAGTTGTGACGCCGTTGTTGGCAAAGGTATCTTGAAGTCAGATTGGATTAGCTGGTTGGGAGGGAATGATTTATGATGATTTTGGAATGGATTGTATGATGATGAGAGATGGGAGTTGAATTTGTTTTTTATTGATAAGTTGTTTTGTTTGGTGATTGAGTGGAATTTGTTGTAGAATGTTAGTATCAATTTGTAGTGAGTTGAATTTGTATTATTTGAGAATTTGTTTATTACTGATCCATTGCTTAAATTAACGCGTTGTGCATATATACATATACTGCAATGCAATTTCCCCTAAACTTGCTTAATAATGTCATCCATAAGGCATTGCATTCCTGTATTGTGAACAAATTTAATTGGCAGGTTTCTTATATAGCAGTTATAATTTAACGAGCTAATGGCACCAACATCTGAAACCAATTTCAGTTCTGATCTAACCCACTTTTATATTTGCGGGGTAAACCACTAAACACAGCAGTTTCATAGCAGAACATCGATCAATATTATATCTACGGAGGCAAGTTGGGTTTTAGGTGAATCAACAAATTTCCTAAGTAATGTATAGCCGAATTACTCTGGATATCCTCGTTGACTCACTGGGCTGATTGTTTTTGACCTGCACTTGGTTTAGCGCTCTGTCTCGATTTAACCTAGATACATAGTAGTGGTTGTGTGGTTGGTACAGCAATGCACATGAGCGCCGTATCTTTTCTGGGATTTCTATTTCCTTTTCTCTAGCACCAGGAGCAGAGTGTTCCAGCCACAGCCAACCTGGTTAGCTTTAATGATGGATGTGGGGTCCTTTAAATTAATTAAACCAAACCTACACTCCAAACCGCATTATTATTAGGCACATACATAATGTATTCATAATACATACATGAATCCAGAATTTGAGAAAATGCAAAAGAACACAGACACAGAAGAATCACTTATGGATTTTGGTATATATTGTTGAAAAGTAAAGTGATTTACACAAGGTAGGAGGACAGCAGAGCATTATACATTGCTTGAGAGAGTCGTTGAACAACCGTTTAATGAAACAAGTGTTTGGTTGACAAAGGTACTAATTAAAGTACCGACTAAACAATGGGTAAATGACAATCATGTTCTATATACTTTCGTCGTTTTTTAATAAAAAAAAAAAAGATTTGTGGCATATGAATTGTTGATTGATTGTTGCTTAAGGAAACACAATCAGAATTAATAGGTTTAGTAGGTAAAGAGTATCAGTTAAGGATTTCATTTGTGTCAAAACTCAAGCATGAATATATTATTATTTCAGAAAAGATTTCAGTAAATAAAATTCTCATGTAAGCATGATTGTAGTATATATAGTCTTAAACATATAAAGACTCTCTTCGACCTAATCCCAAACCCTTTTATGGTTGGTGAAGTAAGTAGATACTAGGTATATGCCTTGTTTCACCTCTCTAATTTCCTTCTTGATAACTGTTATAAAAATTGTAATACGGCACAATTATTTTTTACGAATTGTGTAGATGAGAATAATTGGGGGAGCTACTCAATGAGTTGGGTGGGCTTGGCCCCCCCAATTTTTTAAAAAATTAACAAGATAGTACGTATAATATAACACATTTTATTACAGACCCCTCTAATATTTTAATATGGCCCCCCAAATCCTCTAATATTTTAACATGGCCCCCCAAATTCTCAAAGCTGGCTAGAATAATTATAAAAGAAAGGACATGGGAGTGAAAAACCAACACAATATTTTATTTGTTGCATCCCTCCCAAAATGCAAATGTACAAAATTTTGACTTAAAGCATCGTCTGGGTGGGCTATTTAGAAAGCCAAAATCGTCTTGGTTTTTTTATCGCAATAGCTAAATCATGTTCCTTGAACTCATGAGCGAGGGTATTTATGTTCTTTAACTCATGAGCGAGGGTTGAACAACGGCCAACGGGTATCTATTACTCCCTCCGTCCTGGTCGTCTTTGACGTTTTTTCATTTATATGTTATAAAATATTTTCATAAAACTAATTTTATAATTTATAATTTACCATGTAAAGAATCATTTATAATTTAAATTTAAATTTTTTAAGTATTTATCTTTATATTAAAAATTGAAATCAAACAACATGTATAAGACGTTATTTTAGGATAGAAGAAATAAGATTTAAGAAAAAACAAATTAAAAAAATCAACTAATTAATAATATGGGGTATGTTAGGGGCCGTTCGTTTGCTAGAGGCCAAACGGAGGGCATTAATTTGGGCAATAATCTCGGAACTTTTGGACCACATTAATTTGATTTTTTAAATGGTTCTGATCGTTTGTAAGCTATTATTTTAAAACGTACGGGATGTACAGTGGACGTAAATACACTCATCAGGATCTTCATCACTCATCCTCAATCTTCACAGGCTCGACCGATTCTTCTTCATTGTTGGCTAGGTAGGTTCGATAATTCTGTAGCCTCTTTTTCAGTTTCTTGCTGCAGCTTGCCAACTCAACGAACGCGACAGGTTGGAGCATCTCTAACAGTAGTGGTTTTCTGTTTCGTGACGGGTTGCTGCATCCAGAGATTGAAGAAGAAGCTGGTGCACCCTGACAAGTTGAAAATCGATGACGAAGGAAGAAGAGCTGAAGCGTGCGGTTGAGGCAAAAAGTAGGGTAATGGTGTAATTAGACATGTCATGGGCTACATTAATAGACGTGGTTTTTCCTGAACGCAGGTTTACCAGCTTTATCTTTAAACTCCCAATCTCACATTTCGCTGAGTTTCATCTCTGCAAATCGTCACTCTGTCCCATCCTAAGAGCACGATTTCAGCCCACTGCACCTTAATGGTGTGAGCGAACGGGCCTTAGAAAAAAATATAGAAAATAATTACATTTTGAAATGATGTACTTAGTTTTATGATTTAACCCTCCTCTCATTTCTAGGATCTGTTATGATTCACAATGTACATTTCGAGTTTGTTATGATTTCATTATCCGGTACTAACTGTATATATTGCCTACACCATTATACTTATAATCATTACACGTTAAGAGATAGACTAAGTATACAAAAATACAGCTATTTTCTCCAATAGTATCATACAT
Organism: Limonium bicolor; assembly: GCA_023374045.1. Taxonomy (NCBI): domain Eukaryota; kingdom Viridiplantae; phylum Streptophyta; class Magnoliopsida; order Caryophyllales; family Plumbaginaceae; genus Limonium; species Limonium bicolor. The sequence goes on from CM041780.1 coordinate 105,852,860, forward strand.
ATCTTAATACTACTTATGTTTGCACCGTTTTTGTGAGTAATAATAGAAGTGTGCACAACAACAACAATTAACACGACGATTGACAGATTTATATTGGGTGGCTAGTACTAGTACGTAGCTCGCTGATTGGTTGAAGACTCTGGGTGTTAAAAGCCTGGAATGAATCATAGTACAATCATTACTCGATCTTTTCACAACACCAAATGAATACTTAATACTTCATCGTCGCGCGTGATAGTCGATAAACAAAGGAAACCAGCAGCAGCCACCAGAAGGCAGCATGTAGAAGTGATGCACTATACTACTATCATTTCCTTGGCCGTTTGTGTGTGGGTCCAATTTCGGGAGAAACTAAACTAATGAATGATTCAGTAGTTAAGCGCACTGTGATTCATATCTAGCTGTCGTTTAGCTTAATGATATACCGGAAGTAACTAATGGAGACAGACAGACTATTTTCTGATCTGTATAATTTTAATGATTAACGGACGATCTCATGACTTCTCTTACCTTCCCAACTCTAAACTGTAAAAAATTACTAGTAATTACTTGTACTTAGAAAAACTAATAACATCTTTAAAAATCTGAAGGATACGCTTATATTAAAATGAAACTGTTAGCTTCATGTGCTTACTACTCTCTATTGTCGTGCAATGTCGTGTGATCACCAAGAACATGAAATAAATTCCAAACGTGTGGACCAATGACCCCTCTCATAACATCATCGATCATCACTCTACCGCATCAATCTTCTTAAAGTTGTAAGTGACTACTTTTTTTTTTATAATTGGCTGGTTGTCCAGCTTACATAGCAGTACTGAGGTATGAATGACTTTCCCGCTTAAAGACATTTTAGAGAAAATACATAGAACAAAGTACACAATGTTTCTAGCCCTATTAATCTTACTAGCTAAGAGGGACCCTTAAATCTACTTAGCCTTCTTCTTGCCCCGCATGACCACCTTACTAGCTCGTGAAAACTTACTAAAACCTAGGGGTCCAGCCCCACGAACTCTCCTGCCCTTTCTTTAGATGTACTCCTAGAGCATCTATCAGACTCCTCTTTTGACTCTTCACCTCGTCGTGACTTCTCCGACGATAGCTCGCTCTCTGATCTCGAATGATCTCTTCAAAATTAGATAGGACAAGCTTCTCGTCAGGGACGGTGCATCGAGCTGCTTTGCAAAGATGAGAGTTGTCTTACTTCCTCTATAACAGCTGCCTCCTCCAGGTCATCCTCCAAAATGGAAGGGAGTTGTAAGGTGACTACTGTCTGCTTAGAATGAAGTTAAACTAATTGGGCGACTCATACACGTGTTATTTAATTGCTCACTAAATCAAGGAAGCATATTGGTCTCTGAACACGTTTAACTTGTATGAATTCTTTCTAAATCACAATTAGGGTTTAGAGTAGTCGAATTCTTCGTTAAGTACACATTTACAATGACTTGGTTACCACCTCGGGAAAATGGTAGTAAAAGGTAACAGCTTTAAGTTTTAACGTTCGACTCAATTAGTGACAGCTTGTGCTTCTCCCGTTGAACAAGTCAATAAATACAGCAATTAATAGTTTAAGACTGAAAGGTGGCAAGCTTTCATTCAGCAGATATTGGTAGAATAGAATGCCCATTTATCATGAGCCCATTTGATATACGTCACATGTCTATCTTCTCCTCCCTTCTGTCGATTCTTTTCTATTGCTTAATTCAGCCCACTACCATTGTACTCTTATATGGGCGGATTGTTAAGTTGACAATTAATAATAAAAAATGTATATTATCACATTTTCTTACTTTCTCACGGTATCAAGAGTAATCAGAGATTTAAATGTGAAATATTCAAAAAAAAAAGAAAAAAAAAAGAGATTTAAATGTGATTATTTTTTCTCAAAATACCGGAAAAACAAAAGAACGTAGATTCTCTTTATCGTCGTCATCGTTATCCTTCCATCAGAAACCACTTTTCTTTGGCACAAGACATGGGTGATTTTACTCCAATAGTAGGTTATGATGATCAGAAATCTATAACTAATATAGGGAATACGATGAATAAATGACTTGTTCTTTCTTCTGTTCATGATAATGTCCGTCTTTGGCATTCCATTCAATCTTGGTATAAACGTGACATATTTGATGGCATAAATCCAATATAAAGGGGTGGTCTCAGCATGGGTTTTACGCCCTACCCTAATAACATACTGTCACATATAAAATAGCTGCAAAACAGACATGTCGAACAGAGCCTTAAGGTTAGAACACACTCCTCTTGAAAAAAATTCCAGACTTCGTATGATTAAAGGAAACAACATAAAGAGTGATTTCTTTTGTGATTGTTGTGAAAGAGTTGAGAATCATAGGTTACCTTTCCCTCGCTTTATCACAAATAGTTCTCACACCTTTGACCTTATTCATGTAGATATATGTGTTCCTCTTTGGTAAACTATCCATGATAATAAAAAATATGTTTTAAGCACAGTTTATGACACAAGTAGAGTTTTATGGGTGAAACTTCTTCAACACAAATTTGAAGCTTTTTCTTTTCTGCAATCCTTTCTCACATATGCAGAGCGGTTGTTCTAATGCACTTGAGTTAGGTAGTTCTAACAAAGGAAAACAATTTTAAATTATCCATCAAACCTCATGCTCTCATACTCCCAACGAAATGAGATAGTTGAGAGAAAACATAGATACTTAATGGAAACAACAAGAGCTATATATTTTCAAACCAATTTTCCATTAGATTTTGGAAAGAATGTATCTTAACCGCCACAAAAATAATAAACAAACTTCTCATCACTGCTCTCAAAGACAAAACCCCTTTTCAAGCTCTTTACAATAAAATTGTTGACTATCATCTCCTAAAACCTTTTTGGGTGTCTTATCTATGCTTTGATTTTAGGACAAAACAAGGAAAGTTTGGCCCTATATCTGTTCCATGTATTCATTTAGGGTTAGCAGAAAAACAAAAGGGATATAAGTTATTATGCTTAGAAGATCACAAAATCATCATCTAAAGATGTTAAATTTCATGAAACTATTTTCCCTTTCAAACAACCTAATATGGACATTGCTCCTTACACTCTTGAACTTTAACATATTACACAAATAGAGAACAATCAACATTTCTATGCATCTCATGATGGCAACCAATATTCCACTCTCCAAATCATCACACTTCTGCATCCACGAATATACTTATTATGGAAATACCCACAAATACAGAATCTATACCATAGAAACTCATCCCATTCCTGCTGATAAGGTCTTAACATCCCAGACATCCACTCATCTACCTTCAATGTTATCAAAATTATTCTGCTCACTTTGAGGAGGATTTCTTTACTCAAATTCTCAAAAACAGAATCAATGATAATAACAAAACTACAAATGCCCATAATTTCTTCTTACATAGTCTACTAATATCACTCCTCCCCTCTGTTTTGTTTCCACAACCATCCAAAACAAGGACGTAATTGACAAGGTCCTTGATGTAAAGGAACCCCAAACCTATGAGGAAGCATCACAAAGCAACCACTGGGTAGAAGCTATGAATACAGAACTGAAAGCCCTCATTAAGAATGGCACTTGGGAACTCACGAGATTTCCAAACACACAAAAAGGCTATAGGTTGTAAGTGGGTTTTCAAAACAAATTTAAGAGCTGATGGTACATTAGAGAGACACAAATCTAGATTTGTTGCAAAAGGGTCACTAGTAGGAAAACAGCTATTTCTGCGGTTGTAAAGGGCCTATTTCTGCGGTTTACAACCGCAGAAATGAGCACCGCAGACATAGGTATTTTACCCTATTTCCGGCGGTTCCTACTAAAGAACCGCCGAAATAGACCAGCTCCATTTGACCGTCTTCGTTTGACCTGGCCACCTATTTCGGCGGTTCTACTAAAACCGCCGAAAGGTGGCCAGGTCAAACGAAGACGGTCAAATGGAGCTGGTCTATTTCGGCGGTTCTTTAGTAGGAACCGCCGAAATAGACAGTCTTTTTTTTTTGTTTTTTCCTTTCCAGCTTATTATTGCACCCAAATACACCACAAAATTAAGCAAACCTGTAAATGCATTGTATAATGCTGCCACCACAGTGGGGCGCCTCAGTAGCATACTATAAACCCATAAAGCGGCCATAATCATCGGCACGCATCAATAAATGCAAAAAGCAAGAAAATTCATAACAAAAAAGGATTAGTTGTACACTTCACCACACTCACTCTCCACACCACACTCCATTACAATATACAATTCACTACGTTTCAATCTAATGAAATACATAATAACACAAGTAACGTTCAACGCAAACCTTAGAGGAATCAACTAAGTACGTCGATGGAGATAAATTCTGCCCATCCTCGAGGATTTCAGATATGTGCCTATCTTCATAACTTCCAATGCCCACGATTTCTTCGAAAGCCTTGAACAAACAAAAATGAATAGTTAGAGACACTACACAAAGAATGACAAAGAATAAAAATACATATAAACCAAGACTTTCAAAGATAGTTTAATACCATGTCCAATGATTTTTCTGGCAAAAACTTGGATGATGCTACTAAGTCATGCATAAACCTCATAACATAGTAACCACATTCTGATCCACCAGGCTGTACTGGACACTATACATTCACACATTACGTTATCAGTCATACTTGCAGGTCTACTATTAACATGTTAACTATTTGCACAAAATAAGTAAAACTACCTTCACTGCAGTCCAAGGGATGTTCTTCGGTGTCTTTTGCAATGCACGCAGTGCAGCTTGGAAGCCACTATACAAAATAAATATTTTAATGTAATACACAATTAATCAAATTTAACGAAACAATTTATTAAGTTATGACAATTGGTATAATTTAAATAGCTCACCTCTTTAGAGCCGCTGCTATCGCTGGCTTCTTGGCACTCGTACCAAGTGAGTCGAACTGTAAGACTCTCGGGTATTTCATGACCAAAACCAACAACGACCAATGACGACTGCTCACGTGATGAATAAATTGAAATCATAACACGGATAACATAACTTATAAATAAAACGTAATAAGATATGGAAGTATGACTTACCCTTGATAATATGGCAGCATAATGTATGACTTGTCTGCACATTCATATATTGTGTTCGTCACGTACCGCAAAAGACCTTCAGGATCCATTGACATAGTCACTTCACTGCAAGTATCAGAGCATAGGAATCCGAAGCTGTCAGTCTGATGATCTCGTATCGCCTTGGAATGCACATGCCTGCACCATAAAGACAACAACATCAGTGAACGGCGTTAAAGTACAAAAAATAATTCAAGTATTTCATTAATATAGGAAAAGGTATGAGATCGCTCACATGCTAGCTGACTTCAGAATCGACACATTTAACCAGTCTCTCTTGAATACATCAACGAAGTCGGACATATATATATCGAACGTATGTCCGTCCTTCGGGTTCGTGATGGTGAAAAAGACCCTGGCTATCCTCCACTTGGATCCTATCACTCTGAGGTGACGTCATCAACAAGGCGAGTGCAGAAGTCTCATGTTCTGTGACAACCCCTCCAATATGTTCTTCTCTACTAAAGCAGGTCTCATCATGAAATTGGAGGATGCCCCCGTGAGAGCTGGTGTGGCAACACTTTTTCCTTTTCCTTTAGAAGTTTTTTTCGACTTGACATTTTCCTAATTTGTTGATTAATTAAGTTTAAGTGACTCACTCTAAACCATATACTAATTGAAATCGGATAATTATAATTTTAGAGTAAGCGTTAATTGTGTTTACCTGGCCCGAGATTTTGACCCATGTACCCGGCCATTGGATTGTAGCTGTTTGAACAGAGCGAAGTATGTTTCTCTGTCCCAGAGGTACCGGTATAGCAACATCAGCATACTCTGTCACATAATCATCTACAAGCACCCGGACATACCCCTGCCGTAGTGGTTCACCGCCGACGGTGTCTGTACCAGATGAGGGAAACAATTTACCCCACGCCACCATAATATCCGCCCTCCCATCGGTATGAACAGCGTGCATAAACAGGGTTCCTGAACATTAAGTAAAGAAGGGTTAAACGAACACAATCGAAGTAAATAGATGATAATAAATAATTTATTTTCTAAGTTAATGTGACTAAACCTTAATAGATGCATGTGGATATGGATCTATCGACTGCACACTACTCTGCCGTACTGGTGTGCCCTCCTCCCTATCAGCTGATGGTGCATGGGCTGGTCTAGTCACCTCCTGACTACTGCACATCTGTGAGCGTATTTTTGTCATCTCCTCTGCAACCAAATGCTGAACATTCTGCATAAGCCTCTGCTCCATCTCAGCAGTAACCTTCAAATGTTCCTCATAGCTGATCATCCTTCCTTGTGAGCCTTTCCTAGACCCCGGATTACCAAAAGCTTGGCGGATACCAACTTGTCCACCAAAACCAATAGCGCGACCAGGATGATCCACCTTTCCAAGAGCACGAGAAAGGGGATCATATTGTCTGTTCGGAGCCCAAGAACCCTCAGTAACTTGAGAGTTTAACTCTTCCTATAAAACACAAAATTAACAAAATTCATTAATATACAGGTACACAAACAAATATTAAACTTATGAACCAAATTAGATACCATTTGATTTATAATCTCTCTCGTGGCATCATCGTACTGAGGATTTTCCGGCGTCGAGTTTTTTGGCACTCGACTCAACTCCCACACCTTCATCCTTCTGTCGCTAGGAGCCACATCCTGTGGAAGCAAGCCCTTTTGCTCCCACTCTGGTACGCGTTCGGCAATGCTTTTACCACCTAAGTGATGTGGGTATAGATTTTTCTTCGCATTTGCCTGCTGTTTTGCACGAACCGCCTACAAATACATATGTAACGTGTAAGATACAAATAAGCAAATAAAACAGCCAAAATGTATAAAAGACAGCGTTGAATATTAGCTCTACCTGGTACTCTGGCGTGTGACGATACTCCACAAACCGGTCCACTGCTCCTCAGTGATGCCCTCGTACGCCTCCCAGGGTGGCAGTTCATCGCCTCTTTCTGCATCATCCGATTCAGGGTCTTGATACGCAGCACCATGAAGTACTTGTCAGAGAGGGCCTTCCTATGGTCGCGGAACTGTCGCCCCATTTTTTTCAGTATATCCTCCTTAAGAGAAGGATCAATGCAGAAACGACTCTACATAAACAATTATTAGTCATTTAGTAACACAAGTAACGAGAAACTCTAAAATTATTAACATATTATAAAAAAATAACACACCTGAAGAATCCCAAACATAGTGTCCTTCAATGATTGTGGCACTTGCTTCCAATTGTGATTTATGTCGCAGTAAGTCTTGACCAGGTGGCCAGCATATGCAGTATAATCATTCTTCCAATTACCGTATGGCTGGTTGAACTCATTGAACTGCAAAGGCTTCGTGGGGGGGCCTTTAATTGCCTTCAGTGCACGGGTGGCACCTCTCTTCTTCACCTTCTGTCCGGAGGAGGAGGAAGCTGGTGGCTCTGTCACCTGCTGTGATGGACAAGCCTCATCCTCCGGTGGGTGAGTTCTCTTCCCCTTCTTTCCTCCTCGTGTGACCCGTTTTGCTGGTCTCTGCTGATGAGGATCAGCTTCTTCAACGGGCTGGTCCATAGGGTGATCAGCCACTGCAGTAAAGATAAGTTAGTCAAATTAATTGATGAATTTATAATGTAATGACAAATGTTGAACAAGTCAAGAAAAATAGTTAACATAACATTACCATAAATACTTCTATGTTTTGGTGTTATCAACCCAAAAACCCTCGTCATGGTCTGATCGTGCATAAATCAAGTCGTTTTGAGTATCAACATTTAAATCCCGCAACCCCGTAGGAAACAATGTTGTTCCTTCAATCGTCTCATTCTCATCATCATCATCCTCATTTTCATTTTCAATCTGAACTGGTCTTCTACCTGGAAGAACAACAGACCATCTGAAGTCTTTTGGATCCTGAACATACCACACTTGGTCACAATCTTTTCCCATAACAAACTGATCATCCTTAAAACTGGCACGTGTGAGATCAACCAAGGTAAGACCTCCATCGTTTTGGATTCCACGTCGGTTGTCCACCCATTTGCAACGGAACACTAAAAACGAATCAATATGGTAGTCTAGCTCCCAAATGTCCTCGATAACACCGTAATACCAACTGGAGCTCCTCACTGGTTGAGACTGGGTACCGATGTGGTACTCATTGAATGCCGCTTCTATTTTTACTCCACTGTTCTGGTTTATTGATTTAGCATCTTGGCGTGCAGTGTAATAAGTATACCCACTAATGTCATATCCCTCAAATGATACAACATTAGGTTCAGGTCCTATTGCCAAAAATCTGATTTCCTCATTGATAACTTCTGAATTTGATGACGCTTTTTCAAAGACATAATATTTGAACCATTGGACAAACAGTCGGTTTTGTTCTTTCGTAAGCCAAAGATGGTTTCTGGTAGGATTTTGTTGTCTCAACTCATTCATATGAGTATCAAAGAAGGGTTCAACAGCCTCAAGGTGTTGTAACACAAACAGATGTGCTTGATGAATCAGTTGACTTGGTACTTGCACAATCTTTCTTCCAATGACACCTTTGCCTTATATCTGCCGTAGTGTCTTGGTTTTGGGATACCGATTGATTCTGCTTCATTCAGATAATCAGTCACAAATTCTGTGACTTCCTCAGTCACCGTTGCTTCAATTATGCTTCCTTCTGGTCGATATCTATTCCTCATTCTACCCTTTAGAATACCCATGTATCGTTCAAAAGGGTACATGTAGCGTAAGTAGACCGGACCACAAAATTGGATCTCTTGAACAATGTGGACTATCAAGTGCACCATTATGTCAAAGAATGATGGTGGGAAATACATCTCTAATTGACATAATGTTACCACATATTTCACGTTGTAGATCATCGAGAGAGTTTACATCAATTACCTTGCAGCAGACAGCATTGAAGAAGAAACACAATCTGGTTAACGCATTTCTGACATCATTTGGCAATATCCCACGGATGGCTACTGGCAGAAGATGTAACATCAATACATGATAATCGTGAGATTTCATGCCTAACAGTTTCAAATCTTCATGATACAATATTCTTCCAGTTTGAAGAATATCCAGATGGTACTTTTACCGAGTGTAGACATTTACAGAAGCTGATCTTCTCATTCTTTGAAAGTGTGTAGCATGCAGGAGGTAGGTATATTCGTCTCTCATTCTCCTGTGGGTGTAACTCTTTCCTTATACCCATGGCTTGCATGTCTTTTCTCACTTTCAATCCGTCTTTCGTTTTGCCGGGTATGTTGAGCAAAGTCCCACTCACTGCCTCACCAACATTCTTTACGATGTGCATGAAATCCAAACAGTGTCTGACAGGCAGGTGACGCCAATACGGTAAATCCCAGAAGATAGAGCATTTTTTCCAAATGTTCTTTGCCGGTTTCGATGTGTTTCCAAAGACGTTCACAATGTCCTTAACCTTTGCATACACTTCCTCAGAGGTCAAAGGTAGACGGGCCACTCGAGTCTCGGCCTCACCATTGAACAGTTTCTTCTTCTTACGATAAGGGTGATCTTCAGGTAGAAAACGTCGATGACACATGTAAACATTCTTACCACAATTTTGTAAACGGTCCGAACATGTGTCATCCTCGCACACCGGACATGCAAATGTTCCTTTCACAGTGTATCCAGACAAGTTCCCGTATGCAGGGAAATCGTTGACCGTACAGAACAACAACGCCTTGAGCGTGAAATTTTCCCTTGCATAAGCATCATACACAACGTTCCCTCATTCCACAGCAACTTCAAATCATCAATCAATGGGGCGAGGTATACATCAATATTATTACCTGGCTGCTTGGGGCCAGATATCAAAAGATAACATTATGTACCTGCGTTTCATACACAACCACGAAGGTAAATTGTAGATCACTAGTAAAACGGGCCAAGTACTGTGTTGACTGCTTAAGTGCCGTACGGATTCATCCCGTCAGTACATAGCCCAAGCCTCAAATTCCTATCTTCACCTCCAAAATGTTCTTTGAACCGTCTATTGATGTTTCTCCACTGAGGTCCATCTGCTGGATGTCTTAATTTCTCATCACTCTTTCTACCCTCCGCGTGCCATCGTAAATTCTTTGCATCTTTCGGATTCGCAAACAACCGTTTGAATCTGGGTATAATCGGCAAATACCACAGTAATTTAGCTGGAGGGTTTTTTTTTTAACGGAAGAGTAGTCACCATCTTTATGCTTATACCGGGACAGCTGACATTTCGGGCAAGTGTCCAGATGTGCGTATTCACCCCTGTACAACACACAGTTGTTTGGACACGCGTGAATTTTTTTGTACTCTACTCCCATTGGACACACCCATTTCTTTGCCTCATAGGTGGTGGTAGGGAGACCATTTTCATCCGGTAGCATATCATGAATCAGCTCGAGGAATGCCGAGAAACCTTTGTCACTCAATCCATATCTTCCCTTCAGGTTGAACAAATTCAATATAGCCGTCAATTTCGTGTACTTAGTGCACGTAGGATACAATGCCGTCTTGGATGCGTCCAACAACCTTTGATACTCATCCGGTCGATCACAAAATTATTCTCAACGTTATCAAGCATCTCCATTATTTGCTCATCATGATAAGTCGGTTCACTGTCATTGACTCCGGAAGCATTTGGATCGGTTCCGACTCGACAAAATCAAATGTGTGGTCGTTCTCATCCTCTCCCTTTCATTAATGTACGAGGACCCGACATTATGTTCAACACTTTCTCCATGAAAAATCCATCTCTTATAGTGTGGCATGAAACCGCGAGTCTTCAGATGGAATTCAATTTCCACAATGTTTGAAAATTTCCTTAAGACACCGCAGTCAACACAAGGACAAGGTATTTTCTCCGCCTTTGTCATGTCCTTGTGCTGCACTGCCGCTTTGCAAAACTCTTTCAACATGTTGCGATAGTGATCCCCTCGCTCACCGTACATCCAGTCACGCTCCATACTTTATTTGAAATACAACACGGTATGGTTAATGAAGCGTGACTGTATGCATATTAAATAAGCTAGCTACTCTAACTCTAAGGTTTCAACCTAAATTATATACTAGCACCTATATTATCTGAATACATAATCTCAATGATCAAACAAAAAGCAAAGTTTAGTAGCTTACTTGTACACAGAAAAGGAAACAACAACGGGATGGAAGAAGGTGGAAAATAAGAGAGGTGGTTCACGGACTTAAATGTGGTGAGACCTGATAAAGACAAAATTTAGATATTGTTATACATATACACATACATCAAACAATATTAATTAAAAAGAGATTTTGTTAAAAAAAAATCAGCATGACCTTTGCATAATTTTATCTATCCCATGCTTATTATTAAGCATTCACCAATCATACAACAACACAAAATTCCATCACAAATCAAACTAATACCAAATTTATTCATCATACAACCAATTTCAATATTTGGTGTAAATACAAAGTGCAAAAGAGTAAAAAAAAGTTAGATTATATTACCGGTTCTTCCACTCCGCTGTCAATATACCGTGCAATGAATGGGGAAATCTTAAGCACTTCTCTATAGATAGATATAAACTCATTAGTTTATGTATGTTAATTATTCGTAATTAGATTGCAAAATATATATAATAAGCTAAAAAGATGAAGATGTAAGTTGAGTATATTACGGGTTCACAAATGAATTGTATTCATCCCCGTACGACTTCAATCGGATGAGCCCATTTAGTGATTTCCCCCTACAAAGGCATAACCACACAACATGAGTAAAAAAACAAAAATAAAACACAAAAATAAAACTATAAAATTAATTAATCCACTCGAGAAAAATAAAACGCAAATAAAATTGAAAGAAATTATTAAAACTTATCAAGTAAATATATCCTAATTGAACTAAGAGAAAAGATAAATGAAGTACATACTATTAAACCTACAGAATTAAATTTGAAAGCTAAAAAATAATTTTGTAACTTAATACTAAACCAATTCAAGTAATCACAAAAAAATAAAATAAACAAAGCAAACCGCAAAATCAAAAACAAATTAAAAGCATAAAAACAGAATAAATACTAAAAGTCTAAACGAAAGCAAGCGTAATCCTAACTAATCAAATTTGACGTATAATTAAACAAAGTAAAAATAAAACTTAGCATGTAAACATATCCTAATTGAATTAAGAGAAAAGATAAACGAACTACATACTATTAACCTACATAATTAAATTTGAAACCTAAAAAAAAAGAATTATGTAAACCTTAAGTGATCTAATTTCTAGGACAATTTTGACAGAGTTTCCCCTATAATTTTAGCATTGCCCACACACAATTTCAACTCACCAACTCATTTCTAATATCCACAACAACCTTAAGCACTAACATACATTAAAATTCTGCACAAACTCATCTATTTCCCCTTGGCTTCCAATCCCTTTAATCATCATTTTATTAACACTAAAACAACTCAATCTCTTCCTCATTATACAATAACACCACTAATACTCAAAGCAATGTTAGTTCCTCATATTCAAGCAATTAAAAACGAAAAGGAAAACGCAAAATCAAAAACGAAAAACAAAACAATCCGAACAAATATTAAAAGTCTAAAACGAAAGCAAGTGTAATCCTCACTAATCAAATTTGATGTATAATTACACAAAGTAGAAATAAAACAAGAATACAAGAAAATTAATGAAAAATCAAAATCAAAAACAAAGGCACAACCACACAAAATGAGCAAAAAAACCACAATTATTCACTCAAACATTTTGTCGAGCACCTTGTGTGCACATATAATTTCACTTCTACAATACTACATATATACACAAATTTCATACACTCCACTAATACAATCATATCCACATTCACATTCAACCACAATTTAAACAACAATCACAATAAATCAATAAATTAGGTCAAAATCGAAAATGTACCTCGTTTTTCCCCTCTTTTCGGATGAAGCTGCTGCTGCTGCTGTTAACACCGGATGAAGAGAGGCAACGACGACCGGCGGCGAGGACTGCGGCGAGGACGGCGGCGAGGCCGGTGGCGAGGACGGCGGCAGCGGAAGGACCGAATCGCTTGAAATCGCCTCTGAAATCGCACGCAGCAGCAGCTCGACGAGGGAGAAACGCCGTCGGGTGAAATGCGAGGGACAGGTTAGGGGTGATATTAAAAGACCTATTTCGGCGGTTGTAAGGTCTAAACCGCCGAAATAGGTGGCCGATCTTTTTTTTATTTTTTTAAATTGACCCTATTTCGGCGGTTCTTCCATTGGAACCGCCGAAATAGGTGCTTTTTATTTTTTTTTTAAAATTAAAACGGGGCTATTTCGGCGGTTGTTACTGCACAACCGCCGAAATAGGTCCGTTTTATTTTTTAAAAAAAATAAAAAACACCTATTTCGGCGGTTCCAATGTAAAAACCGCCGAAATAGGGTCCCTATTTCTGCGGTTGTTTAACAACCGCCGAAATAGGGGCGTAGAAAAGACCATTTTTGTACTAGTGGGTTTAGAAAAAATATAGGCTTGATTATACTGAAACCTTTTCACCAGTTGTTAGAATGACAACCATAATAACTCTCTTAGTTGTTGCTATTAAAAGAAAATCGATCATAAATCTGATGTCACTAATGCTTTCATGAATGGTAACCTCCATTAAGAAATTTACATGCAAATTCCTAAAAACTTGCAAGTTGAAGAGAAAGCCAATGCTTGTCATTTAAAAAATTCCCTTAATGGACTAAAGCAAGCATCACAACAATGGTTTGCAAGAATTAGTGATTTGTTTAGAAAATAAGGTATACTAAGCCTTACATTGACTTTTCTCTATTTCTGAAAAACATCCTTAAACAAATGACATTCCTTGCTATGTATGTAGATACATATTAATTACATGAAATAATTTGCATAAAATAACTCCTGTAAAATAGAAACTAGATCAAGAATTTAAAATTAAAGATCAAGAAAAACTACATTTTTTCTTGGGAATGAAATTTTCGCACCATGATGCAAGTCTGGGTATCACTCAGAGAAAGTTTTGCAAAGACGTCCTCATTTAACATGAAGTTCTTGGCTAGAACTTTTATGATTCTCCTCTACAACCAACACTCAAACTAGGTAAAGAGGATGGTGAGATTCTTCCAAACCCTATTGTTTACGTGATTTTAGTTGGAAAATTGAATTACTTATTACACACATGACCTCATATTTCTTTTACTACACAATTACTACGCCAGTTTTGGCAGGAACCCGAGAGATAAACACATGAAATTAGCTCTACATATGCTTCAATATCTACAAGGAACTCTTCATTATGGCATCCACCTCAACAATCAAACTGATCTTTCTCTATTGGCCTACTACTGTAGTGATTGAGCACATTTCTAGATCACAAGAAGACCTGTTTCGGGCCATTATATATATTCATGGGAGGATCACCAATCACATAGAAATCAAAGAAACATAGTAGTGTTTCCCTTTCATATGCATGGGCTGAATATAGAGCCATGCAAGTTGTCACATGTGAGTAAGCATGGCTTAGTAGATTGATCAATGAGCTTGGAGTACATGAGGTGCAACCAACACCCAACAACTATGACAATAAATCAGTAGTGTACATTACCAAGAATCGTGTACAGTTTCAATGCATAAAACATATATAGATAGGCATTCACTTCGTGAACAAAAGATCCAAGAAGGACTCATCACAGTTCAACATATCTTCAACAAAAATCATCTAGCAAACTTCCTCACAAAACCACTCACTGGAAAGTTATATCATCTCTACTTCAAGACATTGGTCTCTCCTTATTACAAGATTTTGCTAGGGAACCTCCTAGATCTTGAGGGGGTGTTAGAATAAAATTGTCCCATTTGTTCATAAGCCTGTTTGTTATACAATTCATGTCTACCTTTTCCTCTCCATCTGTCAATTCTTTCTATTGTACAACTCAGCCCACTACTGTTGTACTCTTCTAATATATATCAGCACACTTATGGAGAAAATGTTTTAAATCGCGGTTATTTGGCTCTAAACATAACAACCGGTGATAAATAAAACCGTTACAAAAGAAAAAGACAAAAAAAACATTTCATAACCATTATTTATAAGTGAGTTTAAATAACTGTTCAAAAAAAGCATCGTTTATGATGACATTTTCCGGGAAAAAACTAGCAACAATAAATAATAGTTCTAAAGAATAACTGTTACGTATAATTCAATTATAAACACAATAAATAACTGTTCTGAGAATAACTGTTATTTATAACTCTATATAAACACAATAAATAACAATTTATGTCTTTAACCGTTGTTTATGTTATATTTTTTTAATTCTTTCAGTTATCTTCCTTCCCTGTCGACGTGGAGTGCGACAGATGCAGTAGCAATTTAGAGATTTTTCTCAACAGAGCGCAGATACAAAAAGGGAATGAAGAGGCTAGAGCATGTATGTTCCTTACTTGTGAGTTAAGGTTGCAAAATTAAGGTTAGAAGAGAATGGAAGAGGCGCAGAGCATGCTCCTTGTTCGCCAGTTAGGGTTGCAAAATTACCATGAGAAGAGAACAGAAAAGGCATAGAGCATGTTCCTTCTTCATCAGCTAGGGTTGCAAAAATTACTGTGAGTGAAGAAAATTAGGAAGAGGCGTAAAGCATTATTAGAAATATTGTGGGAGAGGAATAGGCCCAACGGAGGAAATTATATAAATACCCATATAGACTAGTAAGGCCCAATAACCCATGAGGTTCCATCCTAAAACCAATTGGCATTAGGTAGAGTAGCCCATAGGCTATATGAACTACTTACTAGCTACATAATTTTTCAATGTGGGACTCACACTTGTTCTCCAAGATCCCCCCTCAAGTGTGAGTCTTTCACCCTGCTTGGACCCCATTTGGTACTGGCCCTGGGTCTCTGCTCCGTGACACAGTCCAATTCTACGGTACTGGCCCGGTCCCTTCTCTTGGTTTATCGTGACACAGTTCATTTTTACTCGAGTATCCATTAGACAGTGGTGCATTACCCAAGGTTGAACCTGGGCTCTGATACCATATTAGAATATTGTGGGAGAGGAATAGGCCCAACGGAGGAAATTATATAAATACCCATATAGACTAGTAAGGCCCAATAACCCATGAGGTTCCATCCTAAAACCAATTGGCATTAGGTGGAGTAGCCCATAGGTTATATGAACTACTTACTAGCTACATAATTTTTCAATGTGGGACTCACACTTGTTCTCCAAGAAGCATGTTTCTTATTCGTCAATGTGGGTTGCAAAATTACCGTGAAATCAATAGAATGAGGAAGAGGCGCAGAGCATGTTCCTTGTTCACCGGCGTGGGTTGCAAAATTACCGTGAAATCCAAAGAATGAGGAAGAGGCGCAAAGCATGATCCTTGTTCACCAGTTAGGGTTGAAGAATTCTAGTTGCAAAATCACAGTGAGAAGAGAATGGTAGAGGCGCATAGTAGGTTGCAAAATTACCGTGAGTGAAGAGAATGGAAGGCGCAACAGAGCATATGTTCCTTGTTCGCTAGTTTAGGGTTGCAAAAGTTGCCATGTAAGAAGATATAAGAAGAGAATGGAGAGAGGCGCATTAATTTGAGCCAAAAATTAAAATTCTCGCTTATACTATAAATAACCGTACTGTACAAACCGTCATTTATAGTAATCGCGCCTAACAAACCATCATTAATACTCAATGACGCAATAACTATAAATGACAGTTCACACATAACCGTCATTTATACTCAATGACACGTTAACTATAAATGACGATTGAATTAGAATCGTCATTTATGATCAGTGGCAAAAACCATCATTTATGATTAATATAAACAACAGTTTATAAATAACCATCATTTAAAGGATGTGTTTAAAACATTTTTTTCTCACATATCACTTAACACATTCATAAGTTTGAAAATTAAAATAATATAATATAAATGTGGATTATCACATTTCTTAATTTCTCAGACATTTTTCTTCTTACTCCATTTCTCATCATATAAACACAATAATGAAGTGGGATGGCATGGATAGAGGCAGCGCATGGCGTGAGGGGTGTCTTAATTCCGTTACAAAATGATGGAAGTTGACAGCTAAAAGGATCATGACTTGCTTGCTGTACAGAGTGTGTCATTAAGCATAATCACCACCGCATTAGCTCAATTATTCCTAAATCAATCAATTAACAGTCGTCACGTCACGTGTATTTTTATTTTCAACTTCATCCAGTTTCTAACTTGAATTTCATCGAACCATACCAAACCCGTGAATAGAAATAATCTCTAGTATTTTCTTTACCAAATACAGAATCCGAAGAAAGAAACGAGAAAAAAAAAACAGCATCTTCTTCTGAATACAACAGGTTCAATCGTAACGGCAGTTTTATTTCCTTGTTCCTTTTGCAAGCGAAAACGAAAGACCCGGACCCACCATCACCGCCGTTGGCGTACCCAGCTGGCAATCCTACTCTGACAGTCTGGTCTTTCACAAACGGACCCAGTACTATCTCTCCCCCACTCTTCCAACGTTCACATCCTCTGCTTTCCTTCATATTTTAACCCCCTCCCCTCACCAGTCCTTTCTCTCTCCAACCATTCCAACGTCTCTTTCCCCATCCCTCTCCCTGCTCCCTCCCTCCCTTTTCTCTGCCTCTTATTCCTCTCATCCCCGACAATCTCACACCAAAATTTCCTATTCCCCTTTTGTCTGATCCAGTATATTCTCGCTCAACCATGGCCGAAGAAACGAAACCTGCAGCAGTCTCTGTCCCCGAGGAGGTCGTCGTCTCTGACGTTCCCACCACCACAGACACCACCGTCGCCAAGAAGGAAACCGATGCACCCGCACCACCCGCACCAGAACCTGAGCAGACTGACAAGTCTGCGGAGGAACCCGCGGCAACGACTGAGGAGGTTGATCAAGAGAAGAAAATCTCTCAATCCAACTCTTTTAAGGAAGAGACTAATGTCGTGAGTGATCTCCCTGAATCTCAAAGGAAAGCTCTCGATGATCTTAAGAAACTTATCCAAGAAGCCCTCAACAAACATGAATTCACTGATCCACCTCCTGCTCCAGTGAAGGAGGAAAGTGGTGAGGAGAAGAAACCGGAGGAGGAGGCGGAAGTAACTGCCGCTACTGAGGAAAAGACTCCCGCAGTTGGAACTGAAGAGAAAAAGGATGATGTTCCTGAGGCGGTGGCCACTTCAGAACAACCTCAAAAGACAGAGGAAACCCCTGTTGAAAAAACTGAAGATACCACCACCACTGCCCCCGCTGAGGAGCCAAAACTGGAGGAGGAGAAGAACCCTGTTGTTCCTGAATCTGAACCAATTGTTGAGAAAACCACCACCACAACCGATGATGACGGTGCTAAAACCGTTGAAGCGATTGAGGAATCAGTAGTCTCCTCTGTCACCACCACCACTCCACCCCCAACTGAAGCTGAAACAGAGAAGAACGACTCAACAACCACCGCTGAATGCACCACTGACACACCACCACCACCACCACAACCAGAAGAAATCCCTATTCTCTACGGAATTCCACTTCTTAACTCTGATTACAGCGACGTTATCCTTCTCAAATTCCTTCGCGCACGTGACTTTAAACTCCAACCAACACTCTCCATGATCAAGAAGTGTGTACGTTGGCGTAAGGAATTCGGCGTCGATACTCTCCTCGATGAGGATCTCGGTAACGACTATGAAAAAGTTGTGTTCGCTCATGGACATGATAAGCAGGGTCGATTAGTGGTGTACAACGTGTTTGGTGAGTTTAAAGACAAGGAGCTTTACCAATTGGCGTTCTCTGATGCTGAGAAACAGAAGAAACTTCTTAAATGGTTGGTTCAATTCGTTGAAAGGATTGTGAGGAAATTTGATTTTAGTCCAACAGGGATTAATTCGTTTGTGGTTGTTAATGATCTATGTAATTCTCCTGGGTATGGGAAACGGGAGTTTTATAAGATTATT
The DNA here is from genome assembly GCA_023374045.1 of Limonium bicolor. Classification (NCBI taxonomy): domain Eukaryota; kingdom Viridiplantae; phylum Streptophyta; class Magnoliopsida; order Caryophyllales; family Plumbaginaceae; genus Limonium; species Limonium bicolor. The sequence continues at coordinate 105,871,885 of CM041780.1, forward strand.
AACAAGTATGGGGCATTGTTACAGGATAATTATCCTGAGTTCGTCAGCAAACAGGTTGGTGTTGGTGCTCTACTCTTCGCACTTCTTTTTTTACCTCTGTTTTCAGATGTCTTTCTTCTAGATCAATTGGATTATATATACTGATGATTTGTGTTTTGTTTTGTTGTGAATTGAAATTAGGTTTGCATCAATGTATCTTTCTGGTACTTAGCTTACAGCTGGGTGTATGTAAATGTCTTCACACCAAGGAGTAAGAGCAAGTTTGTGTTCTCTAGTTCATCTAAAACACCTGAGACTCTTTTCAGGTCTGTTGATGAACTTATACTATATATGCTCAGTCAAAAAGGAAGAAATTGATCTGAAATTCTGATCCGAATTTCAATTTTTGACAGGTATATAGCACCTGAACAAGTCCCAGTTCAATACGGTGGCCATAGCAGAACCGGTGAACTTGAATTCACAACAGAAGAAGCTGTTACTGAAGTAACCATTAAACCATCAAGCACTTACCCACTTGAATTCGCATTCAATGAGGTACCATGTACGTTTGTGTGGGAGCTACGAGTTGTAGGATGGGAAGTGAACTATGAGGCACAGTTCATACCAACTGAAGGGTACACTGTTCTGGTATCAAAGGCGAAGAAGATGACAGTGGGTGATGAGCCCATCATATGTGATAGTTTTAAAGTCACTGAGCCTGGGAAGCTTGTGATTACTATTGATAACCATGGGAGTTCCAAGAAGAAGAAGTTACTCTACAGGTCCAAGATCAAGTCATCATCTGAACAAACTGCTACTGCTTAATTCATGGGTCCACACCACACCTTCTGTAGTTTTTGAAAATTCGGGGTTTCTTTCGTTCTTTTTGTTAAGATAATATTGGTTGGTTTTTCATTTGGGAGATATATATTTTGGGTCTGGGTGTTGGGTCTGTTCTTTACTTATTTTGTGGAGATTTGTCCTTTTTCTTGTTCTGAATGAAAGAAGAGATCACTGTGATGTAGCGTATGGGGTGAATTTAAACCCTTATGTATGGTTGTTGATGTAACTTTTGTTTTGGGTTCATTATTTTGTATATCTTCTTGTAAATGTAATCAAATGGGTAATTTATTATTTATGGTTATGAGACTAGTAGTATTTGTTTGTCCTCCAAAAAAAAAAAACAGTCATCCTCTAAGACACTGTTCTACGATTGATCAACAAAGATCATCTTCTCTAAGAATTTACCATTGTTTGCAATCATATGGCGGCATGCATGCATGTGGACATTTGGTGGGTCTAGACTATGATTTATGATCATGTGCTGTGTCAAAAGAAGAAGATATGCTTCGCTGCGCTTCGGTGGCCATTTTCTATTGTTTCCTAGTGGACTCTTTTTTTCAACCTAGTAATAAATAATAACACTAGCCCTAGCCGCATCTTAAAGACTGGAACTAAAGTGCCGAGCAATGTGAAATTTTCACATTAAAGTGGTTGTTGGTCTACTCGTAAGCACATTCTCTTGTTTATGTTATAATCTCATTTTTTCTATATATTTTTTAAAATATATCCATTGTCATATCAATTTTTATTTTCCTTTTGACCCTATTTGGTATGGTTTTTTGGCGGTATTTTTATAACTTTTTTAGTCTAGTTGTTTTGGTTGGTTGTTTTATAGTGTTTTACTTGTTTGTTGTGTGCTGACTGTTTTGTGATTGTTTGAAAACTGGTGTTCGACAGTGTGACGGTTTTGTCTGACATATTTGAATAAGTTAGTTACGTGTAGTGCGTTTACCGTTTTTTGTATTACAATTAAAATTTTTGTATTACATTTTAAAACAACTTTTTATTAAGATGAAAATAAATAAACTACTACTCCCTCCTGTTCTAAATATAAATCGTTTTAGGCTTTAGAATTATGTTCAAATTATAAGTCGTTTTAGACTTTTTGTATCTATCTTTCTACTTTTACCCTTTCTACTTTTCTAATTATTATTATCATTAACACTCTACTTTTTATCTTACCAATAAAGTATACTTACTTTTTTATTCTTCCAATACAAAAAGTAAGGGTATACTAGTCTTTTAAAACACTTTCTTAAAAGTTGTGAAAAAGTCTAAAATGAATTATAATTAGAACAGGAGAGAGTAGTAAATATATGGATTAAAAATTTATTAATTACGAAAACAACAAAATTTAATTACAATCAATTTTTATTAACATTTATATTAAGGTCTATACAAATAACTTCACTATTATCAACCACAATTATATAAATGGATAACAGCAATTGTAACTATACATGGTTTTAACACACCAGACTACTTGTTCACATTTGAATAAAAGGAAAATATAATAATTAATTAGTAAACTGTATTAATGCTTACATCATACAAAAAATAAACAATTAGTTGTTAAAAATATGACCTATATTTATATTACTATATATACATATAATTAAATATACAGATTTTATACCTTATTTTAGCAATATAGTCAAAAGTAAAATAGATTATTATGTCATTCTTACTAATCATGTACCTCTTCTATCCATAATACAAATATTTTTTAGTTTTTTATTACAGATTCTATAAATTAAAAATATTAGAATTACTCAAAATAATTTTTAGTATAAGTTTTCAGAAAACGCTACTAATTTAAAACTATTGTTCTATATTACAGTATACCAATATTTATAAATAAACTAAAAATAAAAAAGCGAAAACAAACTTTTTTATATATTAATTTATATATTTTAATTTTAATTTTTTTGTGTTAAATTTAATATATAATATCATTTTTTAAAATATAATTATACCTATTGATAATTTAAATTAATTTATTAAAAATTAATTTTAAAATATTAATTAATATTATAATAAAATATTCTCGCTCCTAATTACAGTTTTCTGGTTTCAGCTCTGTTTACGGTATTCATTAACTTTGCTACTAGCTGTTTTGTGTTTGTTTTGTGGTTGTTTTGTGGTTATTTTGTGATTGTTTTGTACTGGTATATTTATGATTGTTTTAAAAATTATTATTCAACAATGATAATTTGATATTTTTTTAAAAATGTTAAACTCAAAAATACCACATTTTTTTTACAGAAACGAGACAACAGCGGAGGTTTTATCTCTACTTTTAACGTGAACTAGTCAAATATCAGTTTAAGTAAAAAAAAATAATCCTAGTGTCTAGTGACTAGTTTGGCATTATCAATTTCATGGGCAAAAGGGATAAGGTGAAAGCAACTCGGTGGTGCCAATTGGCCATATGGTGATGATGATGCAATCAAATCAGATGATGGAAACAAAAAGGATTCTGACCTTGAGAGGTAACGTGTGTATAGTGCTCGTGACATTTACGTGTGTATAGTACACATTGAAACATCAAAGCTACTATGGAACTTTGACGCTTATAGTATTTGGGTAGAAAATGGATAGGATTTTGTTTATTTGTCTACCGTCCTTTCGGTCATTATATTTTTCCAAAATAGATTGTAGATTAAAGATAATACTCCCTCCGTCCTGAATTGACTTTCATGTTTACTATTTGGATATGTCGTTTGACATTAATTTTTAGCATATAAGATAAAATAATTTTTAAAATTTAAGTTTTACATATGATTCCTGACATGTTAAACTATATAACAAAATTTAGTTTTATAAAAATAATTTATCTTATATGCTTAATATTGAAGTGGAAAAACGTATCATAAAGCAAACATGACGGTCAATTCAGGACGGAGGGAGTATATTATATGTCTAAAAGATCATGAGCTAATAACTAAAAAGGAAATCAAGATTATGGTTAGAAGCATCGGACACAGGCATGATTGAAAGCAACCTACGACCATGAATTTAACAGAATAACCCCATGTAAAAAAAATCAATCAGAGAGCTTCTATCCATGCCGGAGCAGAAACCACAACAACCAATCCAAAGAGAGCGGCCCATTGAGATCAATCATAACCAATAAGACTACCTATCCACCTGTCACTGAAACCATCCTTTTTTACGAGTGCAAAAAGAGAATAGTGTCAGAAAAGACACCACGAGGAATTTTAGAAGATCTCACTGCCGATTCTACCAAATATGCTCAGGAAATCCATCACAGAGGATTTCCAATAGATAAAAAGAACTAAACATTATTCTAACATACGAAAAACATAATTGAGGCCAATTAGAAGCTTAAACTTGGCTTTGAAACCACCCAAAACTGACATACAATACTAGAATCTACATCGGATCTAGACACAACAAATAGGCGAGAGGCTGAACCTTTACAAGAGGCTCATTCAAGATTGGACATTCTAGCTCTTTGATAAACAGAAGGAATTTATAAGGGAAACTCGGGATAATCAAATAGCTTGCTGAGAGATGTCGCATCTGCCTCGGAATTGGCCTCATAGTCGTGTTCATCCCGTAATGTATTTAGCTCAATTCTTACAAATAAGTGATGAATATTCCCTTGAATTATAAAGCACATAAATTATATAGATGGCTTGTTAATTCGTGGGACCCTGTGCTAAATATTAATTTAATGAGGTTCTATATAAATTAAGTTTAAATATTAATATAGCTATATTATAACATAATTTTATATTAAATCATGTATTGAGATAAAATGTCAAATTGATAATACAAACAAATTAAAAGAAGTTTACCCATTATTGAATAATCACTTAAAAATAGTCATTTTAAGGTTATCATTGACTTCGTATAAAAAGAAGCAAAATCAATATATTTCTACCTTTTAAAATATATATATATATATATAAAATACTCAAATACAAATAGTTTCATCGATAATTTTATTTATTTTTTATCATCTAAAAAAACTTAATTTCATAAGAAACCTTCATAACCGATTAATTATATAAACGGCAAGATAATTAACTCTATTTTAAAAAATAAATCCTAAGAATTAGGGGCCCCTAAAATCGGGGGCCTGTTCCATGTGACTGTTGGAACATGCAGAGAGCCGCCCCTGAAAGGGCAATTTTAAACATTAAGAACAAAAAGGGAATATCAGTATATAAAATGCCAATTCCAATTCATAGTGAGGAATTAAGTGTATCTATATGATTATCCTATACGCAAAACAAAATAAAATCATGAGATAGAAAGTTTTAGAAGAGAGAGCGATGAAAAATTACTGGAATCCTATTTAAAGTCCTAGAATAATCATAGGTCATTGTTATCGATATTTTTATTCTCGTGTACAATCTGTGGTCTTTTAAAGGTTTTAGGATAAGTAGAAAGTGTGACTGAATTTTGAAAATGCAAGATTGAAGTAGAAGAAAACAATACCTTATAAAATCCAAAATACTCCTCATATCCAAGTTTGTAGTTCTAGTATCTTACCTTGGACACAAGGTCAACAGCGGATAAATCGGCCTTGTGTCATAATTATATATATATATGGTCAATAGTGAATGTAATAGCTACATTGATGACATTACAATTTCAATAATTATTGTTGAGACTATTGTAGTGAGTTTTAAAGATAATAAATCTAATGAAAAAAGTTCGCTTGTATGTAAGAAATGTCCTCTCTCCAAATATGTCATGAAACAAACTTTTTACCTATCAGATTCAATAAGTTTCTCCCATATAATCAGATGGCAACAAACAAGTTAGTCTTCTACAATTGCTCTCTTTTATCAACACCAACTTTAGTTATGAGTTAATTTATCTTTTGTTTATATATATCTCACAAAATTATTATAAATAATCAGTTTATGACATTTTTCACATATTCTACTTACTTTCAATTTCTAATTTAGATATCTATCCACTAGTTTCAGCATTCCATGGCAAACGGGGGTCTATGATAAGTCATTTTCTTATTTTATTCGGTAGTAATATACTCGTTCGTTTCCACAACTCTATTATGTATACATATTTATATCATCTTTACTAGATTGGATTAGATAGACACGATAAAACATATACTATAAAAAAAAAGGACAGCGACGGAGATTCTTTCAGCTTCATGTTATTGAGAGGATAAAGCCAAACAGCAATTAGAAGATAGCACATGGAAAGGTTTGGTTTGGTTGGTGGCTACATCATTTTCATTGCCATCTCATCATCTCAAATTGAAAATACTTGATTAATAGTGTTACTGTGCAACGGATTGCTTATGGATGGGATACAACTGTTTCCAAGAGTCTTGAATTGGGTTTAATTGGGAAAGTGGAATGCAACAAATAAAGGGGGTCCAGAATCGGACTTCTCACCCATCACCTACCCTTAATTTCAGCAAAAAGGAAATCGCTGGTGATACTAGAAATCAAAGGCGCAACTGTTGGCAAAGGGAATTAGAAATTGGAAAAGTGCGGAAAGGAAAGGTAGTGCTTGTTGTCTTTTGAAGTGACTGCGGGAGGGTTTTCATATTTTAGGGTTTTTATGTTTTGAAAGATTCCTCTCCACTTTTGATCGTTTCGTTGTCAAATGGGGTTTATTTTTATTCTTTTTTTAAGGTGTCGTTAATATATTTGTGTTATACTATTAACAGAGTATTGTAGAAATGTTTATTTTTTTCTGAATTCTGTATGATTTAAGTATAATATTACAAACAAAAAGTCAAGACAATTAAACTAAAAAAACAGCTATAAATATAATAAACCCAAGCATATCTTTTATGGGTAGAAGTAGAACAGGTCTATTTGTGTATGGACTGATAATGGTGACGATCGAGATCCTGTATAGGTGGTATAGTTGATCAAACAGGTGGGTTGGGTCTCGAAATAATTTTAACTTAGAGCCCGTTCGACTACAGCTTCCGAACGCAGGTATAGCTGCGTTGTGATAGAGGTTGATGTGGTTAGCGAATGAGAGTTTAACATCTCTACTGCAGTAACAATTTTATCCAGTAATAGAATGACACCTGTTGTCTACTTTTTTAAAAAAGGAGATTAATTATTTTCGTGGTCATCGAACGCCCCCTTAGTTGAGCTTGTTTCTAATGTTTGGATCTGATTTTTTTTATTTTTTGGTCTGAACAGGCCAGATTTTTTCCTGGCTCTGTCGCTATCCGGCCTGCCTGATCCGATTTTTCATTTTTTATAAATAATTAATAAAAAATTAAATAAATAATAAACTTCTAAATAAATAAGAAAATTCAACATAAAATATTATATATATTATAAAAATTATATATTATAACAAAAGTACATTAAATATATATTAAATTATATGTATATTTTTAAATAGTAGTATATATTTAAAATCAGGTCGGGCTGAGCTTTGTTTCGGGCCTTAAATTTTATTGAAGTCCAGCCTGGTTTTTGATTCCAGCCAAGTGTTTTTGTCCAAGCCCGCCCTGTTTTTCAGATTTTTTTCGGGCCAGGTTGGGTTTGATCAGCTCTAATAGGTGGGTTGGTTCCCTCGCGATTATGTGATTACCGCTTGAGAAAGAAATTACAAAACACATGCCAATATGCTAGTGGATCATATTTAACTTGAATGACAAAAAAAAATACATGTCATTTCACCATTCACTAACCATGGTGAGCTTATTATGAACACAACAATATCTGCATTTGGACGTAGGTATCGAACATAGCCTTAGGCATTCAAACTTTCTCTTTGCGGCCCGAGTTCTAGTTTTTCTGTCAAGTTTCTCTTGTCTCCTTGGTTTTATCTTCCAGTCTTTTGGCTGTTGTGTTAATAATTTTTTATTATAACGTCTTCCAATGTTTTGGTTAATCATTTCTTCTTACGCAGGGGGTGTTGGTTAATCAACAACCAGATAATAGTAACCTAGGCTTTTCTTGACAGTTGTGCTTGTATAATAATTACTTTGCATGAAAGATAGAGATTAAACAGGTGATGTTTCAGAGTTTAGAATCCCTTTGGTGGTTTCTCTCATTTCAGTTTCTTTGTTTGTACATCCTTCTTCTTTTCTTGCTTCCTTTTCTTTTCTTGTTGTTTTTGTTTCGGTGTGTGCACTCTTATTGCATGTAGACTCCTCATATACTTGAGCTCATGGAGGAACTGGTTAGTCGATGTGCGGGCTTATCTCTTTCCACCAGGGAAGGGGAACTTACATGTTTGGATGATCTAGCGAAGGATGGGTAAGTACTCCCTTTCGAGAGATGTTTATTGGTAAGTAGATTTATATTAAATCTCCTGACTTGAGTGCCATAGAGAATAGCTTAGGTAGGGTGTGGCAGATGGAAGGTGATCTCAAGGTTCTTGTTGTAGTAAGGGACTTGTTCCTGTTTGATTTTAGGAAGGACAAGATGCTAAACACAATTTTAAATAGAGGACTATGGTCATTTGAGGGATCATGGTTGCCATTCCAAAGGGTTATGAAGCGGAAAGCTACAAGGGACCACATCTTTTGGTGGATTCTATAAATTTGTCTTGAATTCTTTATCTACATTTATGGTGGAGAGTTTAATGGTATACATTCATGGTGGCGAGTTTAATGTCTACATTTATGATGAATAGTTTAGTGGTGAAAGTTATGCTTGAACTTATAGAAGTTATGTTATTCCACTTACTGACGCTAAGTATCACACATTAAATGCGTATTTAATTGGACATTTTAAGTGGTTTATTTCTATTACTCATGACTGTTTTGGATACTCCAAAGATCATTGACCACTATAAATAGAGGCTCATTCTTGGCACTTCAAATCCTTCCAATTTCAAGCATCCTTCTCCTCTATAAGAAGTTTAGAGAATTCCATTGTATGAGGGAAAATATAAGAGAATTTTGTAGTCACATTTTATAAGTGATGAAATATCCCTAAAATAATTATGAGTTATTAAACTTATACTAAGGAGAAAACCAAGCATAAAATTTAAAAGTAATTATAAGGTGTAAAATGTAAATAAACCAAAATATAGAGTTACTACATAAAATAACAAGTTAAAGTAAGGGCATACCCACTCCTTACTTGTCCTCACGTGAGCATACCCATCTTCTTAAAATCCTTAATCACTTCATTTCTCTTTTTCCTAGCCCCTTAATTATAGTCATTTGTCTCATTTGCTAAATTCATTCCATACACGATTACCACATAAGCAAGGAACATGCATACTCTTTTCTTTCTTTATTTTATAGTTATTTGACATTGCCTGCCTTTGAGTTACACATTTCCTCAATCTGATTTCCTTACTCTCATGCTCCCACATTGGCATGTGTACACCTCATTCCTCCATCATTTATTCATTCCTCCTTTCTCCTTACACTTGTCATGCATCCTTTTTCTAACATGCATTCATTCCTCCTTCCTCCTTACACTTGTCATCCTTTTTCTATCATGCATGTGTTGGAAGATAAAGTCTTCATTCTCACTTATTTATCATACTTTCCTCACTCACTTCTGCATTCATCATCACTTTTCATGCAACTCAACAAGGGGAGCACACTTCCTTCTTTTTCCTTAAGAAAACCATAAAACAACCTCTACTTCCATCCATGAGAACTTCATCATTTCTCCATCGAAATTCTTGAGTCATATATATTCTTGTGTAGATATCTCAAAGAGCTTCAATTAGAATATACCCTTGTCCATTTTAGTTACAAATTCCGATCGGGGTTAGCCAAGGAAGGAAAGATGTTATGATAACCAATTTTTCTAACGAGTCTCAATTCCAAAAGGAATTCTGGGTTTTCGGTAAGCTTTCTGAAAATATCTTCAACATCAAAGTTGTTCCTCTTTGAAATATATTTCCTTCCATATAAATAACTCGTTTTCCATGGTTGTTTCAGTTCTGGGTGAATCAAAGAAGTAACGAGTATAGTTAGAGCACATTTAGCCCAATCTTTCTGAGTAGTCTTGGTTTCTCCGGGAATTCTGAATTTTGGCTAAACTTTATGAACATTTTTTCAAAACCAAACTTGTTCATCTTAGAAAAAGCTAACCATCCATATAAAGAACTCGTATTTGCATGGCCGATTCAGTTCTGGGTGAATCAAGGAAGTAACAAGTACAATTAGAGCACATTTAACTGATCTTTTTGAGTAGTCTCAGTTTCTCAAGGAAATCTGAATTTTCTGTAAACTTTATTAACATTTGTTTAACACCAACATTGTTCCTCTTTGAAATAGCTTTCCATCCATATAAAGAACTCATATTTGCATGGTTGTTTTAGTTCTGGGTGAAGCAAAGAAGTGACGAGTGCAGTTAGAGCACATTTCGGTAAGGTCTTGTTATTTTGGTGCTCTAATCTTTGTGACTCCTCTTTTACAAATTTGAAGTGGGTTAAAACCCAGCCTTACTCTCTTCTTCCTTCCATGTGATGAGTGTCCAAATGAGCATGTTTTAGGGGTGCATTTCATATGTTAAATAAGCACTTTCATGCTCACTTCTCCACTCTAGCTAGTGTTCCTCTAGTTCTGTGTTTTATTGGTGATTTACACATGTATTGCTTAATCAGGAGGAATAACATAGCTAGAAATAAAGTAGACGAAGAGAAAAACGCGTGAGCACAAATGGATCCAAAATCAAAGCTAAAATGAAGAAACTGGAGCAGAAACAAGTTAAAGTTTCTTTCTGGAAGTGTGGTCCGAGTTTGTGTCCAGGTTTACAAACCTGGACCACACCTAGAATGCACTTTCTGACTATTTTTCACCCCTTTCCGGGTTTGTGTTCGGGTTTACAAACCCGGACCACACCCAAACATAACAGAGACGCGTATTAAAACACGGAAAAAAAAGAGAGAGTGTGGGGAGTTGAGCGGGCACACCAGCGACACGGAGGAAAGAAGAAAAGAAGAGAAGAAGAAGAAGAAATGAAGAAGAAGAAAAAGAAGGAAAAGAAGAGGAAGATCCCCCTCACCATTGAAGCTCTTCTCCAACCTTATTCATGGATATCTATTCTCCCTTTTTCTCTTATTTGTGCTTTAATGGAGGCTTGACCTCACTTGTAACTAGGGATTTGGATTTTGCCCCAAATCTTCCAAACTCCGTTGTTGAGTCTTGGATTGATGTTTATACTATATTTTAGTCCTTGCTCTTAATTGAAGATGATTATTGAGTGATTATGGCCTTTTAAGCTTGTCTTTGTTAATTTGGGGATTTGCTTAGGGTTTGGTCTAATTAATTGTCATTATGTTAAATTGGTTAGTTAGATATCACCGATTAGTTTAGCATTACTGTGGATTTGTATGGACGGGTTTCCAGAATTAGAAATCTATATTGTTGGGACTAAATCAATGTTAGCCGATTTTCACTAATTTTGAGATGTGGTTCTCATTGCAACTTAAGGTAGATCTGTGCTTAATGCTTCCGATTGAATTGAAGAATCAAACTAACAGTCTTTTTCCATCTAAATTGGTTAGAATTAATAGATCAAAATTTGGCTAGTAATTAAATTCCCGTTGTTTAGCTATTTATCGAAGATTCAACAATTGGTAGTAAAGAGTTGCAGGTGTAATTTCCTATCCTGAGCTACACCTATCCTAGATTAGTAAGTTTAGTTTTATTACTTTTCTTTTATTTCCTCCTATCATAACCAAAAACCCCTAATTTACGTTTATACACTTTTGTTTATATTCTTGCACAAACACTAAACTTATAATTGATTAGATAGTTACAAAGTCCCTGTGGATACGACCTTGTTGGACTACAATGATTGGGTTCACTGCCCATTAGTTAGCAAGATAGTTTCACTACTATTTTGCCCATCACCATGCAATAGGGTAGAACACCCTAACTCAAGAGAGATTAAATGTTGGGGTTATTTTTGCCCACCAACACCAAAGAGGTAAATCTATGTTCCTACCCTACATTCCTTTGAAAGTTTTCTTGTTTATCTTTCCAGCCTTATTATTCTCATCCTTTCCTCCATGCACAACTAGGAACCCCTTGAAACCTTGTTTTGGGTTCAAGTTCCTAAATAACAAAAAAAGTGGCCAAGAGAACTTAAACCTAAACAAATGGGGTAAGTGGTGTGTGAGGATCCACATATCCTCTTCTGCTCGAGAAATTTGGCATTAAAGGCTTAACTTACCTTATTTTTAATAATAGGGCCGAAACGTAATTGTAAAATTACCTCTAAAACAAGTTCTAAACTACTTTATTATTTTAGGTTATTGGTTTAAATGATTTGGTTAAATATGGTACCTAATATGTGTCATTCGGTTCTAATTAATGTTAAAACTTGTGGTGAATCTTGGTTATTTGGTGGTGATGGTACTATCGAGAAAATTGTAGGGGAAAAGAATGTACAAAAAGAATAAAATAATAAAAGAAATATAAAATAATCCTACAACTCTATACGGGTAGCAAAAATCCCGGTCGGAGTATAATGTGAGTAGATTACGACCGAGAGTATCGAACCCAAGGGACTTAATAGAAAATCAGTCCTAATCATAGTAATAGCCTATTCTAAAACAAGGGGGGAAAGTAAACATCAATTCTAAAATAAAAGAATAATCCTAACTAAATGGTATATACAATGAAATATCCTTGACTCGGGATGATAATCGACATAAGAACAAGTATGGTCATAAGTCAAACTGCAAAGTCTCGAATTAATCATGCAAGATCAATGTGTTGGATGTCATGCCGGGCTTAGGACTCCCGGCACATTCAAGATCTTCGAATGTGCCGGATATCTTCCATCCGGCAGTACACCCGACATAGTCAATTTGCAAAGGGTATTTACACGCTTCGGGGTTTGACAATGGGAACTCATTATCTATTATCGAATCACACATATTTCATGCCCGAAACGAACAAGATAATTGAGGAAAGATAGACCAATTCAAATCTTAAGTCTTAATGCCCACTTTTCAGAACGACAAAGTTAAAGACCAACTAGATTCCTCAACCTGTCCTATTTTTGTCTTTTGAGCCTCAGATAGAACTAGAACAAAGAAGAACAAGTAGACGAAGACCGGAATCGTAGTTTTGAAACTTGCAATTTTATTAATAACCATAAGAGTTTTACAAGGAAAATCATCCCTAACCAAAGATAGCAATGAATTATACTACACCATCCACTTAAACAAAAGAGAAAATACAAAGAGGGAAAGGAAATTGGTCATAGCCTTAACCCGACAAGATCTTCTTCTTCTCTTCGCGTGGATGGTGGCGCAAAACCTCCTTGGACACCAACACTTGGAATGATACAGAAATAGAGTTGTGGATGGAGTAAGAATGGTGTGTTGAAGTGTGTAAAAAATGAGTAGGCTCACGGTCTATTTATAAGCATCCATTTTCTCTTGTGCCGGGTGGAACGCCGGATCAATATCATCCGGCACCTAATAAATACGTGCGTAACTGTTAACGGTCGGAACCGCCAAAACCCTAACCGATGTCTGTGCTGACATGGATTCCGACACCTTACCCGACATAGGTTGAAGTGGGTAACGGTCATTAACTACCGACGTCTGGTCAACCGTGGTGACTTTTGCTTGTGCCGGATAGGATGTACCCGGCACTGGATCTGGTATGCCTCCTACTTTGCTCCATGTTGATGCGGTGAGTTGCCAATCCGGCATAGTGCCTGGCACTATTTGGTCAGAAGTTATTCCTTGCATGAAAATATATAAAACGTAAGTCTGAACATAAACAATAGACTTTATATACAATATAACATAAATATTTGCTATTATAACCTTATTTAGACTAATATACTTATAATTCTAGCATATAAAATATTATAAGTCTGAGGCTTATCAGATGGATAGATCTGAAAACTTGAAGTAAACTTTGGTTAGTTAGAGGATGTTATAAACTAAAAGTTTAGGGTAAAAGTTGAGGTTAACTTAGGTAAAAAAAGAGAGGGAAAGGGGTTTTGATGGATTAGTAAATTGTGGGCCGATTTGGTAATTTCCAAAAGTTTTGGGTACTGTTAGGAATTTTTGGGAAAGAAAGGTTAGTGGTTGATGATTGTAGTAGTTTTAAAACTTAAGGGTCAAATGTTTGAGGATTAACTTGAAAAAAATGGCTCTTGGATGTGTAAGATTAAGTAAGGGAGGAATTGGCAATTTTCAAAAATTATGGGTCAAATTGATAAGTTTAGTAACTTAGTGAACCAGTTGGAAATTTTGGAAAAGGAAGTTGGTTGGAGTTTATAGCAATTTGAAATTCTCAAATAAGATTTGGGCTTCCTTTGGAGAAAAAATGAATTATGATGTTTAGGTTTAGATGTGGCCAATTTAGTGATTTTTAGAAGTCTTGAGATATATTTGGAAATCCTCAAAAAGATTAATGGATGGTAAAAAAGGAATAGTTGGGAACCTACATAACTAATGGGTTACTTAAGTGAGAGGTTAAGATTTGAAAGTGTATTTGAGTGGTGAACATAAGGTGAGTAGGGGGTGAGTGTCCAAATGAGCATGTTTTAGAGGTATATTTCATATGTTTTATCAACACTTTTCATGCTCATTTCTCCACTCTAGCTAGTTTTCCTCTACTTTTTATGTTTTATTGGTGTTTTACATAATTTTTGCTGAAACAAGAGGAATGTCATAGCTAGGAATAAAGTAAACAAAAATCAGAGCTAAAACGAAGAAGATACAGCGTTTTGAAGATTAGCCTGCCCACAAGACCGACCCTAGGTCGGTCGGTCAGCAGTTCCGGAGGCCAAAAACGCTCTTTTTGGGGGCCGAAATGGCTTCTGGTCTGGACCGAAATTGCTACTGACTTCGACCGACCATAGGACTGGCCCTAGGTGGGTCGGTTGGGTCAAAATTTTGCCCAGATCTGCGTTTTTAAAAGTAGAAAAGAAGGAGAGAGAGAGAGGGGGTATTCGACACAGACCAAAAGTGACGGGAAAAGAAGAGAAAAAAGGGAAGAAGAAGAAGAAGAAGAAGAAGAAAGAAGAAGAAGAAGAAGAAGAAGAAGGAAAAGAAGAAGAAGAAGAAAAGGAGGAGAAAGCTCACCTCCATTGAAGCTCTTCTTCAACCTCCCATGGCTATTTCTTCTCTCTTCTCTCATTTTTGTTCTTTAATGGTTGTGTAGTCTCCTTGTAGCTTGGGATGGAGATTTTGCCCCAAAATCCCTAACCTCCATTGTTGAACCTTGAACTTGTTTTCATGCTTTATTTTAGTCCCTGTGCTTAATGAAGATAATTATTGAGTGTTTATTGCTTCTAAACTCGTTGCTCATGATTTGGGGATTTGTTTAGAATTTGCTCAACTAATTGTCAATTTGCTAAAATTGGTTGGATTAACATTTATCAAAATGATATTCTGAGATAGAAACCTAAATCGTTGAGGACTAGAACAATGTACTCTAATTTGATGATTTTGATATTTGACTACATTGCAACTTAGGGGGAACTTGAGCTTAGTGCTGTCGATTGACTCATGATTTAGCTAATTGAGAAGTTCCAGTTAAATTGGCTAGGATTAGTAGACCAAGATTGAGTTATTAGTTAATTAAGTGTCCCGTTGTTTAGCTATAAGTTCAAGGGTCGACAATTGGTAGTAAGGGGAGGACGAGTGCAAATATCCATCCCGGGCTACACCTATCCTAGTTTAGTTAGATTAATTTTATTGCTTTCTTTTTATTTCTCCAATTACAACCAAAAACCCCAAAACCCCTAATTTAAATTTATGCACTTTTGTATATATCTTCTTGCACATTTACTAAGCTTATAATTAACTAGATAGTTACAAAGTCTTTGTGGATATGACTTTGTTGCACTACAATGATTGGGTTCACTGCCCATAGTTAGCAAGATAGTTTAATCACTATTTTACACAACAGTAGGTCATAACATCACCCTGGCTGATTGGATATATGTCAAGGGGTCTTAGGTTCACTAATTTAAATAAGGATTTAAATAGAAATAATAGAAGTTAATTAGGAAATGGACTAAGTTAAGGTCGTATGTTAGGTTAATGTCTTGACCAAATTAATAAAATAGAAAACCTTAGGGTAAAAGTAAAGGTCTTGAATAAGGAAAAAGTGATAAATTAAGATAGGATTAAGTTATGTTGGGAGAATTAGATAATGTTGATTTGAGGTAATTGAAGGGGAGATTTTATGATTATCTAATAAAGAACCTTGAAAATCTAATTCGGTAGAACAAACAATTAAAACGAACATAAAATCTTGAACCAAATGTAATAGAAATTTAATAAATTGTCTCTCGTTGACAATCTAGGACTTGGATAATCTATTACACGGGCAAGGATGTTTGCTTGGATCACATGAACGAGGTATGATGTTATTTTGTCTAAATACCCCGAGGGTTTGCCTTGGGTTTGTGTGCTACTTGTATTACGTGACAATAAGATATTCATGCTTACTTAATTATAATTATTCATGTAAACGTTTTTGTATGATTATGATCCGTTCGCTTACTTGCTGATTGCTTGTGTATTGATTTAAACCACACGAACAACAACTATTTGTACACTTATAAAATATAAATATACTTGAGGAGTGTAATATTGAAAGAAAGACAAGATATTGAGACTCATTTTTCATGATGCAAAATACTAAGAAATTTTCTTAAGTAATTAAGATAAACGTCTAAAAATATGGCAAGTGGGACATGGATCAAGATTCCATGGAATAAACAAGGTTAGAACTCATATTCGCTGAATAATTAATCACCCCAGTACATTTGTTAGGTAAATATGGTTGAAACCATACTAAATGGCGAAGAAAAATACTGTGAGAAATCCAAGATGGGAAACTTGGTCGCGCATTGTGTACACGATTGGATGACTGAAAACAAGTCCGCTCCTTGGCAATTCTGACGAGCCCATTGTTCGTTGGTCGGGTCGCCCCATCTGGCGCAGGCGACTGCCTGTAGGCCCCCGCCTTATAATAGGGGAAAATTGAGAGATTTGTCGCCTTCTAACCTGGTGGCACAACAGGTTTATGGAAAGGTAAAACTTGAGATTCTGAATATCTAAAAGGTTTAAACACTCGAGAAACTCTATGTGATAATTATAAACTCAAAATTCCATAAAGAATGGAACAAATCATGAATGGAAGCTTAAAACACGCCTAAGCTTCTTTATCACTCAAATGTTTGTTATGATTTATTATCCATATGTTTAGTTGGTTGCTGACTATGTTTACCTACTGAATATTGCTATTATGGATTCGTGTTATTATGTAATTACTATTTTTTAATTTAAGTATTCTTTATATATTAAACTGGACTGCATGCCAACTTGACTAAATAACCTAAGTGTAGCCTGAGCTTATATGAGGACAACATGATATCATACTTAGCAGTTGGGATGACCCCTCCAACAATTTTTTTTACAGGTGTATAAGCGTACACAACCGAAGTGTGTGTTGGGTAGTTTTTGGTAGATAATTGAGAATGTGCTTCATTTTGAACGAGCAGTGTAATTCGTTTCCAATGTGGGACAATATTATATGGTTTGTAGTATGGATCTATGTACGTGCGTGTTGTATTTCTAATCATGCACATCGTTCCTATTTAGTTGGTAGCCTTTTTGTGCATTTAGGTGTACAACAGTTGTTATGCATCTAAATGTGCAATGACGGTAACGTCCCAAGGAGATAGAGGTAGTTTCCACTACTGTTTAGGAAGAGGATGTTACAAATGGTTTGTGAGGTTTTGAGAGTTATCTCCCTTGTGAGATTTGACTACATCATATCTCTTTTGTAAGCTATAAGTCTCTCCCCACATATAGTGAATATTATTCCTCCCCACTCGTGGAGAAGCCATAGCCAAACCACATAAAAATTTTGTGTGTCTCACTTCTCGCTTTACTTTTATTTCATAGTTATCATTATATGTCTACCAACTTGTTTCCACACTATATTCCTAACAAGTGGTATCAAAGCTTTTGTTCGATGTAGTTCACCAAAGATGACTACAAAATTTGATGTTGAGAAGTTTGTTCGTTCTGTTGATTTTGGCTTATAAAAAATCAAGATGCAAGCCATTCTACACCAAAATGATTGGCATCCGGCTCTGGGCACAAAACCTGCTACCATGGCCATAAAGGATTGGGGAAGAATTGATCAAAAGGCCTTGACTACCATTCAGCTCTGACTTTTCGATGATATTCTCAGAGAGGTTGCCAACGAGAAGATTACATCGGCTTTGTGGCTGAAATTAAATTCATTGTACAAGATGAGAAGTGTCACTAATCATCTCTATTTAAAGATAAAGCTTCAAGATCTTCGTTTTCAAGAAGGAAAACATATCAAGCCTCATCATGGTGAGTTTTTTCTCTACTGTTTTGGATCTTCAAAATATTGAATTTGATATTAATTATGAGGATTAAGCTATTACGTTAATTCATTCTTTGCCAAAATCTTACTAAAGTTTTACTGAAACTTTGTTGTATGGGGGAGATGAGATAACGGCGGAGGAAGTCAAGGATGCTCTCACTTCAATGAGATCTTATAGACAACCAGATAGCCAAAGTGAAGAACCTTCTAGTGAAGGTCTGGTTGTTCAAGTAGAACCTATGAGAAAGGTCTCAAAGGAAATGAAGACAAGTCGCTCAATGTTAAGACCACACAAAAATGTGATTTTTAATTATTGTCGAAAAAAGGACCACATAAAAGTAGATTGTTGGAAGCTAGAGAATAAGATAGAAAAAAACTGATAAGGAAAGCACCTCAAATCAAACTAGTAGCCAAGTTAGTTTTGTGAATGACGAGAGGGATGTACTCATGACCACAAGCCATTATAAAGATAAAGATACATCATGTTGGATACTCATGGACTCTTCTTATTTTTACTACATGATGCCTCACAAGGATTTTCTTTATACCTTGGATTATCTGAAGGTGGAGTTATGCTAATGGGAAACAATGCTCCATGTAAGGTACATGGTTTTATCTCTGTGAGGATTAAGATGTTTGATGGTATGGTACAATGTTCGTTATGTTCCAGATTTGAGAAAGAATGTAACACCCCCATTTATTAACCGTCTTATTAGCCCTAACTCTTGTTCCTACACAGTGAAAGTCATAAAACTCTTGGTGTTACCGCCACCTCCCCATGAGTGTTAAAGCTATTTTGGATCATATACATATACAAGCTCGTTGGACAAGTATGATAATCTCTTCTTATCTGTAAGCCAGTCACTTGAACCTCCATCTATCTCTGGGAAGTCTTTATCTCAGTCCATAGCATTTTCTAGGGATAATGGTCACCCTCGTTGTTCTTCCATCATGCTACGTAAATGATCTTCGTTGTGTAGCTTCTTTTTTTTCATGTACATAAACCATGTCTGTCCAACTTACAAAAATCTATAATGTTAAATGAATAATGCAACTGGTGGTGTACATCGAGTAAAATCGAGTTCCATCAGACTGCCTGGGTTATGAAGTGAAGTGACATTCCTTTTGCACTTGGAGTGTGTGGATTTTGCCACTCTAGGCATTCAGTACTTCCATCAGACATTGGTTCTTTCAATATATTATCACAATGCACATGGGTATATTGTGAAAAAATAGCTATTACACTGTGTAGATATTGTGAAAAAAATAGGCATTACATTGTGCACAGGTATATCGTAAAAAACATATTCATTATACTACGTAGTGGCGGATCCAAGAGCTTTGTTGGGGGGGGGGGGATTTAACAAATTTAATACTACGCAGTATATCATGAAAAGGTAGCCGATGTTATACATAGGTATATCACAAGAAAAAAAAAATTGTTACATAGGGTATATTGTAGAGTCGGGAATACAAAAAGAACGACTAAACCGTAGAGATATATTAAATTTTCCTACTTCAGAGGTGATTGCTTTTAATATTTCTGGTTATACACATATTCGAAGCCGCGACCTTCCCACACGAATACTTGGTGTGGTCTATCCATTTGACAGCCCAGTCAACAGCTGACTTGACTGTTTTTGTTGACTGGATTGCCTTTTTATTATATTAACTTTAAATAGTTGTAACTTCAATATATAAGTCTAAAATGAAAAAAATTTATATCATTGTTCTTCTAAATTCAAGCTCTTCAAAATAAGGCCAGTCATTGATATGTTTTGACAACTTAAAAAAAACTAATTTTACATGTATCCGATAATACACTAATATGACAATATGATTCAATAGTTTTGATATTATGATTCATTAAAATTGATATTATGATTCATTAAGTAATAAGTGGTGAATTAAATTACAAATTTTGAACCCCGATAAAAAATTATTATTCTTTTGTAGTGTACTATTATTGTTGTATGGTGTATTTTAATCCTTATATGATGAATCATGTATTTTTCTTACGTACCAAATATTGTTTTATGCTCTATTTTGTCTGCAATTTTTATTTTTATATATTTACGATGATATACTAAAATGAAGATATGATTCACTAATTTTGATATTATGATTCATTAAAATTGATATTATGATTCATTAACTATTAAGTGGTGAATTAGATAAACTTTGGAACCGATAAAAATCATTATTGTTTTGTAGTGTATTATTATTGTTATATGGTGTATTTTAAAACTTATATGACGAATCACGTATTTTTCATACATTCCTAATATTATTTTGTGTTGTATTATTGTGTAATTGTTTTTATTCTTATATGTTTGCGACGATACACTAAAATGAAGATATGATTCATTAATTTTGATATTATGATTCATTAAAATTAATATTATGATTCATTAACTAATAAGTGGTGAATTAGATAACAAACTTCGTAACCGATAAAAATTATTATTGTTTTGTAATGTATTATTATTGTTGTATGATGTATTTTAAACCTCATATGGTGAATCACATTTCAAACATATCAAATATTATTTTGTGTTGTATTATTGTGTAAAATTTTTTTATTCTTATATGTTTACGATAATACATTAAAATGAAGATATGATTAATTAATTTTGATATTATGATTCATTAAAAGTAAATTATGATACACTAACATGGTGTTATGAATTATAAATCTCATTGATATATAGATATATACATGTAATTAATATAAATTTTTAAATTTCACAAAACATATCCATCTTTGGTCTTATTTTTAAAAGATATAATAATTTAAAATTAATATAATAAAAACAATCTAGTCAACAACTTACGAGACTGATGATTGGGTACCAACTCATACAGTCACACTGATGATTGGGTACCAACTCATACAGTCACACCGAAATTCTACACCAATGGCCTGCACCATTATAATGGTGATCATCATGATTAAACATACCTACAACGAATTTCCCGTGTCATGGGCCCCACTCAATCTTTTTCAAGATATGTTATGGAAACCTGTCCAAGATATGCATTGGAAATTTAATTCTTCCGGTGTCAATGTTATTTCTGCGCAAATAGATACACAACACAGAAGAACAAGGTGAGCAGATGTTAGGATTATGTTTAGTCTTTTTACCCTCTTATTTCTCATTTACCGTTTATCAACGGTCACTAGTCACTAAGTACCGTTTTGCAACGTTTCTTAGACTTAGCTTATATTTTAGCCTCTCTCGGGCTTTGTAATCTCGGAACAGTGAACATAATCTATTCTTTCTCTCTTCTCGACTCCTCTTCTCGTCGCTTCTTCCCCGTCGCTCTCGATTTCTCATCCATCGACTCATTCTCTTTCCTCTTTCTCCGCCTCGCTTCCTTCTTCATTCGCTCCGCATCGCACATGGTATCAGAGCGGGTCGACCGCTGTTAACCCTAATTTGCTCAAATGGTGTCGGAATCAGATGAAGAAGAAGACGACGTTCCTGATGATGAAGAAAATTCATCGGAAACTGAAGAGGAAGAGATTACCGACAAGAAGAAGGTTAGACGCCGCTACGACTCAGATCCATTGTTAGTTTCCAATTCGGAAACGCCTGGAGTTCAACTTACCTCAACCAAATTCGACGGCAAGAGAGGATTTCAGAATTGGAAGAAGAAAATCGAGATCTGTCTGTTGGCCAAGAACAAAATCAAAATGATTGACGGTACGTTGAAGAAATCCAAGGTTCCTAAAAACCGCAGAGATGCGTGGGACAGATGCGATGGGCTGGTACGTTCCTGGATTCTTGCCTCTGTAGATACTAGTATAGGAGATAGTCTCGTCTCATGCTCTACTGCTTACGATATGTGGAAACGCCTCACTCGGAGGTATGATCAGATAGACGGTACAAGGTTGTTTGAGCTTAATCGCGATTTGTCCAAAATCGAGCAGGGGAACTCTTCTGTTACCGAATACTTCACTAAACTGACTAGTATTTGGGATGATATATCTGCAATGACGAATATCGATACTTGTGTTTGTGGTTATAGTGAGAAAGTTGCTAAGCATGCTGAGAATCAGAAATTATTTCAGTTTTTGTTAGGGTTACGCGAGGACTTTGTTAATGTTAGGGGAAATCTTCTCATGAAGAAACCACTTCCCACTCTGGATTCGGCTTATGCCATAATACTCCAAGAGGAGAGGCAACGAATCAATAGAAAGGAAGAGAATGAAACCCCAAGCATGTCCTTTGTCAATAGTACTAACAAAACTGAAGTAAATTTTGTTGAAAGAAGTAAATCCAGGAAGGATAATACTGCTAGGAAGAACACAAGTATCTGCACTCACTGTGGGAAAACAGGCCATCTCAAGAGTGGTTGTTTCGAGATTTGTGGTTATCCAGATTGGTGGAAGGGGTCGAGAAACATTTCTTCTTCGGTAAATTCTGTTAGCAAGAAAACTGAAGGAATAAAAGGACTCTCTGCATCAAATGTGGATAAACTTGCTAAACTTTGCAGTTTACTTGAACAATCAGAAAAGGCTTCGGACAAGAATGCTGCAAGCAATAGTGTGTCATGCCACAGAAAGGAGTCACAGTTTGCAGGTACTGTCTATCCTAAGTGCAATAATTCTATTCATAAACATATTGATCATCAATGGTTACTAGATTCCGGTGCTAGTGAACACTTGTGTGGTAATGAAACTTTGCTTAGCAATAAGAAACAAACCACTGATGTTAGTTATGTTACTATGCCTAATGGTCATGTTGAAGCTATTAATGTTACAGGAACTGCTTTGATTGCTGATGGTTTTAGACTAGAGAATGTTCTTCATGTTCCTAGTTTTAAATTGTCTCTTGCTTCTGTTAGTAAATTGGCTCAGCAGAACCATGGCACTGTTTCATTTGATTCTGATGCATGCTATTTTCAGGCCCTTACTTGGAAGAATAAAAGAGAATTGGGCATCAAAATGATGGGCTTTACTTTCTTGATAATAGCATGTTGTGCAATTTTTCCAATGGCTGTAATAACAATGATTCTGTTCGCATTGCTCACTCTTGTAATTCCCGTGT
The DNA here is from genome assembly GCA_023374045.1 of Limonium bicolor. NCBI lineage: Eukaryota > Viridiplantae > Streptophyta > Magnoliopsida > Caryophyllales > Plumbaginaceae > Limonium > Limonium bicolor. The sequence continues at coordinate 105,895,066 of CM041780.1, forward strand.
GATGTTACTGCACAAAAGGATGGGTCACCCTCCTTTGAATAAAATGGTTCAAATGGGTCTTGTGAAAAGAAGTGAGATTCCTGACAATTTCATTTGTGATATTTGTTTTAGGGCTAAAGGCCATAGATTACCTTTTCCCCATTCCAACAATAGATCCAAATGTTGCTTTGATCTCATTCATGTAGACACTTGGGGGCCCTGTTCGATTGCTAATCATGATGGTAGTCGTTATTTTTTAACTATTGTTGATGATGCTAGTAGATGTACTTGGGTGATTCTTATGAAATTCAAATCTGATGCATCTCAGCATATACAAAATTTCATAAACATGGTTGAGCGGCAGTTTAATAAATTTGTTAAAATTGTTCGCTCCGATAATGCTTACGAATTGGGATCTTCAAAAATCTTGCAAGATTTCTTCCATAAAAAGGGTATTTTGCATCAAACCACTTGTGTTTACACTCCGCAACAAAACGGAGTCGTTGAAAGAAAGCATCGTTATTTGCTTGAAACTGCCCGCGCTTTGTTCTTTCAATCCGGCCTTGATATTACTTTTTGGGGAGAGAGTGTTCTTATGGCTACTTTCATTATCAATAGGCTTCCTTCTTCTACTTTGAATGGTCTATCTCCCTATGAATGTTTGTATGGCTCTCCTCCTGATTTTAGTAGTATCAAAATGTTTGGTTCGTTGGTCTATCACACTGGACCTGCAGTCAACCGGAGCAAATTCGATCCTCGTGGTCACAAAGGAGTATATCTTGGTCCAGGCCTTTGCAAAAAGGAGCATCGAGTCTTACTCCTCAATGAGAACAAAGTGGTTACAAGTCGGGATTTAATTTTCTTTGAAGAAAACTTTCCTTTACAAGAACGGGCTCTTCAAACAGATGGGTCAGCCCAGACAACCTCTCCTTTCTTTCCCGTTCCTATCCATGAAGATTCCGACAACGATTTACCTTGTGAAGAAAGTATCACTGAGCCTGGTCCACGGGTGCAAACGACAGATAATTCTGCCCATTTTTCTCACGATGATAGCCATGTGGCTTCTGACCCGATCGTGTCAATCTCTCCCAACGATCAGGTGCAGCCCACCGCAGAAGACCATTCTCTGGCCCATCTTTCGACGCCTCAACAAAGCAACACGGATCAGGCTATTTCTGATCAAGATGATTCTACTACCATCCAGCCCAACAATGACCGAATCGATCAAGATTCTTCAGAATACCTTGGGCCGTCCAACGTTCGCCGATCGACAAGAATTAGACACGTCCCTTCTCATCTTAAGGATTACGATTGCAATCACGTTGGAACAGACCCCTTCACATGTCTGTTATCCACCAGACTCAAAAGTTCAAAACCAAATCTTCTTCCTTCCCTAAACTCTATTACTGATTTTATTCCTTCTCAAGTGTTGTGTTCTCAGGTCCGAATGCAGTGTCCTCTTGAACCTCTTCATACCGCGTTGCTGTTCAATATCCGGAATGGAGGGCTGCCATGGACTCCGAACTCAAAGCCCTTGAAGAGAATAAAACGTGGACTCTCGTTAAACTCCCCAAGGGAAAAAGGTGCATTACTTGCCGATGGGTGTATCGAACCAAACAAATCCGATGGAACCATTGATCGATACAAAGCTCGCTTGGTCGTTCGCGGTTTTACACAAAAAGAAGGAGAAGATTTTCATGAAACCTTTTCTCCGGTTGTCAAGATGACAACCATTCGAACTTTAGTAAGTGTTGCCATAAAACGACATTGGAGGATCCATCAACTCGACATCAACAACGCCTTCATTCATGGGGACCTTCACGAAGAGATTTACATGAAAATTCCCGATGGTTTGACTACCTCAAATGGTTTAGTATGCAAATTGCAGAAATCTTTATACGGTTTGAAACAAGCATCACGCCAGTGGTATGCTAAACTTTCAAGTAGTCTCACTAACCTCGGTTTTGTTCTTTCAGACAACGATTATTCTCTATTCAAGTGGAGCAACGGGGACTCCATTCTCTTTCTTGGCGTTTATGTCGACGACATTCTTTTGTGTGGCAATGATGACAACAAAATCCTTCAAATCAAAAACGCTCTCCACAACTCCTTCAAAATTAAAGATCTCGGCACTCTCACTTACTTTCTTGGGCTCGAGTTCCACTACACTTCTCATGGGGTCGGCATAACTCAAACAAAATTCGCTTCTGATCTTCTCACCGACTACAATATTTCTTCTAAGCGATCGGTTGTCAGTCCTCTCGCCCCTGGCTCCAAACTTCAATTACAAGACGGTTGCCCTCTTCCTGATGCAACCGAATACCGTCGTCTTATTGGCAAGTTGAACTACTTGATCAACACACGACCAGATCTCAATTTCAGTGTTCAACTCTTAAGTCAATTCAATCAACATCCTTGACAAAGTCATTGGGACGCCGCCATCCATGTTCTGCAGTACATCAAAGGGACTCTCGGTTATGGCATTTTTTTAAACAACACGTCTGACTTCTCTCTTTTAGCATATTGTGACTCTGATTGGGCTTCGTGTCCTATTTCTCGCAGATCAGTCAGCGGTTATTACATTTTATTCGGAGGCTCCCCCATCTCTTGGAAATCCAAGAAACAAGCTTCGGTATCTCTCTCTTCCGCCGAAGCCGAATATCGTGCTCTCCGACGAGTCACCACCGAATTAGCTTGGCTGTCCCGTCTCCTCAATGAACTTGGAATAGACGACATCACTCCTATACCGTTGAAGTGCGACAACAAATCGGCCGTCTACATTGCACATAATCCTGTCCTTCACGAGCGTACGAAGCACATAGAAATCGATGTCCATTATGTTCGTGATCAAATCAAAGCCGGTCTCATTGACGTCGTACACATCTCCAATCTACATCAGAAGGCGGATATGCTTACAAAATCCTTACCGGGAAAGACTATCAACATCAGCTTTCATCGATGGGAATGTTAAACACTTCAAACCTAACGAAATAGCTATTTCTTAGGTTTGAGGGGGGGTGTTAGGATTATGTTTAGTCTTTTTACCCTCTTATTTTCTCATTTACCGTTTATCAACGGTCACTAGTCACTAAGTACCGTTTTGCAACGTTTCTTAGACTTAGCTTATATTTTAGCCTCTCTCGGGCTTTGTAATCTCAGAACAGTGAACATAATCTATTTTTTCTCTCTTCTCGACTCCTCTTCTCGTCGCTTCTTCCCCGTCGCTCTCGATTTCTCATCCATCGACTCATTCTCTTTCCTCTTTCTCCGCCTCGCTTCCTTCTTCATTCGCTCCGCATCGCACAGCAGACAGATGGACGCCACATGGAATGGACCCAATTACTGTAATTAATCACAGCAGGGAGAGATCCCTGCCAGCCTTTGTTTTATCTCCCATCTTTCTGTCCTATTTTCTCCCGTGGGGGTGAATTTGATAATCTGGGGGGATTCAAGTTCAAATGTCGGTAGGGACTTCGATATCCAGTATCTGTCCCCTGGTTTCTCTAGAGAGGAGATGATCAAAATTTGCATATAAATGCCCATGTGAACCCAACACAGGGCACCCTTCCATTTGACAAATGAAGTAACAAGATGAGGCAGGGTTGACCCACAAGACTCTTAGTAATTCCTAGTAACAAACCATCAGGACGAAGTTGGAATAGTCTAAAATTCGGAACAAGCAGATATACCATATCAGTTCGAACTCCAACGATGAAATCAAAAGAGTCATCATTAATTTCAACTGCAGCAGCAAGAGTCATCAACAAACAGAAATTACTCTTTACACTGGATACTCAAGAGTAGAATTTAAGTCTTCGAAAGTTCAGCCGAAAGGTAATAGTTTCAACTTCAAAGCTGCTGTCTCTCATCCATAATAAGTGTTTAAGAAATGTATCATCATAATAACCACACCACAAAACCAACAACAAAAGGAGAAATCTCCACTCACGGACCAAAAAATTTCATCTACATATAGAACCAACCACAAAGTCATCTTTCTAATACAAGCTGATGGAATATATATATCTGATCTGAGCCATTCTTTGTTCATTCATTCAACTTCGGCGAGGAAAAAAAAAGAAAAACACTCCAATCTCTGTAACTAGGACCAGTGAGAAGGTGGTGTGGCAGGAGGGATGGATGAATATATCATTCTGGGTATGGCAACACCTTGTACCTGTAGACTAGTTTCCTCTTCTTGAAAGTTGGGTTGTCCACTGTGAGAACAATCTTACCGAGATCACTGATCTTGAAGCTGCCAGATACCACAGGGTCGTCACTTGAGCTCATCTTTGTTGCTTTCTGTATCACCACCGTGTACTTGTCTTTAGAGCTCGGGATGAATTCAGCACTGTATGTCACATCCCATCCGACTACTCGAAGCTCCCAGACTATCACACATTTCTGCACAACATCCAAACATTTTCAGCAAGCAATTGACTGATCAACTTTGGGTTGGAATGGGCAAAGCTACCTAACAAACTAAAGCTTTATCTTGAGTAGTAGTTGGCAGATTTCTAATGGCATAGAGATATAGAGAAGATAAAATTAGACCAGCTTCCTCCCCCTGAATAGGCATTACAAAATTTCCTAACCAGGAAAAAAAATAAGCCATATTATCAAACTTTTCCACTTCACACTAACCTCAGAAACCAAGATCTCAACAAACTGCTTAGTGGTAGGTTTGACAAGGAGTTCAGTTGCGGGATCATCGACGTTGAATTCAGGATTGCAATCACAGAAGTCTACACTCAACCCGCCATACTGAATTGGCACTTGCTCAGGTGATATGTATCTGCAGTAACAAAAAGATGGAGCATAAGAACCTAATCAAACAAAGCAGAATATTATCACAAAGAAGCAAACGATGACTCACTTGAAGAGAGTGTCGGCTGTTTTGGCTGGACCTACAAAGACAAACTTGCTTTTGGTCCTTTGTGTCATGAACGGGCTCATCATAGTGTAGAATGCGACATACCACCAAGGTACATTGATAAACACCTTAGATTATGCCACACCACAAATAATGCGATTATCAGTTCTAACCTCACTTGTTCAATCAGAATCTTTAAGCAATCAAAATGAGCTACACATTTAAGCCTAGAAGACAAGAAGAGAGTAGTAGATTATCAACAAGCAGTTAAGAGCACAAACAGTATGTAAGACAACCAGACATTCATCTGGCAAGTCCATTATATTTAATAGTAGCTTTCTAATTTAGTCCACAAAAGGGAAAAAACACTAACTGAATTCTGCACCCTGAAAGGTGGTGTTCATCTTGATGCATTATAAAGCAAAGTCATAACAAATTCACGTGATACTTCTGAAGTTCTCAGTATCTTTTGGGACTAGAATGGTCCTTTAACTTTACTCAGATTCTCAAAGCTAAGCATCCAATACCAGTAACAATTCAATCACGACAAGTGGTCATATCCCATGAACAACTGATCAACTACCTTAAACTGCCTCAATAAAACCTATCTGAACTTCTAAAAGTAGCACTTTCAGTTCATACACCACGTTGGAAGAACAAAGTAATAGGCTTTTTAGGTATAACGACTAACTGAATTTCCTAAGTCAATGACACACCTTGCCAGACTCAACTAGATACATGAACAACTTCCAACTCAGACACAGAACCAAATATTTCCACAATATGCTATTACAAGAAACAAAACAAGCAGAACAGTAGGGTAAAGTAGAAGCATCGACCTACCTGTTTAGCAACAAATTCAGGATAATTATCTTGAAGAAGTGAAAGGCCTTGCCTAGTAGCTTGTCTAAGTTCCCTCTTCCCAGGACCAGGCGCATTCTTCAAATCATTCACTTGAAAGATAGTGTTAACACCACCAGGCCTAAAGTCAAGCTTCCTAATACTCTTCTCAAGGAACTGAATCCTCCATCTTAGAAACCTCCGCCTCTTCTCCTCATCAGCGAATGTCTTCTGATAAAGCTCCTTGTTCTGAAACTCACCATACACATTGTAGCAAACAGGATGACCCTCCCTATCATGACCGTGCATAAACACCACTTTCTCCAAATCATCCCCTAAATCTTCCTCCAACAGCTGGTCAATCCCAAACCGGACCCTCCACTGTAGGGTGCGTGTGATCATTGCGAAAGCTTCAGTTACCCTAAATTCACGAGCACGGAGGAATTTGAGCAGGATCACATCGGTTCTTTCGTCCTTTAGGATTGGTATTCCCCAGATAGAGATTTGTGGCGGTTCGGATAACTGCTGTTGCTCCTGATCCTGTTTTAAAGCTGATTCGATGGTGGAGTTTTTCTCTGGATCTGATTTGGGTTGTAGCGCGGTGGTGGAGGAAGATTGTTCCGGAGCAACCGGTGGTGGACAGAGAGTATTGTTGTTGACAGCTTCTTGGACAACTTTCTTGAGCTCCTCCAGAGACTTCCGTTCTGAATCGGAGAGGTCGGTGACGAAATAGCTTTCCTCCTTGAAGGAGACAGCCGGTTGGATTGAAACCCGCTTCTTCTTATCTCCATCATCGGTGGTGTTTTTTAGCTCAGACGACTTGTCACTCTCCGCGGTAGACTCGACTATCGAGGGGGATGGGTTTTCTTCTTCCGCTCTTTCTCTGTCTTTCTCTCCTTCCTTGACTTGAGCAGTTTCTTGTTTCGACCCCTCCAAGGTCGCTGATTCTTCTGCTGCTGCCTCCACAGCTCCTTCTTCTGGCAGCGAAGAAGCTGTTTCTCTTGTCGTCACCACAGCCGACGACGCGTCTGCTTCTGGAGAGGGTGATGGGTCGGTCGTGGGATCAGTTTTGTGTTTAAGTTCAACTGGTTCAGGAGTTTCGGGAGCTGTTTGCTCAGGCTTCGTCGGTGGTGCATCCTCCGTCGAAGATGGTGGCGGAGAAACCGGTGGAGCTTCGGTAGCCATGTGATCGATAATATGGCTGTAGTGAGTTTTTAGTTAACCTCTGTTTTTCTTCAGTCACTCTTCTTCCCTCCTGGATGGATTCTAAGTTCTAACCTCCCAATGTCCCACGAGTACTGAGGAGACAATAAAAGTGAAAGAAACCAGCAGCGGAGCAGCAGCAGCGAGGGTTACACTCGGAGAAACAAACGGCGCGATCAGCGTGGGTCGGGCCCGTTGCGGTAATAGGCGTGGGTTAATGAGCTGTGCTGGAAGCTCAGGCAGAGGGCAGAGCAGTCTGAAGAGATTACACACTTCGGCTGTTAAGGTGAAACACAAACACTACAGTGTGGGGAATCCTAAGAAGTTCATGTGACACGTGGAATCTCAGGAGCATGAGGGGTATGAGATCTACGGTTGGTTTTTATTCATTTTTGTTTTATTTCGGTATTAGCCAATAGCCATCATAAAATGTATAGAAATAATCACATTTCTTTCATTTTTTATACCACAGACACAGTCCTTTCGGGTTTACACTTTACAGCATAATAAATTAATTATTAATTCCCACCAAAAATGGTTGAATAAACTACGGCTACATCCATGACAGTCCTAAATGAAAACGAAAGCACACCAACGTAACAATTTTACATTGTTCCGGGACACAATAATATGACACTGTAGGTCACTATCTTCCCTTTTATCATATTCTAATTCTACATATCAATCATTTTACATGACCTTTAATAGATGAATCAAAGTCTAGCTTTTTCTTCGTTTGATCTCTCTTTACTACCATTTTTTTCCCTGGAAAGGAAAGTGTTCCTCCACCAAAATAAAAAAGAGAGATGCTATAATCAGGGTCAGTAGAAAACAAATTTGGTTGGATTGGTCCCCCTTTAACTTAAAAAGGGAATCTTATGTTCACGTCTCTTGTATTTTCTACTACCTCCGTCCCGTCATAAGTGTCCTGTTTGCTTTTTGACACGTTTTTCTATCTCAATATTAAACATATAAGGTAAAATAATTTTATAAAACTGAATTTTGTATTATATAGTTTATCATATAAGGAATCATATGCAAAACTTAAATTTTCAAAATTAATTTTTCTTATATGTTAAAAATTGAAGTCAAACGACATGTCCAAATAATAAACAGGACGGTCAAGGTGGGACAGAGGGAGTATTTATATTGAAATCTCTAGCATGGCGACAGAAATCTGCAAAACGTGGATTTTATTATACAGCTGTATAGTAATGGTGGGGACGGAGAAGTGTGATCCAATATGGCTCCATATTCACTAGAACATGGGCTGTAAACCAAATTATATGGGCTTAATAAGTACACCAGTAGGCCCATTCCCTCAAATCAAAGCCCAAGATTGATAGAGCGAGGTGGCGAAGCGGGTTAGAAACGCGACGCGCTCTCCTTGCATTTTCTTGGACTGTAGAAGGGAAGAAGACGAGAACAAAACAACGAAGGACGAGGAGGAAAGACGACAGACAAAAAGGAGCGAAAGGATTCCTTCCTTCCATCTAGCCGCGAGCGATTAGCAAAAGTTGAGAATTACAACAGGATGGCTGAGAACAAGCAGATCTCTACCGATTACGATATCGATGCCAAATGGGATGCTTGTCTTGATCTCTCACTCCGCCGAGTCGTCTACTCATCTCTCACCGGAGCTTTTACCGGCCTACTCCTATTCCGTCAGTTCCTCTCTCAATCTCGCTCTTCTGTACCTCCCATTTCTCTCCCTATTTGTAACGATATAGGCTATGCGGATAGAAATAGAATCAGATTTTCATTTTCGTACTGATGAAATCGATATAATTAGTGCTCTCGGACGTGAACATGTTTGTTGTTGCTTTATTTGAGGGCATGCTAACCTAGTCCAAGAATTTTCGGCTCTAATTGATCTGAACGAGGCCTGTAGTTGGAGGCAATTCGCACCTAATCTTACGATTGTGCATTGCTAGAACACAGAGATTCGCCTAGTTGTGTTTCTCACCACCACGTAGCTGGGAGATTTTGACCTGTGGTCTAGTAGTAATTTCCATTCTGTCAGTCTCATTTGTCCGTTTGATTAGAAAATTTTCGGATTCAGCTTTTGATTTTGGCCTCATTGAATTGATTGCATTTTATTATTTTTCCATCTTGATGAAGTAATTTCTTGGCTACATATATGTACTTTTGGTCTATAAAATCTATATTAGTAGTATATAAAAACCGTACGGATGTATATAGAAGTATACATTGAATTCAAATATTGCTTAAATTGTACTAGATATATTTACTCATTTCTTAAACTGTACGGTAAGCTTATAAAAGGTGTAATTTTACTATATACAAACTGTACCACTACAAATGTAGCCAAAGATAGCTACATATGCTTGTAGTTAAGATGGATTACTTGATGAAAGGCTAAGCCAATCACTGTTTGACAGTTCTTGATGCTTTTGTTGATACCTATCTCCTATTATTTTTCCGTGTTGTAGCTGCGGTTTGTGTTACGTCCCAGGGTGTTAATAAGAGAAAGTTTGGTAAAGTTTAGCTAGTTGTTAGTATTCTGTTGTTTATAGTTACAGCTTAGCTGGGGGCGTTAAGTATTTAAGCAAAGGGACTGATTCATGTAAGGCATCTGAGAGTTGAATCAACTACCTCTTCGAGGTTGTTGGAGGGAGATACTCAAAACGTATCAGTTTGTTGCACAAGAGTCCAAAGTAGACAATGAGTGAGATGTAGCTTACATTTTCAATGCTCTAAAAGTTTATTTCAGTGATCTTAATGATTCATTTGCCGTTCCATTCCTGGTGGCCTTGGTGATGGTTTCGGCTGTTTCTGTTTTGAATTTGTAGTTTCTGGTTTCTACCTATCCCGCAGCAGACTATTTCTCATATTTTTGGTCAGAAAGACAACTACTGGAGTATCATTTGTTCAATGCCTTTCTTCTACATATTAGGTAGCCCTGTGACACGTTGGGCATCGATAGCATTTGGTGCTGGGGCTGGTCTTGGATCTGCATATTCAGATTGCTCTCAGTTGTTTGGTAGACCAGCTCCCGTCTTGAAATGTTCAAATGCTTCGGAGCCTCTCAAAGAATCATCTTCATCTACTCCTACTTCTATTCCTACTCCCACCGTGTCTCAGGTAACTTATATGTATCCGTTCTGTTTTCATCACTCTTACCAACCCATACTAGTATGTAAATCTTAAAGCTTACTTTTATCTGTAATCTTTGCTTGTTACTATGTTAAAAGTTGCATTATAAAGTGACTACCAGTATGAGACAAACAGTGAACATCTAGTGTACTATATTGCATGTCATACTCTGCTTTAACACACCCATCAGCTCCTATGATTGTAATTCATCATGTGCTACCATATTCTTGCCCAGCTTTTATGGCAATTTAGCATCTGCCACTTCATTGCTAATCTGGAAAAGGATGGGTATTGACTATGTTAACAATTGAAGATTGAAAGCTAGGTTAAAGCTTGTTGTGGATAACGTATTGGCTGTTGATGTTTGCCATTTAGTCTATATGTTTGGATCATTACTATCAATTGTGGCTAGTTCTTCAGACAAGAATTTGCAGCAATTGAGAGTGAAGTTCCAAGCATATGTTTCATATGGAATCCCCTCTCCCTCAATAGCATAAATACGTCCCAAAAATTACATGCTATGTTGCTGCTCTTTTCGATTGATTGATGATGAGTACACTTTTGTTGAACTTTTTGTTTTTATCAGAAACCTGCTAGTTCCTATATGTTGACTTGACATCAGTGAACAAAATCCCATTTTCTTGCATTATGGACTAGCTGATTTTGGTTCTGTATTGTGTACTTATAGACTCTTCCTTTGCTTGCCTAAGCATTGTGCTTTTAACTAAAAAAATTTAGACTTATCTTCTGGTTGTTACACACAGTGTTATTGTTACACTAACATAGCAGTGCTGTGTTCCAGTGTTGTTGCATCTTTATGGTTTCTAAGATCAACTAATCATCGATTCTCTGTTGCCTACTTCCAGGAGACGCAAGAGTAATTTGGACAGCTGTGGAGGACCATGCGGCTTATCTAATTAAGTGAAATACAGGTAGTTGGTTTTTGACAGAAACGGCATTTTCCCAACTGTAGTTTTGAAATTGATTACATGGAGAACTGAATGTATCAATTGCTCTTGTCGCAAATTGCTATGAGAATTTGTTACGTTACACTTTTTCGCGTCCCCCCTTTTGTATTATTGTTATGAATTGGGAGTTTCACCCCAATGAAAATGGTGAAAGAATAAGGTGATCTGCGGAAACTATGAGCTCACATATCGTCGTACCTCGTATTATTGTTCACACCCACAGTAGCTTAGGTGTCTTTCTTTGCTTTGTAAACCAGATTAGGTGCGCTGGTGGGGCTTTGAAGTTCTCCCTCGGGGATGAGCTCTTTTAGTATAATTCTTTTGCTTAAAACTTAATAAAGAGGACTGTTGTACTGATGAATGAATGACTAGGTGAAGCACACTTGTAGAAAAGGAGGTGGACTCCAGTATCGGACATAACATGCTTACACTAATGTTAGGCGCAATGCTTATACACACCCTCAAGGTTCAAGTACATACGTTGCGACCTATTTCATTTTCTGCTAAAAATTATCAAAAAGTTGCCGAGCAGTTGAGGCAAAGGAATTAAAATTCAGTCAATAATGCTATATACAAACGCTACCGACCCAACAGTTATGGGACAACACTATCTTCACAAGGATTACAGGTTGCATAGGCAAAAATTTCAAGTATTTAGCCCCTCGTTCACGACCTTTGTGTTGACTAGCATCTTTGGTGAGTTGGAGCCAAATCAACAAAATCCAAACAAGCACCATATTTAACACCTCTCAAACGTCCGGTAGAGCTTCTCCAATGACGCAACCTGCAAAGATTTGTAAGTGACAAGTCCATTGGTAAAACAAGCAAGCGTGAAAAACTTTATGGTGAATCGATCAGCTGACTTCTATGTTAGAGAAAGGAAAATTTAGATACCCGGACAAATGTCCCATTCGAAGACATTGAACTAGGTGGTTTTAGAAATAGCCTCATAGATGGGAAGAGAACGTGTTGGATCGACCACTCTCGCTGTGCCCATTCAGTCTCTGCTTTTGCAAGCAATTCTTGCTTATTCACCTCGGCAACATCTATACTGGGATCTAGAAAAACATAAAGCATCGTAAACCAAATAATGAGCAATTTATAATACGCAAAAGTTACGTAACAGGGAGTCAGAATTGGGAGCACAAGCTAGTACCTAGTCTGTCAGAAGTACTTTCATCATTGATTTTAGGTGACGTTTCTTTGTCCTCGGTATAAAACTGCAAACCATCACCTGATGGGTTCGGCAATAGAGGTGGATGCATCGCGTAGAAATTTGCCAGGGCAGCTGCAATGGTCTGAAAGCAAACCTTTTCATCGTCCCAGTCTACCTGTCATGTCTTAACAAATCAGACACATTCATGAGGGAAAAAGAGGGCAAGTAACATGGAGAGATAAGTCATCATAATCCTTGGCATCAAACTTACATCATTGCCCAGGCAGAGGGCGAATTGTGGGACGCGATCCATGTTTGGTGTGTACTGGTCGATTATCACAGGGAGCCTGCGTAAATTCCCATCGGAATCAATGTGAATGCCAAAGTACTCGTCAAGCATCTCAGTCTTCTCCTTCAGTATGTTTGTGTTCATCTAAAAACGCAGACAGGTAGGTCAGACGAAGAAATATCCCAAAGGCAACTAATTTGATCTGATTTCATTATACTTTTTTTACAAACACTTCTTGTGATGGTTAGATGGAACGATTTAGTGTCTTTTAGTGCCAAAAGCGCACGAATAGGTATGAAATTAGCTAAAGAGGGACTGACTAAAACAAAAAATTACTTGTGCAACATTGTCCATGAAGTCATCATCATTCTCACAAGGTCCATCAACAACAACATCCAGATCCTCCTCTTTAAGTGCAAGCCTAATAAGCTCTTGTATTGGGGCTGGCTCGCTCAACTGTATAGCATTAAAATGGACAAAGCGGCGCAGCACTTGCTGGTACATGAGCTCTTTGCTGGAAGTAAATGAAAACGAATGTTAATAGATCGATCATAATATAACCAGACATATTGGAGAGATGCAAGTTCAGGAATGAAGCAAGAACACACGTCCTGCTGAAATCTAAAAGTAGCCCAATTAAAAATTGCCAAGACTTCTTATCTTTCTACATTTCCCTAGATCTGAACAGGTGGGATTATGGAGAGATTTAACTGCTATGCCGTTACTGGTGAACAGTAGCCTTTACTTTGGGTGCCCCAAAAATGGAGAGATCAAAACTCTACATTCTATTACATCATGAGCAGACTTTAGTTTTCAAAACCGGATAGAAGATGACAGCTCAACTAACTAAGCCTTCACTTTATCATAATATCAAAATACGTAGAATGAGTGTGATTTATACCCCAACTGGTAGTAGAAAAGTGAATGCTATTCTTTCATTTCCATGGTTCATGAACCTCCTTTATATTTGGAAAGCATGGCATTTTCAAAGTAAACGTTTCTCCCCTCCTATAGCTAATGTTAATACTGAAAGCAAGTGTTGATAAAAAACATACCTCAAATTCACCACATTTGCAAGATAAAGATGAGTGTTGTGCTGAAGTAACGCAAAAATATCATCTGCCATCCCGACATACGTGCAATTTCTTACAATGTCTAACAAGCCTATAAATAGTAAAGGTAAGTTCAGAAAGAAGAGAGAGAGAGAGAGAGAGAGAGAGAGAGAGAGAGAGAGAGAGAGAGAGAGAGAGAGAGCATAGTGAAACAACTTGTGATGGGTTAATGTTATGACAACTAACCAGAGTGGCAATTTTTATCAACTTCATCAAGTAGCTCTTGAATGCTAGTAAGATCTGCTTCGTCCTTTGTGTTCCTTCTTTGTATGATAGAAGATCTATAGTTTAAGTTCACATTTTAATAAGTGAACACTACGGATCAGGTAAGATTCCTATAGGTGGTATATACCAATGTAGCTAGAAAGAGGAACTTTGATAAGGAAATGTGCTTTGACCTCACAGAATTTAGTTGAGCATTTCTGTCAATCTGACTGCACGGTTTACACTGAAAATAAGCGTGCAACCTGCCTGCCGGATCTGATGAATCAGTTCTAACCATCTTGTTCACTGGGACTTTTTGAGACTTTGACACTACAAAGGATTAGAAAGAAAGAAAAGTAAAAAAATAAAGAAGCAGCAAGAACCACAGAACAGTGGAAACAAACATGGTAAAAGAAATATTCGAAAGGTGAAATAATCTACAAGTGTAAAATGTATTCAATACCAGAAGATGGTGAGGGATCAAACTGGACCTCCCTGTTGATTTCTAGAGCAGGTAGGCTAGGTTGTGCTGCCTGTTCAATAAATACTCTATGAATCAAAATCGATATTGATATCATAAAAGAAATAAGAAGCAATGATTGTGGCGATCCACAAACTAAGAACAGGGCATTTTCAAGAGAGATTAGTTTGCAGAAGACATTCAATAGATCACAGATTTTTGCTTTCACAACAAGTACTTTACATCAATTTATCTAATCGATCTAGTGCTTGTCAAAATGGCAAACTTTACTTTAACAAGTTGGTGCAAAATACAGCCACAATATATTAATTATATGTTCATGCATAAAGCAGAATAAACCATTTCCCATTACTGAAATAGGTACAGAGAATGTTCTAACCTGCTCCTGGAATGTCCTCGACTCATCAGAGTCTCTCAATTGTAGTTCAATTGTTGACTGGATCTTCTCGATTATAATTTCCTGATTGAGAAGGCTTACCTGACAATGGAACCATGGTCCATACAAGGATTTAAGAATCACCACACTGCTACCAATAAGATGATGGGAAGCCAATTAAATTGGCCGGCTGTCTAGTTAGGCAAGGAAATGAGCACACAGACATTTAAGCTGGAAGATGATGACACCTAAGTTCCAACATTTACGTAGTTAACTTTTAAGAAACTTGAAACAAATTACCTCTCTCTTGGTGGGATGTATATTCACATCAACATGCTCATGTGGGAGTGCAATTGACATGTATATGAACGGCTTTGAAGCTTTAGGAAGGGTTGCAGCGTAAACAATTTCAATAGCTCTTTTCAGGGGACTGCATTCGACTAACCTATCTGGAATACATCAAAGAAGCTGACTTCAGCAGATGCGACAGATCCAAACAGCAGTTTCCTTCCACTATCAATTACATTTATACACTAGTTATGAAATCTAATTCTTGAGGCAGGGGGTTTAGATCATACAAGTAGCATATAAATTCAGTGATAAATTTGAGATTTGAGTATACCATTAATAAAGAGCACCATTGTAATCTTTTTCGCGACATAATTGGAGTTGGATATATATCCCTCCATATCAAAGATAGAGCTAGACTCATCCTTGCATGAGGCTTCTATCTTCATCAAATTGCGAGCAACAGTCATCCCATAAACAGATCTAATCGCATCAAGCCTTGATGAAGTGGCCAATGTGTGAACATCAGCTCTGGTTGCTCCATGCTAAAAAAGAATACCATAACCTTGTGTTATAGCATCATCATTTTCTTCTTATCAGTCAAAAGAGCGAATAACTCATTAATTGCACAGTTACACAGAAAAAGATTAGTCATCACCTTTCTGCAAGAGACACCCACATTGATATGATGAACAGCAAATCGACTAAGAACATCAACAATCTTTGAGTAATCATCAGAAGAATTCTGAAGAGTTTTCCTCCGAGCTGTCATATTATAGAAAAGGTTCTCCACCTGCAAAGGAGGTCAGAAAGGGAGAAAACATCCTACATCAAAACTTACTACTGAAAGAGCATGTTGATACTGTTTCATCTAAACCATCCAGCAAAAGGTTAACTCACTGCATGATTAAGAAAGATTGAGACAGAGAGCGTCACAATATACACAAAGCAGAAATTGTAGCCTAGTGGGCAGTTAACATCAGCACTTTTCAGATGCAAGATTATACAATTTTTCTCCTCTTTCATTATGGCACTGTCAACGTTTCAAAACAAATCCCAAGACACGTGTTGTCCCTAAACTCTGTGACTCATGTCCGGGTTGAATGAGTTTTAAGTTAGTGATATTAGCCAGATTAGATTGTGAATTCTAGTTGAATACAAATGTGCTCTCTCTGGATTCATCAGCCATACTGCACTTTATTCAGCAATTTTATTCCCCAAATAAGGAAGCGCGATTTTGCTCAAGATCCTAAATGGCAGTTCGTATATACAAACAGGAACTTACAAAAAAGATAAAGATCGTCATAAGTTTTGGCTGGTCAAAGATAATATGACATATAATCCAAAATTAGTTTTCCTGCTTCAATCTATCAACTATCCTTTGTTTTTCTAAAAAGAAGAAATCTTCGTTTGTGTCACCACCATGCAGCATACCATTATCTGAGTTCCTTTCACTGCAGCGCATGGCTTGGGCTCATTTTCCATCACGCCGTCTCTATACGTCGCCCTGCCAGCAAAAACAACTCCACAAATCATCAATCTAGTGCAAACCTTTGCAGTTGGGCCAAGAAACATTTCAACAAACACTTGATGTCCAGAATAACAATAAACCAGGAGTAATAATAAATGGTAAATAAAGATGGATGAAGTAGATAAACAAAGAAAAACACCTCACCTATATCCATGTAACTGCCCTGCAGTGATTGTTGTCACAGTGACGTGAGCCACATAAGTCATACTCGCCAGGGCCTCTCCTCTGAACCCCATCGACTTGATTGACTGCAAATCCTCAAACCTAGATAGCTTCGACGTGGTGTGCCGCTCACAAAGAATCGGTAGATCCTCAAACTAGCAGCAGTAGCATCGCAGTCAACCAAAATTCAATCACATTCAGTAACAAACAAAATCGAAACACCATCTCCTTTCCACTTCAATGTAGTTCGAAATTTTACCCGGATACCGTGGCCGTCGTCTGAGACCAGGATGAGCTTAAGACCGCCATCCTTGATGGCCACATTTATGGAGGAAGCGCCAGCGTCGAGGCTGTTCTCGACTAACTCTTTCACAACGGAAACCGGGCGCTGGATGACCTCTCCGGCAGCGATGCGGTTGATCACGGACTCCTCTAAGCGTTGGATTTTTGGTGGATCTTTGTAAGCTGCGAAGGAAAGTTCGACGTCGCTGGTATCGCCGTCAGCATCGAAGTCCATTGAGATAACTGGGTCGTCTGGTTCTGGGTCCATGGTTTAGCAGCTAAACCGCTGAGAAAAGGCGCGGAGAAGAGTGCCTGGATTAACTGTACGTCTGTACCTAGCTAGCTGCCGGAGGACTGCATCAACAGCCTACTTTTGCGCTTTCCCGCCAAACACTGAACAGCCACTTAACTGTATTTGGGCTTATTGGACTTACCGCAACGGGTTGGGCCTTTCTAAAGTCACAAAAGAAAAGAGCTACACATCCTTTCTCACTATCGGCCCAACTTGTTCAAAATTTTGGAGAAAACGGTTTAGTTGGTGAAATTTCAATTTATCACGAATTAAACAGCAATACACCGACAAGCGGTGCTACATACATGTCAACCTATAAAGGTTGTCATAAAGAAAGAAGAGGAAAAGATCAATTGATTAATTTTTAAGGCGTTATATTCAATTTTCATGGGTCCTTCTAGAATTGAGCAGAAGGCTATCATAGCGTCTATAAGAGGATAGTACGAACCAGCATTCCCATTATGTCAATGCAAAGTTTTAGTATAACATAAAAATCATTAGTAACACAGCCTTTTTTAACAAAAATAATTAGTAACAATTCTTAACTCCCTGAGTAAGACAATCTACAATGTTCGAGATATCTAGAACAGAGTTTTGCAGAAGTAAGATGATCCTTCCATGCATCCTGTTATAAAAAACGTAATCTTTTAAATTTGAACCAGCCTTGCGTAATTTTGAAATCCTTTTGTTGTAGTAGAAGTTTGATATTTTTAACAAAAAAAAAAAGAAAAAAGAAGCGAAGTGTACCTGTTTTACTTTTACGAACCACGGAAGGCAAGAAAAGCAATGAACGTTACCTAACGCAATTCGCTCGTCATCTTCTTCTCATTCCAGTCTTCAAATAGCACAACTTCGAGAATTCGCATCTTATTTGCACTGGTTTAATTAATAGCGTCCGGAGGGATCAACGCTGACCGATCGATTGGAGTCTTGACTGATCCTCACTTGCGTAAATCAAGGTCAATAGATCGGGTGTGAATAGAGTTTGGCCCACGAAGTTTGCTTTTGATTTGATGGCATCGGAAGTGGACTTGAAGGACTCCAAGAGGATTTCCGGCGGTGTAGTTATGAGTTTTCCACCGAGTGATTGCCCGGAGGCGCAGTCGTCTTCGCCTTCCAAACTTCCCCGAAGGCTCCGGCGGCGGCTTCTGACAGAATCTAAGTCCCCCTCTACCGCTGAAGAAATCGAAGCCAAACTCAAGGAAGCGAAACTTCGTCGCCAGGTTTCTCTTTCAGTCCTGCAACTCTTCTCATTGTCCTAGTTCGTAGGGTAACTGCTGTCGGAACTGCTTGGTTGACCAATTAGGGTTCTTTGTTTATCTATCAAGGACATACTCCACATTTTGATTGAACTTATCGTGACTATATTCTGTATCTTGTTTCTGGGTGGTCTGCTTCACCGCTCACTTTGCCTCTAGTTGCTTATTTACCCAATTGAAACTGTCTGTCGTTCGCTTTGTGTAGTACTGACTGTAACTCTTTGACGCATTCTTAAGCAATTTCACGAATCTCTCTCGAGTAAAGCGAGGCCCAAACAAAAGAGTGGATCCTGGTCATCTTCACAGGATGACAAACTTAACCGTTGCATTGAGGCCAAGCTGATCGCTGCTGAGCAGAAAAGGTAGTCAATTTCTCTTTGGATTAACAAGCCGTCATATATCGAATTTATATAACACTTTTTAAGTTTTTACCTTTGTGATTCTCGCTACAGATTGAACAAGTTGGCTGAAGCTCGGAACCGTTTGATGAAGATGGATGAGCTGCGACAAGCAGCCAAAAGTGGTGTGGAATCGCGTTTTGAGAAGGAGAGGGACGAGTTAGGAATGAAAGTTGAATCACGGGTTCAACAAGCAGAGGCGAACCGGTTGCTAATACTGAAGACTAACAGGCAACTCAGAGCAGCCAGGAAGGAGCGCATAGCTCAGTCTCTGACGAGAAAGATGATACAAGAGAGCAAATACAAGGAACGCGTCCGTACTGCGATCTACCAGAAGAGGTTGGCTGCAGAGAGGAAAAGGATAGGATTGTTGGAAGCGGAGAAGGCAAAGGCACGTGACAGGCTGCTGAGAGTGAGACATGCAGCTAATTTGGTCCATAACCTAAGGGAGACGCATAGAATGAAGAAGAAGGAGGAGCTGGAAGAACGACTCCAAAGGGTAAGAATTAGCCTATAGTTGGATTTTATAATTGAAATTTGATTAATTTTATTGGTCTTCATTCGTTTATGCGGCTATATTGTTTTCTTGTGTAATATGAGTTTGATTTTTCACAGGCTAAGAGGCAAAGAGCGGAAATACTGAAGCAGAGAATGGGCTTGCAATGTTCTCCGCAGGCCATGTCAAGGGTGATGGCTAACCAAGCTGACCCGGCTCAAAGTCTTGCGAATAACCTAACTAGGCATGTCAACTATATTCCCTGTGATTTTGTGTTATTTTCATTTGTATTGAAGTTTAGCCTGTCCGCGTCTTATTCTTATCTCTGGAAACTAAAGCTATGTTAGTCCCTGCTACCTGGTGTGATTGGATGTTTTGTATTGTTTAGGTGCTGGAAGCGATTTGTTTCATTAAAAGGAACTACTTATTCATTGGCAAAGGATTTTGAGAATCTGGGCGTTAATGGAGAAACAGTCAAGTTGATGCCATTCGAAAAGCTTGCTCTTCAGATTGAGTCTGATGTGACCTTACAGGTTGTTGAGTCCTTGTTGCGGCGGCTAGAAGTCTGGCGCGTTGCAAAACAAGAGAAAGGGAACAGCAGCTTGAGTTGGCTGGAGAACATTGATCACCTTCTTAAACATGTTGCTTCTGGAAGGAGAAAAGTAAAGAGTAATCACAAGAGTAGGAGCAGGGCAATGAAAGGAGACCTTCGGAAAGAAGGGATCAAGAGTCAACATAAATTGTCAAGGTATCAGGAGAGAGTCGTTCTATGTGCTTATATGATACTGGGGCACCCCGATGCTGTTCTTAGCGGGAAAAGAGATCATGACAATACTTTGGCTGATTCCGCTGCCAAGTTTGTTCAAGAGTTTGAGTTGTTACTTAATATTATTATAGGAAAACGTGATCTGGCTGTTCAGAGTATGAATTTCCCCAAAAAGAATGCTTTGACCTTTAGGTCGCAGCTTGAAGCTTTTGATAAAGCATGGTGTGCTTATCTATATTATTTCGTGTGGTTTGGAAAGTTAAGGATGCCAAAATGCTAGAAGAGGATCTTGTAAGAGCTGCATGCCAGCTGGAGCTTTCGATGATGCAAACGTGCAAGGTGACTGCAGAAGGTGACACAGGTGATCTTACCCATGACATGAAAGCTGTTCAAAAACAGGTATGTACAGGAAAGATATCAGAAAGGAAAAAGCTTATTTGTGCTAAGATATTCCTTAGTCCCTATATGTCTAATGTTGGCCTTTAATATATAGGTTGTGGAAGATCAAACACTCCTGAAGACAAAAGTGCACAATCTTAGTGGCAATGCTGGGATTGAACACATGGAATCTGCAATATCCGATACCCGGTCTAAATATTTTGCAGCAAAGAAAGCAATTGGTGCAACATCTCCTGTCATTCATATTGCATCTCCCGGTTGTTCTGGTTCTGAAGATGGGTCACCAGTATCGTTCGCTTATAACCATAGTGGGATAGCTAACAATGAAAGATCTGGAGGTGTAGCTCGAGGATTATTCAAGAAAGAGGATCAGTCCTTGAACAAAGTGGTTGATGATTCATCTCATGCTGGCAATTCTGAAGGTGAACTAAGGATTGGTAGCATGCATTTCACAGAGAATGAACTACTGGTGAATGAGATTGTCCATGGACATCGCCATGGTTTTGCTGATAATTTGGGTTGCGTCAATGATGATCTCAACAGAATTAAGGTCTGTTGTCTTCTATGATCCTCTTTGAAGATTGAATAGATAAATATGTCTGATTCAACCCTCTTGGCTTGCAGCATATGCGGCTCAGTTGTATCAACATTACTCATTTCTGCCTCTTACTGCAGGAAAAGGTGAAGCAAACCATGGAAAAGGCATTCTGGGATGGCGTCATGGAATCTGTAAATAGAGATGATCCTGATTTTAGCTGGTTTGTTAAGCTCATAACAGAAGTTAGGGATGAACTGTGTGAAATGTCTCCAAGCAGTTGGAAAGAGGAGATTGTCGGTACCATTGATGTGGATATCCTCTCTGAGGTAGCTACTTGCTACTACTGGACTGCAGGTAATTCAGTATCATAAAAGATTTGACTGCCTGCAACGTAATCCTTGGCTTTGGTTTTTTTGTTTACGATTGCAGGTACTTGCATCTGAGGCACTGGACATGAATTACCTGGGAAGAATTCTTGAGTTTGCATTGAATACTCTCCAGAAGCTTTCTGCTCCTGCTAACGATGATGAGATGAGGGCTACTCATCAGAAGTTACTAAATGAATTGACTGAAGTATCTCAGTCTGGGAATAATTGCAAGTCTTCATTTGGCATAGCTCTGATCAAGGGTCTCAAATTCGTCTTCCAGCAGATTCAGGTAATTAACTCATATAATCTTGTTTTTTCATGTCAAAACTTGTGTTCCTCCATTTTTCTATTCTTCTCTTGAACTGCCATGCTTGGTTGTTTATATCATTGCTACGTGTTTTAAAGAGTAGAATACATTTGTATGACGGGGCCAATAAAGTCAAGATTATTATGCTAGTCAATGGAAAAACCCATTGGCACTTTCACTGTCACCGTCACTTGTTATCTCTGGTTTAGTGTTTGCTGAACAGAACATACATTACATTAGCTGAGACCGTCGCACAATGTGATTCTTTCTGTGTTGTTACTTCGTACTCATGATTTGTGATGCTTTTATAAGGTCAGGCATCGCAGATATCTTTTTTTTTTGTTGTGTTGGTTTGTGTTATTCTTATGTCTTGCTTATGACTTTGTGTTTTTATATTGTCAGACCCTTAAGAAAGAGATCAGCCAAGCTCGAATCGGACTCATTGAACCACTAATCAAAGGCCCTGCTGGTGTAGAGTACCTACAAAAGGCATTCTCTGGCCGGTTTGGGCCCCCATCTGAGGCCCGTGCATCTTTGCCTTTGACAATGCAATGGATTTCATCAGTTAAGCCTCAGTCTGAGCAGGAGTGGGAAGAACATGTTAATTCTCTCGAAGCATCACCAGGTTCTTCTGAAGGAAGACAGTCTCATGGGCTTCCTACTACTGCTCTTCGAACTGGAGGGAGTGCTTCATTGACCTCGAAGCAGCATCTCCTAGAAAGGGCTACTTCCAGCACAGGTTTGGCATGAGTAAACATGCTACTATCTTCTCAAGCAATTTATGTTTTAAAAAAGAAAGTTGAAAGCAAGTTTGACCTTATATGGACTTGCTTCCAGGTAAGGAACTGCCAGAATGCAGAGGAGAGAAGACTGATTTACTACTCAGGCTTGGTTTGCTGAAGTTGGTGAGTGCCATCAAGGGGCTGACTCCGGAGGTGGTGGCTGAGACTTTAAAGCTCAACCTCTACCGTTTAAGATCTGTTCAGCGCATGCTCCAAAAAGTTATTATCATCTCCACCAGGTTGATATACTCGTCAAATGTCATTTGCTAATGTTTTTTTTTTACAAGTAGTGGCATATGGCCATTAAGAAATGCCAGAATAACAATTAGAAATGAGCAAAAAGGCGCTTCACAATAATAAACAGAAATGACCAACCCCGGCTAACCATACGGTTCACCAACTGCAGAACAAAAAGAAAGCCAGGAAAAAATCAAAATAAACTAAACACAATACAACATGACGCTCCAGTATATTAAAAGTTGAAGGAGATAAGCCTGTCAAGTAAAAGAGCAAACCAAATTGGAGCACCAACACACTAGGATATGGTTCAACAGATATCTGTCTGTTTCACACCATCTCTGACTGTGAGCTCGATAACAAGAAAGCCTCAGGGTACTATATGAACAGTATTGTCATCTGTTTATGTGATTACCCGTAAAGGCATGAAATAATAATCTAAGTTGTTTTACATGCAGCAGGTTTTATTGTCATCCCCTCTGTTTTTCACTAATTGTGCCTAAATCTGTTGAACAGCATGTTGGTTCTCCGTCAAGCATTGCTTGCTGAACACATAATCTCCGGCTCTTCTCAAATGGAGTTGATAGTATCCCAATCAATGCAAAAGCTGTCAGAGCTGCTCGACAAGATGGAAGATAATAGCATTTCTGATATGATCCAAGCACTATTTGATGTTGAAGAATGCAGCAGCCTTTTCCCTGATGCCTTGAAGCTGAATTCTGTGAAAGAAATAGTAGCTAACATGTTAGCCAAAAGCTTGCAATCTGGAGACCCAATATTCACTCGAGTCTCCCAGGTCATTTACCTTGCTATGAGGGCTCTTGTGCTTGGGGGGACGGGAAGCCGAGGCCGTGCTCTAGCTGATGTGGTGCTTCGTCGGATTGGGGGAACTCTTTGGTCGAGAAATTGGTTGAGGCTGCAGATGTTTTGATGGTTGTGGCAACAGTGTCTGAAAGTGTTCATGGAGCTTGGTATGACCAACTGCTCAAGGAGATGTGATGACTTCCTTAATTGCGTTTGTTTAGGTGGGGGGAGGCCGAACTGAGCTATTTGATACCTGTACGTCATTGTATATATCATAGTCTGAAAACTGGAAGCCGTTATAAGACAGAAATTAGTTATCGAGTTATTGTTGTTCAATGTGAGAATAATGTGTTGTAAATATGTAAAATTGTATCGAAACCGCCGTATATTACACCAAACGTGCAACTCTTGTACTTCGATGGCAGAATTATTCAGCGTCGACCATTTGAAAAGCACTACTACTACAATCATATACTTTGATTCTTCTTTGACGGAGCCTAAAGTTGAAGGTGGAAACGGAAGGTTCGTGAGTGAAAATTGTGGCAAAACCAAAGCAAGCTTAAGATGAGTACACCCACGGGCATAAACTGATACTAAACGTCATATTTTCACGTATCCCAGATAGTTTTCATGAGGAAAGTGAGAAAAATTCAAGAGAGGCTTGATGGCGTTCTGATGTTCTTTTAACAATGAGATAAAGTACGCTGTTAGAAACAAACTGAGAGCTATCTACAGATTAAGAACCTGAAATCTTGATTCAAGCTAAACTTTCTACAAGTCTCAACTAACTTTTCCTAGAACAAACAATGAGTTGGACACCATAGTGGTATAAAAAGATTCTATGAGCTTCATGAACCTCCATGACGGCACATGAGGACTGATCGATAGATTGCGGCCACATGTAAGAAGCAGATGAACACAACGATAAGATCGTCCAGATACCCAATAAGTCCAAGAATTCCTGAGACAGAAAACATAACAGGCAGGAAACAGTTCTTTAGTTTCTTTAGGTTAACTCGGCGGGTGATGAGTCCGGAATAGAAAGTAATACCTTCTGGTATGATGTCCATAGGGCTGAAAAGATAGATAACACTTAAAATCATCTGAAAAGAAAAAACCACAAGAGAAATTCTGAATTAGTAGGGTCATATCAGAGGACAGTTTGATACACACGCAACGTTACTTCTTTATAATGCTAGCAATTGAAAATGGAAGGCAATGTCCATAAGCATAACAGATTTATCATCTTTTCTTTTCTTTAGTACAGTTTGGGAATGTTGATAACTTACGGCCAAATAAACTCGGGCTTTAATAACAAGAGGAAGCGATCTATGAGGGTCCACCATATCATGCAACAATCTCCGGAGAAGAAATGGTAGATCTCTGAGTTTCTGCAAAAGGGAGTGAGAACGGGGCATTCAGTAAAAAAATAGCTGAACCTCGAAGGTTCCAAGGATACATGAATGATATATCAAGATGATTTTCGCAACTAACAGCGTTGGTATAAGTTGCTAATGATGAGTAATACAGTCCAAACAATGAATGTAAACATAATTCAGCAAATTTGAAACAATACTGTTCGTTTTGATCCAGTAATGGAATTGATATAGAAATATCTAATAAATGAGACGCAAAATAAAATAGTATGATTTACTGCATGAAACTGCAGTGCATGATACATGTTTCACTGATATATGTTTCTATTTCCGAATAAAATAATCAGGTTCTTACCCAAATAAAGCTCAATCAGAGAAACAATCTAAGCAAGAGAACACAGACATCATCACATGCTTTCTGAAGAGGCAAGTCGTTTTAAGCGTAATACAACCAGTACCTGGATGAGACTGGTAGAACGGTCACCAAATGTACGATTATATGTTTCTATTTCCGATACTACACGAGCAACCTCAGAGTTCTGCAGCCGCTGCTGCTGGCAGGACTCAGTGGGGATCAACAAAGAAACAGACCTTCTGCATAACGGGCATTTGCAAGGTTGAAGAGCAGATCCGTGATGCCAAACTTCTAGAATACAACTCCCTGAATAGAAAGGATGCAGAGTTAACCCCACTCTTAAAAGGCACCTTAAGACAAGGATATGAATTACTTGCAGTAAAGGATTTCGGAACTATAACAAATACTAGTTCAACCAGATTACCAGAAAGTTGCAGAACCACAAATAGCTTTTTCGGGAGCTTGCAAAATCAAGCGCCTAAATGACATTAACTGTAATCTCTGTTCATTGTTTCTAGGAGAGGTTTTCCATTTTATCCTTGTTCTTAGCCAATTAACAGAAAAAAAAAGTCTGGAATTACTCTGATTATCCTGATCATTTTTGCTAGGGTGGGGGGTATGGACCAATCAATTGACATCGTGGATGATAGCGAAGTATCAGAAGCTGGGAATTAACAATAATATAATACATCACAAAGCAGCTCGTGCCTTCTACTTCCCGTAGATCCTATAAATCAAAGAAGAAACAAACGTCATACCGCGAAGACCTGTATTTCCAGTATAAAAGTATGTCCGACACCTAATCTTGAAAACGCGCCAAGTAATTAAAAGCAGAAATTCAATGGAAGCAGCAAATTCCGCTAATGAATCATTTCACAAAAAGATGAATTAATTCCAATGGGAGGGGAATTCAAGCTTCAACCACTCTCTAACCCTCAACAAAGCGAAAGGACCGAATTTCTACGTATCAGCAGAGTTGGTAATTAAGCATTCTTAATAGAAGCGGTGGGGGGAGAAGGAAGTTGACCAACCGCAGAACCAGTGGGAGCAATTGGCTTGGCAAGGAACATTGTAGTTTCCATGGCAGATCGAACAGAAATCATTCGTTGGTGGCTCCTCCATTTTCTCACCGCTATACGCCCTTCTGTGCTACTCGGTTTCCTCAGAATCAATACGAGAAGTACCTATTAAAGAGCAAATTAGAGATTTATTTTTGGTTCATCTCTCCCTCTATATAACTGCGTCTCGTAGATGAATTATTTCTTAATTCCGAAGATAGAAGGAAAGACGCGTCCTACTCCTATACATGCCACGAAACGCGCTCTATTAGTTTTCAATAACATTTAGGCCCTGTTTGGATTGCGCTGAAACATATTGAAGTCCTTCACCGTGATAAGCTTGTTAGGCCAATAAGAATTTAGCCTCTATTTGAAATTAGGGCCTTTTTCTTTCGACTTGAAAGGTTACTTTTTTCTTTATACGTTGTATAAAATTATTATATTAACTTTTAATTTTTTTTCTTTTACATATTTTTATAATTATTTTTTTTTATTTTATCCCAAAATAGTATCTGTTTTCTAAGTGAAATTCTAAGAATAACTTTAATGTTCAATGTGACGAATAGAACCAGAATTGGTGGGATCCAATTGGAACCGGTCCAGAACCAGAAATTAGTGTTATCGAAACAAATCAAAATACACATTGAGATTTGAGACTGAACCGGAATTGCCTTGAAACCGAAACCTGAACCGATACATTTGATGTAAGGATGAATATGAAGAACCGGAAATGGAAGAACTGCCCCGGAATTAGTTAAAACAATCATTAATCCCCCACCCCCTTATGATTTTTTTTTAAATAAATTCAAATTTGTAACCAAATATGGAGCTGAACTGAAACCAAAACTAGTCAAGTACCGGCCGGAACCGCTTTTTGACAGAAATCGAATACATTTGCCGGAACCGCCCATGACCGTTTCCAAAGTTCAATACACTTGTTCCCGAACCAGAACTGAACAGAGCCTGAACCGTACCACCTTTATCACATTTACACGGCCCATTGAAAACAAACAAAATTGTATGACACTCTTTTCTTCACGACTTTCTTTTCTCGTAGAGGGCTAATCTGGAAAGGGAAATAGTTGATAAATTGCTTTTCTTAATTTGCATGAAATGCCTAATATGTAACACTAGCAATGGGTCTAAGGGAGTACTTTTTATAACTTCAGCTAATAACATACATTAGTTGTCAATTTGCAAAAGAGATGCTACATTATTTAAAAATTAACAATTCTCAAATGTATATTAATAGTAATTTTTCCAACTTAGAGTTATGACTACATTGATTGTCGGCTAAAATTTAAGCAAGATAAAAGGAAAAAAATAAAAGAGAAAAAAATGATTCAATAATTAATGTGTGTGATAAAAACAAGAAAAAGTAAATTGATAGGATAAGTTTGCATAAGTGTGTAAGATTCTCTATATGGAAATACGATTTCTTTAAATGATTATGAAAGACTTACAAGTAAAAAATGCACTTCATTCGTGCATGTCCAACGACTTCAATATGAGATAAGTCTTAACATCATAAAAATTTATATTATCACACACTTTGATGAGTAAGACTTTGTGTGGGTTGTGAATGGTAGTATAGTGAATGGATTGTCATGCGGGTGAGATGGGTCGTGTTTATCGTTCCATTGGGACTTGGAGTCTATTCAGCTAATTACTAGTTTAGTAAATGTACAAAGATACCAATACCCCGTTGGTTCAGTGGTGATTGGGACTGAACATGGTAGGGAGAACCACGGTTCGATCCCCTATAACGGCTATTGGGAGGGGACTGGAACCTATTCAACTTACAAGTTCTTCAATAATAGTAATAGGATTCGCCAACTAATTAAGAAGGCAAAACTAGGGTTTATCTTTCTTTTGCTCACAGTTCCTAACTCAAGTTGATTATTGCTAGGACCCACCATAAAGTCCATAGGAGATCAAGCTAGAGCGTTAAATAAGCTTTAGAGAGAGATAGAACAACTATATTAAGTGAAGTGAAGGTTTACAAGCATAGTTTAGTGATTT
The DNA here is from genome assembly GCA_023374045.1 of Limonium bicolor. Taxonomy (NCBI): domain Eukaryota; kingdom Viridiplantae; phylum Streptophyta; class Magnoliopsida; order Caryophyllales; family Plumbaginaceae; genus Limonium; species Limonium bicolor. The sequence continues at coordinate 105,923,384 of CM041780.1, forward strand.
AGGTTCAAACTCCCATCTCACGGTACAAAATGAGACAATTCAAGCATTAGAAAGTGAGAGGGGAGAAAATGGTGAGATATAGTCATGAATGAGGTGAGGAGGCTTCAATGGAGGTAGAGCCCCCTTTTCCTTCTTCTTCTTCTCCTCCTTCCTTTCTAGTTTCCCATCATTCCTCTTTTATCTTCCTTTCGTACTTGTTCCAGCCTCGTCTCTTACTGCTTACCTCTTTTTCTTCTCTTTTCTTTATTTAAAATCCTGCGTTTCTGCTGAATTTGGAGTCACGTGCAGATCTGTGTCTGGCCTTTCACACTTGGACCAGACTATCGTGGTTGATTCCTAACACTTAATTTCGCGCGTCCAAACTTTTGTCAAGAGCTCTATGTATGAACGTCTCTAAAACACTAGTACAGGTTTGAGTGCTTGGACACATACCTACACACCCAAAAGTTGGCAGAAAGGTGGTCCAATTTTGTTTCACTGGATACAAACCCACACAAGCTTCGAAAGTTGATAGAAGGTTTGGTCTTTGTTTGTATACTCAGACAAATATTTGGGCCTATCGTGAAAATGGTTAGAAGCTTCTTACAGGTCAGGGTCTGTCCTATTCTGCAAACCCGGACACATGTCTGAACAATAATATAATAGAGCATATCTTCTATGTGTTAGCCTTGATTTTAGTTCTGTCTGTTTCCAAACACTCTTTTCTTTGCTACTTTGCTCCTAGATAAGTTATCCTCAGGTTTAAACATGAATAAATGTGTAAGAACACAAATAAAAACACAATACTTAAGGAAACTAGCTAAGATGAAGAAATGAGAATGATAAACACTGATAAAAACAGTTAAAATAAACCCTTAAAACATACTCATTTATGCACTTGTCACCTATCACACATTAAATGACAAATTGAGATATGCTTTGTTGTGTAAATCCAAACTTTAGCTCAACTAAAACATCAAAAAGAAAAAATACATGAGAGATGGAGGGAGAGGATAAAAGCAAATAGAAACACCATCCTAAAGGTACATAATAATAAAACATCTTAAAGTAACCAACCATAATCACATAAAAAAATATTTCAGTTACTAAATAGCCTATTCCAAGAAAACTTAGAAAAAATTTAGAATGACTGGACCAATAGATATTAGTAATAACACTAACCAATATCAACTTCAATTTGTGTGAAAGCTAATGAATGATGAAGATCACTAAGGTTTGATTTTCTTCTCCGCATGAGATTCATCGGGACACAATGACTATTTCCATTGTCATTCAAACAAAGCTAGGGGAGCACACACTTTTTGCAAGGCCGTGAACTTAGTGTAACTTAATGACTTTGTCTTCTTCAAGTGCAGCTGATTGGAATTAAACTTCCCAATAATTATGATGCCCTATGAACAAATTATTATGTTCAACTAAAGTGAAGTTCATCGTGTGAATCCACACCTTGCATTCTTCATCTCCCTCACTTCCAACATGGAATCAATAGTAAGGCTCCCAAAATAAAACGAGGCACCTCCTAAAATAAGAAGGTGGTAGTAGCTAATTAAACAAATCAAGCCTAGCCTAGTTAAATCAATAGGAAGGGAGACAAATAAACTAGGATGGAAAAAAAAGGAACAACCCCTATGAAGCACCCATAGTGTCTAAAAACATTCAGCACCTAATCATAGTCTTATTCATATAGTAGCAAGAAATATAAAACAATAATAAATTATTTAAAACATAGCTCATCCTTTAAAGTTCTTCCAATAAGTTCAAAAGAATCTAACGGATAAAATTCAACAGGGGAAATAGGATCACCCTGCTAGAGCGCATGTTCTCCCATGAAGAATCCAAAGGAGGAGCCATCCAAGTTGATATAAAAGGATGTAGAGGTGACACACTACATTATACTTCATGATAGGGGTGTGCAAACAGTTAAAACCGATATCCGTTAACCGAAGTTTAAAATAAAGTACGGTGTTCGGTTATTTTGGTTATAACCAAATTTAATACTAATATCCATTTTAACCGATACCTGTTTTAGTCGATAACCATTTTTATGTTACACTAATAATCGTTAACCGTTGATAAACGAAGTTCCTCAGATAACTGAAATAACCGAGCATCCTAAAATATCCGAAAAACCAAACTTCCTAAAATAACCGAAAAAGTCAAACTTTCTGAATTAACCAAAATAATCAAAATCTAAACCTAATTGAGTGGGTAATAAAATATTATATAAAATAATTGGGTTAAGAAAAAATAATAAAATTTATAAAAATATTTTTATAAAAGTTCAGTTATTACGGATAATCGAAGCTTGAATTTCAATATCGTTAACCGAACCTTCCTTTATTATGCATAACCGTTTTAATAAAAATAACCGAACTTTTATAAAATGATTAAATAAACAGTGATCGAATATGAAAAAAAAAGAGCGGGTATTTTGGATAACCAATATCACCGCCTCGTTTGCCACCCATAGTTCATGAACATAAGGGTAAAATTAAAATGAAAGAATTGAGTGGTGGGATTTTCAATCAATGGTGTCAAACTTCTTCCTAATATCCTCTTTTATCGTGCGGTGAAGGGATGTGTCAACACAATGGCACTGCTTCATCATGCTAGAGCAAACCAAGTAAAGAGAATTTACCGCCTCAATACATTTCACGAATTAGGGAAGTTGAAATTGTTTTTAACGCTTAAATCATCACATCCAAGATAATCCTTTTAGTTTAAGAGTATCTATTGAAACCTAGACATATTTTTTTGTTTGTTGATTATATAAACCATCAAATAATCTCCCATGGTCACTCCCCAACCATAATGTTTTAACAGATTTTCACACTAAAAACAAAAATAACATTGAAATCGAAACTTAGTTAACTAAAAAACTAGATTTACAAGCCTCGCTAGAATAGCCGAGTTGGCGGAGGGTGGACTAGGGGAGCACTTGGTCTTCTTTGTGACCTTACATTTGTCTTTTATGCTTAGTGACAGATTTGCTTATACTACTAGTTTAAATAGCCTAGGTCAATTCAACAAATTTTGATGCTCAAAGTTAAATTATTCCATTAATATTTTATTATATTAGATAACATTGTACGGTCGAAGATCAACACTTTTCTGTAATTGTTACTATTTCAATAAACTAGGGACAAAAAAGAAAAAAAATCTTAACTATTAGGACTTAATCCATGAACCATCTTAGTGTTAGAAGCGGTGCTACTGGGTGGGCAGTCACCATTAGCCAACCAATAGCATAGGCAGGATCTATTTTCACAATTAGTTGCACCGTTGGTATGCCTTGCCCTACACCGTCCATGACAACCAGCACACCCACCAGGAAGCATCCCTTTACACACAATACCGTCTGTCTTTTGAACCATCTGCACAACTGCAACAGAAAAGTTCCCAGAATTCCATACTTAGTTTTAATTCATTACTCGGTGCTAGCACGCATGCATATGGTACATTTAAAGAGATCAACATACTTGTTATAAGGAGGACAATGAACATAAGGATGTGGAATGTGGCTGAAGATGCCTTCACCATCTTTGTGTAATAAGATTGAAGAGGAACGAGAGTGGTTTGTTTGATGTTAGTGTTGAACGTGAATCTAATTGTGGGAAGCTAAGAGGAAATGATTGTATTATAAAGGGATGATGGATTATGAAGAGACAAGTAAAGAGACTTTACTGCCTTGAAACTATTCATAGATTAGGAAATGTTTAAATTGGTTTAACACTTAAAAATTCATGTCAAAGATAATATGTTTACCTTAAGGCTCTCTTTAGTACCCTTAAATTTGCATATAACCTATTACTTTTTGAGGAATTGATAGACGAGAAGTTCCAACGTCAAATCTATTCAATTGAAAAATAGAGGAGGTGTTAATGAGTCATATAGACTAATTAAAATCTAATTTATGGCCAGGCTGATTAATTAGAAGTTGACTTTTTATGGTGGTTTGCTAGATAAGAGTTACAAGACCTTAATTAATTAAGTCTATGTACCTAATTTGCAACTTCAGTTACAAGTTTCAAGCATGAAGAGAAAAAGGAATGAAAGGAAAGTTTTTAGTGAATAAGGATTGCAAGAATCATTTCTGTTTCTAGGGGAAAGTGTTTCCAAATAATTGTATCATTTAAAGTAAGAACTAATTAATGTTTTTGAGTAGTTTTATCTTAATTTTACGGGGTGTGGTAAAAATAATGTACTTACTTCCAAACTTTTATTTATTTGTTTAGATTTTCTCTTCGTATGAGTGATAAATATTCCTAGTTTTGAAAAATTCTTTATTTCTTGCATGATGTGTGAGTTACATAACAACATTGGTGTTACTATATTCCATAGCATTGATCAGGCTGCGACATACCTTAAACGTACGAGAGTACAAACGATGGTTTGAGAATGTTTGTATTGATTGTTTATTAGAAACCTCATCATAAGTAAATCAAAGGATCTAGATGTAAAATGGACCGATTGAATAATGTTTTGGACTAAACTTTATAATTGTACAATTGGGCTTTTATTATTGGGCTTTAGTATTGGATATGTCTGATCTTTTGACTTCTCTTATAAATATACATACACCAAGCTTACAAATGACAGAAACGCTAGCTTATAAAATTACGCGACAAGTTTTAGGGTCCGTTCGAATATGCGCTTCTTCCCAAATAGTAGCTTAACATGGCTTTATCTTTAAGCCTTGACCGACCTTTTTCAGGTTTGACTACTATAAAAGCCCATTTTTAAGCTACTCCACCCACCTTTAAGTTAAAGGTGGGTTTACCTGCGTTTGGGTTTTCGCCACCGTGCCTCTTCAATGGCAGTTCTCCATCACTCCAAAGATTTCAATGCTCGCCGTCACTACCAAATCTCCATCCGACAGCCCAACACCATCCCCTACCCTAGAATCTCCTTGCAACAAAGCTGGCCAGTTAAATTGGAGATTGAAACACCAGCGAGGAGAAATCATCCGACGGTATGAGCGACGGGAAGAAATTCGGGAATTTTTCAGTGTTATTGTCATGTAGATTGATGTCAAACCGTGTATCTACTATCATCTCTTCAGGCATGCGGTCGTTTGATACGCTGCTACTGGTGAATCTGCAGTCGAAGAAATGAGAGGTGCACAGGGAAGAGAAGTGTGGACCAGAAGGGACGTAATGGTAATTGGGACAAAAATAAATCGACAATTCCCCAGCTCGTTTTCGAACGGACATGTATGAGCTTGGGTAAAAGCCTCATTTTTGGACCTCGTGATTTGAGCCTGAAAAGTGGCGATTCGCCCCACTTAAAAAAAACTCTCGTTTTCGAACGTGCCCTTAATATAGAGATGGGTAGGTTTATTTTTTTATTTATTTTGTACTTTTGTGTTAGTGTGTGATTTGTGTCATATGTCAACATTATATTGGAGGGAAATTAAGGGAAGAGAAAAAAAAGGAAGGGAAATTTCACGATATACCCCCGAGGTTTGAGCGAATTTTACGAGATACCCCCGAGGTTTCATTTTCATTACGAGATACCCCCGAGGTTTCATTTTCATTACGAGATACCCCCGAGGTTTCATTTTTTTACGATATACCCCTGAGGTTTCATTTTCATTACGATATACCCCTGATGTTTCAATTTTATTACGAGATGCCCCTCAGTTCAGATTCGGATATATTATATTTGTCATATCCTCATTTTACTCTCGCACCATATGCCCCGTAACACGGGTTTATGGTCAAATTTTTAAAAAATTTAAAATATGATCAAAATACACATAAAAATTAATGATCAATTAAATTTTATTTCAGTTTAAAAAAACATAAATAAAAGTATAAAAACAAATTAAAAAATTAGAATTAAATAGAAATGACTAACCAACAAAAAACTAATCTATTTAGAAAACTTATATTGTTACATAATTTAAAAACTATTATAGCGATTGCTTAAAATCATATGCCTCGCAATAAACTCAGGGATATATGGTCAAAGTTTTGTTTGAATTAGAAACTTAAATAAAATGCTCATATAAATTAAAGTTCATATAAAATTTTAAATCAATATTAAAAAAATGAATATAATTAAATAAACATAAAACAAAAAAATTAATAAATAGAAAAGACTAAAAAATAAAAAGTAAATTATTTTGAAAAACAAACATAACTTGTTAAGGAGTTAGCTAGATATGTATTAAAATTGTAAAAAGTATAACAATAATATGAAGAATATTAAAAGCAACAATTTCATATAGTACATAGAAAAAATCAATATTTTAAATTAGAAAAATAAAGTATAAAAATCATTTTTTTGTTTTTTAAATATAATTTTTATAATAGTTTTTAAATTATGTAACAATATAAGTTTTTTAATCAAATTATTTTTTTGTTGTTTGGTCCTTTCTATTTATTCTAAATTTTTTATGATTCTAATATTTTAATTTATTTTTATACTTTTATTTATGTTTTTTAAAATTGAATTAAAATTTAATTGATCTTTAATTTTTCTGTCCATTTTGTTTATATTTTAAATTTTTAAAAAATTTGACCATAAATCCATGTTACGGGGCATATGGTGCGAGGGTAAAATGAGGATATGAAAAATATAATATATTGGAATCTGAATTGAGGGGCATCTCGTAATAAAATTGAAACCTCAGGGGTATATCGTAATGAAAATGGAACCTCAGGGGTATATCATAAAAAAAAATAAAACCTCAGGGGTATCTCGTAATGAAAATGAAACCTCGGGGGTATCTCGTAAAATTCGCTCAAACCTCGGGGGTATATCATGAAATTTCCCAAAAAGGAATAAGAGGGATTGTCAAATGACGCGTACCGAGGGAGAGAGGAGTATGTGAGTAGGAGTAAAAAATATATTTTTCTCAAAATGTTATAACTTACAAAATGTAAGTGCAAAAATAAAAAAAATTATATAATTGTTCATCATTTTTCATACTCTTCAAAACAAGATGCATCATTGATATGTTTTCGTAAACTTAAAATTTTTTATTTTTTGTATGTACGTATTTTTTAAGATTAATTGTGAACCTTAAGTTTTAGAAATGTGAACCAAAGATTGTTAAAAAGTGAATCAAAGGTTGTGAAAGAGTGAATCAAAGAGTTGCTTAAAAGTGAATAAGATGTTTAAAAAAATGAATCTCATAAACAGAGATTGTTTAACTAAAGTGATTCTGATTGGTTGACTAGTGTGAATCAGAGGTTTTAAAGAAGTGAAGCAAAGGTTGTTAAAAAGTGAATCATAAGTTGTTATAAAGTGAATCAGAGTAATTAGAGTGAATCTCGTAAGCATAAATTGATTAACTAAAGTGACTAAAAGGTTTAAGAAATGTGAATCAGAGTTTTTTTATAAAGTGAATTATGCGTTTAAGAAAAGTGAATGAAAAGTTTAAGAAAAGTGATTCTTGTAAATAGAGATTGTTTAACTAAAGTGAATAAAAGGTTTAAGAAAAGTGAAACAGTGGTTTAAGAAAAGTGAATCAAAGGTTTTTAAAGGTGAATCAAAAGCTTAAGAAAAGTGAATATTTTGTTTAATACTAGTAAAAGTTAATCCTACCACAAACATAAGCGAGAACAATATGAAATTTTCATATATTGAAAGTGAATCATTCGTTGAAAAAATAGTGAATTTTATGTTTAAGAAAAGCGAACATTCATATAAAACAATGTGAATCCTTTGTGTTTTTTTAAAAGTGAACCTTAACCTTGCACCACAAACCCTAAAAATACCTTCGACATTTTTAGCATTCCTATGGTGGTTTTTAAGGTGTTTGGGGTAAGATTCATTTTGTTAATAAATAAGGTTTAGTTTATTATTAAAGAAGATTCATTTTGCTAATGAATAAGATTCACTTTTCAAAAACCTAATATATACTCGTTCTAAAAACATAAAATTTTAAATTTACCAAAACATATTCATGATGTATCTTGTTTTGAAGAGCACAAAAAATGATGAACAATTGTGTAAATTTTTTTTTGCACTTTTATTTTGTTAATTATGACATTTTAAAATGTAAAATATTTTTCTTTTTAATTAATCTTTCTCTTATACTCTCTCCGTGATAGAGGAGAGAATTTCAAAAAAAAAAAAGATGTGGAGCACAGTACTGTCGTGCTGGTCTCTCTCATATTTTTCTGTTTTTTTTCTCTAATCCTATGTTGACACATGTATTGTAGTTATACTATAGTATGGCACAGACGTGAGGGTCGCTGTATGGAAAAATTAATTCTATAGAGGCCACAGTCTATGGTCTCTCAGTTTTTCACTGCTCGTTATATAGGTGATCGTCCACTACACCTCCTCCAGCCTGTAGCAAACTCCAGTCCAATTTGGCGGGGTCTACTCTCGGTTCGTGACCTCATTCAGGCAGGAGGTCATAAGCGGATTGGTACAAGGCACACTACTTATGTCCATGATCGATGACTTCCCTTTAAGGAGGGAGGCATGCCCTTCCTTTGGTTTCTCCCTTCTCATATTTGCAGTGCTCCAATTTCGGATTTCATGCTCACCCCCACCACCTGGAATATCCCACTTATTCAGTCATTGTTTCACCCAGATGATGTTCGGCATATTTGTAGTATACCTCTGTCAGCTAATGCTACGTCCCCAGACTCTTGGTTTTGGGGTCTCACTACATCTGGCCAGTTTACAGTGAAAAGTGCGTATCACTGTGATGTTGCTCTGTCCTGTCAGGATCAACCTTCCAGCTCTTCTCTGACAGCATCTCCTACAGGTTTGGCTAATAAGCGGGTATGGACATTGGACCTACCGCCCCGCGTTCGGTTATTTGGTTGGAAACTTTTGCAGGGGGTGGTACCATGTCGAGGCCTGTTGGCTTACCGGCTTCACCGCCCGGACCTGGCGGTGTGCGCACTCTGTGGCCGCTGTGAAACTCTAGTTCATGCTTTCATCGGCTGTTCTTCTGTTCAGCCATATTGGGCCCGCCTAGGTGTGGCACTCCCTTCTCCCTTTTGGTCTGACGCTGCCTTTGTTGATTGGCTTACTCAGTCTTGTACCTCCATGCCCCGCCCCAATCTGTCACTCCTGTTGTCACTCCTTTGGCGTCTATGGTTTGCTCGATGTCAATTCTCAAATGGTCGGGTTTCCACTTTTGAAGCTGGCTGGTCTCAGGCAGACAGTTTTTTCTCGCTCAGCTCTACTTGTTTTGCCTCGAACTCCTTGCCTTCGCTTACCGAGGCCCGCCTTAGTTTTCCCAATTGGGTGGAGATCTCGGTTGATGCCGGATTGGACAGGTTTGGCAGGTTTGGCATTGCAGCGGTTGCAGCTCGATACAACACAGTCCTTGCTGCCGCTCCCATATGGAGGCTGTAGCGATTCCCTTAGGTCTTGATCTTGCCAAGCGCTATGATTTTCGCAGTGTGCGGGTTTTGTGAGATTGTAAGCCAGTGGTTGCTTATCTTTCGGTGTTTGGTCCCACCAGTATTTCACCCACCACAACGCTCTTGCTCAATGATGCCTTGGCACATTTGAGTCTTCTATTGGATTTTCAATGCTTTCACGTTAGTCGGTTAGACAATTTCACTGCTCACAACCTAGCTTTCTTTGTTAGTAAAAATCAGCTCCCTGCGAGTTGTTGGAAGTCTTCTGACTTCCCTCCCTATGTACTCACTATGTGTTCTTAATATAATCTATTCGTTGGTTTTCAAAAAAAAAAAAAACATGGGTAATGGCAAATACATTGCGGTCAACGACCAGTGCCTGGATGCTTCGGGCTACACTTTGCAAAGTAGTCGACACGACACATACCCAAGGTCTCCCAGCAATAACCTCCCACGGTTTTGGCCATGACGACTACCCCCGCGCCATTATCTGCCAAGATTCTTATCTGCAGATTTCAATATATAGATATAGTGATTAGAGATTATAAACTAATTAATTAACTAGATGAGGATACGTATGTTATTAGAAAGAAGAATTGGAAAAACCGCCCTGAAATTTATTAGAGATATAAACTACTTTTATATGAAAAGGCCTAACGGCCTAAAGATACAGGTAGTGAGAATAAGTTTACTTACCTGAAATTAGAAAAGTGAGGACGATGATCAACTAGATGGAAAATATCAAGCGATGAATTTACAACATCTTCTGCTTTATCATTTGAGATTGGGAGAGAATTATCTGGGCCGGTTGTGGAGGGAGAGGAAATGAAAGGGGAAGTTTAAACTTAGCTTTATAGAGTTGCTCTACTAGTCTTGTAAATTAGGCCCTATTCTTTTGTGTATTAGGGGTTACTAGGAGACAGCTGATACTAGCTGATATTGACTGATAACTGATTTTAAAAGAATGAGTTTAACTGCTCAACTCAGTCAAACATACTAAACTAGCTGAATACAAGAGACAGTTTGAGTTTAAATAGTTACGAGCAGATAGCTGATATTAGCTGATATTAACTGATGACCTATTCTAAAAGAATGGGCTGAATTGAACACTAGCTGATAATGCGTGAACTAGCTGAAAGTTGGATAAAAGAATGTGAAGTAAACCGTTAAAGATAACCAGACAAGAAAGAATATGGTCCGGTTCCGTAAGGATATTAATCTGTTGTTTAATAGCTTAACAAGAAAAGATCTTTATTTGTTCACATTAATAAAACACCCTTACTTTCTTCAGAAGAGACCAGATTGCAATATCTCTTCCTTTTCATTTGTATTTCTTTTTCTTCTTGTTCACTAGCTTGGGTTGCACCTATCTCATTTAGTTTCCTTGCAGTAATATATAGATAGAAGCACTCTACAACATTACGATGAAGTGTTGTGTCAAATTAAGTGTTTATGACATTTATTAATATGTTTGAGGTTCTAAGTGATATCTCTAGCGGTACGAATTGCTCATATAGTGAAAATCAACTTAAAAATGACGATATAATTTTTTTGGGTGCAGCTGTTGAGTAAAAGAAAGTAGATGAAGTCAATATTATATTTTAGAAGTAGGAGAAGTAAGAAGAAGAAAGTGCTATGTTTCACTACTAAACTCGTTCAAGAACAATATTGTATTTTTATCTTAAATGCAACTTACCTTGATGTTGACTACTATACTTTTGGATTATAATGATGAATATTAGTGTTCAACATGCGTTATTGTACACTCTTTACATTTTTGATGCCATTTGAGCTTATAACCTACTACATTTATTGTTTGAGAATTCATTGGTCATTTTATGAATACTATTGTATATATCAATAGGTAGATGTGCGACATTGTAGAAATAACAAATTGAATTGATTATATTTAGTGTTAGTAAAAGTTTTACTAACATAAGATTGTGAGTTTGTATAGCTATTACACGATGGTTATTATGTTTGTATAAACGGCTTTTACTAAGAAAATATGTGTTAGTAAAAATGCATAACCCTTAACCGACAAACATTATAAGTGTCGGTATAGACCAATAGTATCTGAGGTTATACCAACATTTTTTTGTGTTGGTAAAGGTCAACCAAGTCCATACTGACACTATTTGTGGTTGTACTGACACAAAAAATGTGTCTGTAAATGGAATTTTTTTGTAGTCATGAAACACCCAAAGTGTCTAAAAACATTCAGCACCTAATCACAGTCCGAATGCTTATGAGTATTAGCAAAAAATTTAAAAGAGTTATAAACTATTTTAAAACATAAAATTCATCTAATAAGTTCAAAAGCATCTAACAAGCAAAATTCAACAGAGAAAATAGGATCATCCTGCTAAAGCGCACGTTCTCCCTTGAAGAATCCAAAGGAGGAACCGTTCAAGTTGATGTGAGATGATGTAAAGGTGGCACACTACATAAACTAGTTCATGGACATAGGGGTAAAATTAAAACGAGAGGATGAAGTGGTGGGAGTTCCAGTCAATGGTGTCAAACATCTTTCTTATATCCTCTTTCTTCATGTAGCAAAGAGATGTGTGAACACAATGGTACTACTTCATCATGCTAGAGAAAACCAAGTAAAGAGAATTTACCGCCTCATTTCACGAATTAGGGAAATTAAAATAGTTTTTAAGACTTAAAACATCACATCCAAGATAGTTCTTTTAGTTTAAGAGTATTCTATTGAAACCTATACATTTTGTTGGTTTATCGATGATTATAAATCATCGAATAATCTGCCACAATTACTCCCTCATCGATAATGTTTTAACATATTATTGATCTTGAGTTTAAATCCTCCAAACTACCCCTTCTCGGTAACATTTGAATATAAATAAGATTTTTCTTATTCTTCTTTATGACCTTACATTTTTCCGTTATGCTTTGTGAAAATTTTGCTTATACTACTAGTTTAAATATCCTAGATCAATTTAATAAATTTTGATGCTCAAAGTTAAATTATTTTAATATTTTCTTATATTAGATAACATTATATGGTAAAACACCAACAATTGTATGTAATTGTCACTATGTCAATAAAAAGAAACAAAACACAAAGAAAAAAAATCTAAATATTAGGACTCAATCCATGAACCATCTTGTTAGAAGCGGTGCTACTAGGTGGACAGTCACCATTAGCCAGCCAATAGCATAGGCAGGTCCTATTTTCACAGATAGTCGCGCCGTTGGAATGCCTCGCCCTGCATCGTCCATGGCAACCAGCACACCCACCAGGAAGCGTCTCTTTACACACAATACCTTCTGTCTTTTAAACCATCTGCACAACTACAACAAAAAAGTTCTCATAATTCCATACTTAGTTTTAATTAATTATTCCGTGTTAGCAAACATGCATGTGGTACATTCAAAGATATCGGTGTACCTGTTATGAGGATGACAATGAGCAAGAGGATGTGGGATGTGGCTGAAAGTGCTTTCACCATCAAAGAGTAGTTTGTTTGATTTTAGTGTTGAATGTGAATCTAATAATTGTGATAAGCTAAGAGGAAAGGATGGTATTATAAAGGGATGGGTGATAATGAAGAGACAACTATAGAGATTTACGGCGTCGAAACTATTCACAAATTATAGAGGGTTTTAATTGGTTTAACACACCTAAAAATTCATATCAAAGATAATCTTTTAAAAGTTTAAGGATATTTGTTGTACTCGTCTATTTTGAATGTTTAAGACTCCGTAAACATAAGTAATAGAGAAAATATACATATAACATATGACTTTTTCAGGAATTGATAAATAAGAAGTTTCAATGTCATATATTCAACTGAAAAGATAGAGGAGGTGTTAATGAGACATATGGACTAATTAAAATCTAATTTATGCTCAAGTTAGTTAATTAATTAGAAGTTGAATTTTTATGTCATATGCTACCTAAGAGTGACTAGAACTTAATCAAGTCTATTTAACAAATTAGCAAATTTGGTTACAAGTTATAAGCATGCAGAGAAAAGGACTAAAATGGAAGTTTTTAGTGTAATGCGGATCCCAAGAGCCATTTCTGTTTCTTGGGGAGAGTTTTTCTGGATCATTTTATCATTTTAAGTAAGAACTAATGTTTTCACTTATTGTTGAGTAGTTTTATCTTAATGTTTCGGGTGGTAAAAATAATGTATTTACTTCTAGACTTTTATTTTTTGATTTAATTTTATCTTTGTATGAGTGATATTATTTCCTTATTTTGAAAAATTATCTATTTCTTGCATGATGTATGAAATACCCCAAACTTAAATATAGTGATTAAGATTATTCTAATCCTTATTTAAGAGCCTAATAATGCTTAAGCAATATTGGTAAGGAAAAATAAATCCAAAAGAAATAATAAACGCTTAAAAAGCGAAAAACGCTAAATAAGCGTTGGACAATTGTAGGAGGTATGGGACCTCGGTTAGTGTATTATATGGATTCTAAAGGTTTAATAAGACCTAAATATTATATGGGAACAACGCCCGAAGAAAACGGACCCAAATAATGAATTAAAACGCTAATAGAGCTTTAGAGCACGTTTTTCCGAGAAAACCCGAAAACGTGACTTTAAGTGGTCAAACGGACCCGTAAAAATTATAAATCATTAAATAACAATCATTAAGCAATTATGGAAGCTTAATAGTCAATAAAATTAATTAAACGAGGAAATTCCGTAAAACGGGTTCTGGTTAGTAAAAACTGTAACAACCGGGAAGTAGTGGGGTGAGAGTGTAATAAGATAAAACTAGTGTGTCCACTTTTGTAAATAAAAAGCAAAAGTTTGAGTGAGTGTGTGTGTGTGTGGTCGGTAGCCCCTTCCCCTCACACCCTCTCTATTTCTATAATATGCTAAAGGACACAAAAATAAAGTAAAAAGCAACCCCACCCTCTCTCACCTCTCACTTCCCTCATCTCTCTCCTATCCCTCTCCTTCCCTCCACCGATCTCTCTCTCTTCTCCCTCCCATGCTGGGCGATTTTGAGAGCTCCAACAACAACAATGGCAACCTCATCTTCTCTCCCATGCTCTACCTTCATTTGAGCTCCAAATGTAAAAATAATTACATATTTGTAATCCCCTCATCTTCCTCTACATTTCTCTCTTTTCAAAATCCAAAAATGAGGAAGTTCATCTCCATGGGTTTTCCCCATTCAAAGAGAAAATGGTACCAATGGGTAGCTTGGAGTCTCCTCTCTCCATTAAGGTAAAAATCTACATGAAAAACTTATGTTTTCTTCACCTCCTTTGGTAACCGATTTTTGCCCATAGTAATGCCTTGTTTTCTCTCTCCTTTTGAGCATAAATTTCACCTTGCAATGGTGGTGGATTCTCCTTCTTGAACCAAGGGCTAAAGCCCCTCCTAAAACACTCCAAAGGTAAACCCTAGAATTTGTATTCTAAACACTCCAATGAATTAGTGTTAATTTAAGGGTTAGCATTTTAATTGCACTCATTTTGTGTACATTGGGTGATGGGAATGGAGTTTGGCAACTCCATTCCCCATGTAGCCGATTTGGGCAAGAAAGAGAGAAGAAGAAGAAATGGAAAAGAAAGAAGGAATTAAGAGCCTAAGGTAAGAGCTCTTTCTTGAATGGTAAATTTAATGCATTAGAGTAATGGATGTGGGTAAACCAATTTAAGGAACCCAAAATATTCTATTGGTATTGTAGTATTGGAATTTTGGGTATTTGTGAACTAGTATGTGAATTATAGGCCTTAGAGCCAAGAGTATTGTATATGTGTATTAATATTATGGATTGAGGAAGTATTGATGAATTGGTATTGTATTGATTGCTGGTAGGACCCTTGTATGGGTGTGGCTAGTTTTAGGAATAAACTTGGTGAGAATGGACTTATGTGAGTAAGTAAGGAAAGTAGGTAAACTATGGCAAAATTTTGGTAGAAAATGTATATTTAAGGATGACTTGGTGAATGGGAGAACCAAGGTGTGTATTGAAGTTAGTAGAGATATTTAGTAACTATGGATTGGTATGTAGTATGAGGATGTAAGAGTGTAAAATCTGTAGCAAGAAGTATTATAATGCATTGGAGGAACTAGGAGGAACTAGGTGAGCTTGGAGAGCTTAAAGTGTGTAGTAAACCACTTTGTAACAGATTTTGAAAGGAGCTAGATAATGGGAAAGGATTGAGTGGAAAATAATGTAATGAGGATATTAGTAGTGGTATTGGTAGTAAGAGTATTGAATGGTAAAGGTTAAAGTGAAAATCTGTAGCATAAGAGGAAAGAAAATTATTGTAAGTGTTGGAAGGAAGTGAGGAGAAATTGTGTATGTGGATTTAGAAATGAGTAAGGAATTAGGTGGATGAACTAAGGCAATTTGGAGGGCCTAGGTAGTGTTTAAACATGTGGGATTACATGTAGGAAGATTGGAGAAACAATGGACAAAGTATAGAACTGAAAACAGAATTCAAAACTGAAATACTGGGCCGGACCGACCTTGGGACCGGACTTGCAAGGTCGGTCGAGCCCAGATTTACAAAGGACGGAAACCTTCTAGAATGGACCGACCTTGGGACCGGACATGCAAGGTCGGTCAGCCAGAAGAATTTCCCGTAATGTAACCCACTGGAATGGACCGACCTTGCGACCGGACTTGCAAGGTCGGTCGACTCAAAATTTTCCCGTCATGTAACTTACTGGGATGGACCGACCTTGTGACCGGACTTGCAAGGTCGGCCGGGCTAAAATTTTTCGTCTGTAACTCACTGGAATGGACCGACCTTGGGACCGGACTTGCAAGGTCGGTCGGCCCTGAAATTTTCCAGCGCATTTCCCTACTGACTTCGACCGACCCTGGGACCGGACTTGGGTAAGGTCGGTCGAGTCATACAAAAAAAATGTTTATTATATGGTTATACTAATCATATGTATGTAGTAATACACCATTAATGGAGTAGCAACGGTAAGGAAGTAAGTATGTAAATGGGAAACAAGTATGAGGAGTAATTAAGGAAGTTGAAAGTATAAGAACGTTAAGTTAAACCAAATCAATGGGATAACGGGAGTAGTAGCTATGAATGTAGTGTAATGTTTAGTATTAATGGAACCATTTGGCATGTAGCCGGAGGTTCGAGAATAAGATTCGAGGAACAAGTATGGACTAAGGAGCAAGGGAACACCCGATAAGTCAATCAACGGTGAAAGGTATGATTTCTTCATGCTCTGTATCCTAACCTGGTTACCCCGATTTGTGTGCTTATGTGATCACCAATAAGATAAATGCATGAATCGGACTTATATTGCACTTAACTGTGTTTGAACTATTTTGTTCTTGAGTATCTCCTTGAACATTTAGTTTGTATAATTCATGAAATGTATGAGTGGAAATGAAGAGTATGTGTAAGTATTGTGTACTTGTGTACTGTATGGATGTATGGAAATGAAGTAATGACTTCTACTAATTCCTAACAATCTAACTCCTAACATGAGTAATGAGTAAATGGAATGAGTAGAAGTCCGATATAGTTTCGGCCACGCGTGAGGATAAGGAAACACAAGAGGTTGGATCCGAATCCTGGCTGTAATCATTTCCATGGACCAAACCCCTTGAATGAGTAGCATCCTGGATTAGTGGGCCACCCTAAAGCCCGGTGGTGGGATGTAGTAATCCCTGCCCGGAGGTCATACCGACTTAACTGGAGTAAAGTAAGTAAGAAGTAAGTATTGTATGAGTATCGGTCTCGACTATTGTAAGTCATTGACCTTGAGTAATGAGTATTGAACACCCGATTAACCCGGGCGTGTAAAGAAGCTAACAAGCCTTCTGTGTGAATTGGAGAAGTGTATCTCCGTATTGCGTATTGAGTATGTAATGAGTATGTATTGTGTATGTGTATCCTGGAAGATGGTAAGTAAGTATGGGTTGACTTGTATTGTCTTCCAAGCATGTATTGTACTGTGCGAATGTATGAATACCTTGTGTAGTATTGTAGTATCATGAATGAAAGCATGTATGTATGAATGTATGTATTGTAAATTGAATTGCATGTATTCGACCAAATGGTCGGCGTACCCTCGCTAGTCGGGGGTATGCGGTTATCATGCTCAGCGAAAGCTGACCCCTCGGGGGAATGTTTTTAGTGTGCAGGTACCTGAAGAGGATATGGTCAAGGTAAGAGACCGGTGGCCACATTTGGACTGCTAGTAGTGGAATGTAAAGGAGTACTAAGTAGTACTCCCCTTGTACCTAGGAAGTAAGTAGTGTGTGAGGAATGGGTAGTAGTTAGACTCTTAATGAGTACATAGGAACTTGGAAGAATCATGATGTTTGTATTTGGAACTTAGTAAACTCGGTTATGTACATTGTATCGTGTAGTATTGTAATGGAGTAACGTGTTGAATGGAGCATAGCAGTACGTGATTAGTAAACGGAGTATGTATTGTATATGTGTAGTACTCGGGATTCCGGTCCATCAGACCGATGCTGTATGTAGTAGTAGCCTTGTTAGTCACGTGGGTGGCTAACGGCATTGTATCACCCGCCGTTGAGTAAGTATGTATCCGCTGCGAGAGTACGAATGCATAAGAATGTTGGATGGTAATGACAGTATTAGCGGTAGGGGTGTTACAAAAAGTGGTATCAGAGCGATACTCGCTCTGATGACTGGAAATACCGAGTTTAGGAAATACCGAGTTAGGAATTAGAAGCGTAGGGCTATGGGCTGAGTGATAGCATTAGATAGATGCTAGTTAGGAACTCCCGGTGAGTACCGGATACCTACAACACCAGTCCCGCCCACCGCAAACCCCATTGTATAGCTTGGGAAAGGACGCCAGAGAGAAGAAAAGTCTTCTCATACTCGGGAAAAGCCCGATCTGGCAATTGTGAAGCAATCACACAGTAACAAGAACCGACATATGGTAGATTCCAAGAATTGGGAGTCCCGGAGATGGATCCCGGTTGGACAACAATAGCCGCATTTAATAGCGGTAGGATGAGCACTCCAACTACAAGGAGGCTACAACTTATAACAGCATGGGGCGACGTGCTCTGCAGTCGCGAAACCTAGCTAACCAACCAGCAGCAGGAAGGAAGCACTAACCGTGCAACAAAATGAGAAAAGGAGTAGTAATGGAACCCGCGACACAAGTCTGCGGAGCAGCAGTAGCTAAAGAATACCACCAAGGGTATACCAGTTGACTAAGGACATAGTCGGGAGTGGTTAACTCCAAAACTACAACGCCAAAAGGTTACAATACCTGGCCGACATAGCTTGTACAGCTATAAGGACATCCACGGGATATGAACCGGTAGGACTACAAGAGTAGTGCCTCAACAAGCTAAGGCTCAATAACCACAATAAATGTGTGGGAACGAGCAACAAGGAATAACACTAAACCAAATCAAGGGAATCTCCAAGGATTGGAGAAATACCCAGATCTACGACAGCCATGTCCAGATCGCTGAGAAGCCACCTAAAGAATCAAGTGTCCCAACCATAGGTCAATATGATCAAGGGAAGAGTCAACAAGACTATTAAATGCAAGAGGAAACCATACCGTGACCGGTATAGGTTTACCCAAAAACCACCAGTACCACGCACTTGCCATGGCAAGTGCAGTAAGAACAGGAACGCGTGGAGGACTTCTAACACACCACAAGTACATAGTAATGTACTGTGGCCGTAATAGAACAACTACTGGATCACACATCCTAAGAACTGAAAGAATGGAACCTTGGAAAGGCCTGACGGCCTGACCATTGTACAAAGGATACACCAGTCAGCGGAAAGCTGGACTTGGTCAAGATTTTGAACATGGCTATGCCATGAAGAACCTCTTTTAACACCGAGCTATTATTTTTCAAAACCAAGTTCTCTTACAAAACCACAAACCTTCTTTTAAACCTTGGATTTTAAAACCAAACCAACAGAATTACGGTGAGTATCATAGAATGATACAAGAGGAGTTGACAATAGAATACTTCACTTAGGCGTGTGATGAGCACTACGAGTGCACCCAATTACGGGATGTGGGACAACTGCACTTCGAAGGAGCTTGTGGGCCTGACAGATAGTTAGGTAAGTGGTAACGTACCAACACGGTACCCCACGTATGTATACATGTAGTGTACGAAACACGGGAAGTAGTCAACTCCGTTCTACGGACCATAAGTAAGTTTAAACCAGGACAACTGGAACTCCAGACGATCAAGGAGGAGGAACTCAACTAAGAAGTCAGCAAAAGAACTCGGAGAATCCATCTGAGGATACAAAATAAGAATTAAACGTGCAAAAAGCACAGACTAACAAGTATAGACATTGGAGATGTCTTGAAGACATCAGGAAAACACATGACAGCTGGGAAGTATACCCAGCCTGAATACCGTAAGGCAAATGCCTAATGAGAACATCGCAATGTTCCATGAACGGGACGGGAATCCCAAGAACAATTGCCAAGACTACCAAGGAGCGTAATCCATCACTAGAGAGGATTTTTTTAAACCTAGTCTTAAGCACTAGGAGCAAGTATAAACAGTCTACCCAAGAACGGGAGACGTGTAACCCAAAAAGGGATAACTCAAAATACAATACCACAAGGCGGTATAGTAGGCACAACATGCCATGAACACTAGCTAGATGTAACGGCGTGACCAACAACGCCCAGGAGCAATCCTTAAAGGGGTGTTTGAATTAACAACAGTTGAACAAGCATCATGACAAGAGCACATGAGCTAGAACGAACATTCGGTTAGGACGCCGGAGGGATTTCACTTAACAGGAAATACCCTAAATTATCAGAAGGCTCGGATTAACACCCGATTGCCTAAAGGGTCTCCTATGAACGGAAGCGTGATGTCATGACTTACCATGGAGCCTAGTAATACCTCCAACCTATGGGGTATACATGGAGTGGAAACATGCATAGGCAGCTTGTGAAGAGCATAACCTGCAGTAATAAGGCTTAAAGGCCATCAACCAACTACGATATGTAAACCTTAACGGTTGCATAACCCACACCTTTTGATAACAAAACTTGCAAGAGTTATTGTCTCATACGACAAGAAATCAACAACTGGACCATCAATTCAAACCCAACTTTATGAGTGGCTTGGACTAATGGCTATCTCAATGTCACTGTCACTAGAGCATCACCCTATGTAACACCCCTACCATTAATACAGTGCTTACTGTCCAATCTCCTTACACATCAGATACACGCAGCGGATACATACTTACATAATGTGGGTGATACAATGCCGTTAGTCACCCCCGTGACTAACAAAACTACTGCTACTACATACAGCATCGGTCTGATGGACCGGAATCCCGAGTATTACATATCTACCATACATATTCCGTATACCAATAAATGCTACAATCTTCCATTCGATACAATACTTCAAGTACAATACAATATAATCCACATACCGAGTTTACTAAGATCCTTATACAAGTATAATACCTCTTCCAAGTTCATACGTACTCACTAAGAGACTACTTACTACCCGTTCCTCACAAACTACTTGCTTCTAAATACAAGGGTGTGCCTCCGGTCTCTTACCTTGACCATATTTGCTCCGGGTACCTGCACACTAAAAACGTTCCCCCTAGGGGGTCAGCTTTCGCTGCGCATGATAACCGCATACCCCGCGTACTAGTGAGGGTACGCCGATCACTTGGTCGAATACATGCAGTTCATTTTCATACAAACATACATGCTTACATGCTCTTACACACAATACAATAATACTTACGCGAGGCATACATACTTACACTTCATTACATACAAGGAATACTATATAACCATCCAATACATACTTACCTTCTTCCGAATGCACATACTCATTACATACACAAAGTACCGTTCTTGTTAGCTTCATTGGTCCACCCGGGTTAATCGGGTGGGGATTACTCTTTTACTCGTTACTTCATACATACGCATACATACTCATACTCATACTCATACATACTTACTTACTTACTCTTACTCATGTTAAGTCGTCGGGACCTTCGGGCAGGGACTACACGGTCCCACCACAGGGCTTTACTTGGCTCACCAATCCAGGATGCTACCCACTTAAGGGATTTGGGCCGTGGACTAGCTTACGAACCAGGAATCGGATCCAACCTCTTGTGTCTCCTCATCCTCACGCGTGGCCGAAACTATATCGGACTTCTACTAATTCCAATTTACTCATACTTAAGTTAGGAGTTAGGTAGTTAGGAATTAGTAGAAGTCATTCACTCAAGCCACATATACAAATACTTTGCTCAATACACTTCCATACGGAGTACAATACAATACATAAGTACAATGCAAGATTCAAATACACTACATCATCATTCATATATTTCATGAATTATACAAACTATTGTTCAAGACAAATATCGAGAACAACGTAAACAAGCACAAGTAAGTGCAATATAGTCCGATTCGTGCTTTTATCTTATTAGGTGATCAAGTAAGCACACAAATCGGGGTAACCAGATTAGGATACAGGGCATGAAGAAATCATACCTTTCACCGACGTTTTCGTACTACCGGGTTCCTTCAACGTGCAACTATTCGATTCCTATACATACATGAAGTAGTATGATCAATGATCCATTATTGATCTACTTACTCCTTCATTGATACTTTCTATTTATACTTACTACTTCATTACTTTCTTACTTGGTTATAGACCATTCTTTTCTTTACTACTTCTTACATTTGTTGCCTTACTCATTTACTTACCTTCCTACCATTATTGCTTCATTAATGGTGTATTACTACATACGTATGCTTATATTTGTATAGGCATATATGTATACATATGATAACTATAATCATATCATACAACATTTTTTTTTGTTTGACTCGACCGAACTTGCAAGTCCGGTCGCAAGTTCGGTCCAAGTCAGTAGGTTACATCGCGTGAAAATTCCAGGGCCGACCGACCTTGCAAGTCCGGTCCCAAGGTCGGTCCATTCCAGTAAGTTTCATATGTGAAAATTTTAGCCCGACCGACCTTGCAAGTCCGGTCGCAAGGTCGGTCCATTCCAGTAGCTTGCATTACGGGAATTTTTCTGGCCGACCGAACTTGCAAGTCCGGTCGCAAGTTCGGTCCATTCCAGAAGGTTTCTGACGGGGGAGATTTCTGGTCCGACCGAACTTGCAAGTCCGGTCGCAAGGTCGGTCGACTCCAGAAGGCTTCCCGTCTTGTAAATCTGGGCTCGACCGACCTTGCAAGTTCGGTCCTAAGGTCGGTCCGGCCCAGTACTTCAGTTTTAAAATCTGTTTTTGGGTGTTTTCTTTACCCATTGTTTCCCCAATCTGTACCAATACTTCCCTACATGTTTACCACTCATTTAGATGTTCTAAATCACCTTAATTCATCCACCAAACTTGCTACTCAATTCCTACACAACTTACACCAATCTTCATCATCTCATTTCAACACTTACATTATTTTTCTTCACACTAATGCTACAGATTTTGGTTTTCCACATCATGTTACAGATTTTTACCTTAACTCTTATTCTCCAATACTCCCTCAACTAATGTCACTCTTGGCATCTTAAGTACACTAGTTCACATCCTAACTCCATCCCACTTACCAACTCATTTTCAAATCTGTTTCAAAACACTAAACTACTCCCATTATACTCTCCAAATACTTCCTCTTCTTAAACACTTAAGTCCCCAGATTCCTAGACCAATTTTGACATGGTCTCCCCTATAATTTTACACTCTCACCACATTGTTTTACTCACATAAATGCTCCACACCACCTGTTTATAGTCAATATCAATATACCCCTCTCTCATACACAAAATACCACACTAACAACATTAAATTCCTGCACTCAAACATTAATTCCCATCCATGTTTCAACAAGTTTTAATTGTCTTTAAAGGTTCAAAATACTCATATCCTCCTACACATTACACTACTACTACATTACCATTTTCATTACTAATTTCAACTTCCAAAAAAAAGCTGTTACATACATATATTTACAAGGTTACACAAAAGAGCATCCTTACCTTGTTTCT
This sequence comes from Limonium bicolor, assembly GCA_023374045.1. NCBI lineage: Eukaryota > Viridiplantae > Streptophyta > Magnoliopsida > Caryophyllales > Plumbaginaceae > Limonium > Limonium bicolor. The sequence continues at coordinate 105,946,741 of CM041780.1, forward strand.
CCTTCTAGTTTTCTTTCTTCCTCTTGCTCCTTCCTTCTCTCTCTACCGGTTATAGTACTTCACCCAATCTATCATTATAACCCATACATACACACCATTTCAATACTAAAACTAACCCTAAACATTATTTAAGCTTTAATGTAGGTTTTAGGGTTTAGAATTTTCATTACCTTGCAAGGGTACAAGTGCTGTTTGGAATAGCTCAAGAATAATGTTTCCCACCTTTCAAGAGTGCCAAAACCGGCTGGGTACAAGAGGAACCAAACAAGGTTTTAGCTAGATTTTCGTTTTGCCCTTAAGGCTATAAAAAGATGGAGTTTTTAAGAATATTTTTACCTCAATAGAACAAGGAGAAGAAGGTGGTTCTAATGGTGGTCTTGAAGCTCCAAATGCTCCACACCCATGGAGATGAAAGTTCTCCTTTTCGAGTTTGAAAAGATAGAAATGTAGCTCTTGATGAGAGGCTTCCAATGGTGTAGTTTTATAATTTTTGGAAGAGATTTGAGGGGGTTACAAGAGGAGAGAAGAGGAAGTTTGTGTGGGTTTGTTTATTTCTCCATGGAAATCGCATGGAAGGAGGAGGAAGAAGAAAAGAGAGTGAGTGAGGGTGAGTGGTATTACGTGAGTGAAGAGAATGAGAGTAGGAGAGAGAGTGTGAGAGAGTGGGGTAATAAAGTAGATAAAGTAGTAGTTTTATTACTTTTGTTGTTTTGTAAATAAGAGGGAGTTAGTGAGTGTGTGAGAGAGGGGGAATAGGGGCCGGCTGGCACCACACACACACCACACAACTTTACTTTTATTTTAAAAGTGGACACATAAGTTTGGTCTATTTATGTTTCTACCCCACAACTTCCCGTTTTTGACAGCTTTTACTAATCTCTCGTTTTATTGATTTTATTGGTTCTAAAGCTTCACTAATATTTATTAATGATTATTTAGCTGACCAAAATTGTTACGAGTCTGTTTGACCCGTTTAAAGTCACATTTTCCCGGTTACCTCGAAAAACACGCTTTGAGGTTCGTTAGTGTTTTTAATCCATTTTAAGGATCCGTTTTCTTCGGGATTTGTTCCCATATATTATTTAGGTCTTATTAAACCTTTAGAATCCATATAATACTCTAACCGAGGTCTCATACCTCCTATGGTTATTTAACGCTTATTTAGCGTTTTCCGCTTTTTAAGCGTTTCTTTATTTCTTTTGGATTTATTTTTCCTTACTAGTATTAATTAGGTACCATTAGGTCCTTAAATGCATATTAGATTAATTTTAATCCCTATATTTAAGTTCAGGGTATTTCAATCTACCCCCCTTAAGAACTTTGTCCTCAAAGTTGCTCGAGGTTATAGGTTTACAATGCTTACTCATTCTTACGTGTCTAATACCAAAGCCATACGTTCTTCCTCCTTACTAATCCCAAATCCGTCACTCAAGGTTCCTACATACTATACCATACCATGCCGTACTAGCGCACCATAATTACTCCAATCCATATTACTATCAACCATCCGGTTCCTCATTACAAAATTTATACATACGTACAATGCAAAGCTATCCCCAAAGCAATGCAATACACATACAATCCCGCAGGCACTCCGGTCATCTCGATGCAAGACTCCTCTATGTCCCGCTGCCTTTGGAATAATACAACATGCTACACTACTATCTTCTCCGGTACAAGCTTCTAGCCAAATCCTTACTCTCGGTCTAAGGGAAATCCTTCCCAACAGCTAATTAGAAATCTTTCTAAAGCATCCAACTCCAATTTCCAAGTTACATTCATTACTTCTATCCAATGCGTGATTCTTGTGACCACTTGAGGGAGCTTCAAGAATCGTTCGACCCTGATGTGATCAGCACCAGTGTTGAACTATCTATCCACCCCAATTTGTGTTTGGTTTCCCTTGATCTGATCAGGATCAAGTTCGACTTCCCACGTCAGTTTCAAACAAACAATTAATTAGTTGTTTTCATTTTCTATCTTTTTACTCTTTCTAGTCGTGATACGAATTCATACATCTCCAAAGGATGGAATCACTCCATCGATCATCCTCACTCTACTTCCCGAATGCTTTACTCCATGGTTCAATACCTAACGCTCATTTCATCAACCTTCACTACTTTCATCCATTACTCACCATTACCGTCCAATATTCTAACTAAGGAATACTATACTTATAAGATTTAGTTGACTTTAATTGCTTCAATTAATTAACTTACGATTCCACTACTCATAAACTTCATTCATCTACTATCCTCATTCATTTCGTACTACTTCTTCAAAGGCTACAATACTTGTGGAGCTCCGTCCACTGCTCATTACTTTTCTTTTACTAATACTCTTACACTGGTGTTACAAGATGGGTATATTCACCATATGGTATTTGCATGTCTAATGCTTAGTTACCACAATTTCACTATGAATGAACACGTATGTTTATATAACGTAAGTACCACTCATCGAATCAGTTATCATTTGTGCTATGCACATTATAGTTTTATATGTTTTATTTATAAAACTTGCATTAAGCGGTTTTCGCTCTACCCCCTTAAAAGGGATTACGCCCACGTAATCTACCATATGTTATTATTATTAAACATTGGTTTAATCAGTTTGGGCAAGCTGAAGCGTTTAGCTTCATTACGGTATATTATATAATATGCTTTGGTCAACAGGGTCTTAACCATACCCATGGTTTAGTCTTTGCGCCAAGAATCCCTATATGAGTTTATTTAACTCATAATTAATTCGGTTCTAGCCTAACCGGCTTCAAGGCATTAATAGCCATTCTATTATACTTACTAGGTATATTATCTCCTAGCTAGGGCCCACTAGCTTCTGCTGCGCGACCCTGTTACTCGGGTTATTCACCCTTCTTGTTATCCTTAATGTGCTATACATCACCTTCTTATCCGTCTATTATGGGAATAAGGTTTACTAGACAATTGCGGTATTCTTTAACCGTGTTTGGGCTCAATGAGTTTAAGATTTATAACCAGCTCTCTAGTAACCTTCTGCACATGCTATTCGTGCTTCTACGATTATTCGTTAAGTTCCTTCGACTTATTGTCAGGCGAGGTTAAGTCACCACTTAACTGTAGTGCTTCCTCTGTTGTCACTAGCTTCTAAATTATACCAGTTCTTCTGGTTCAGTACAAGTGTTCTTTACTTGTATGACCTTGCATTTCTATGCGTCGGTCCTAATGACTTTGATATGTCTCCTTTCACCTTTTACTCCAATGGAATTCACATTTTTGTGATTGTTAGTGTATTGTACACTCTTCATGTTTCTTTGGCCCTATGCCATGTTTGTTGGTGAAAGGAAAGATTTACTACGGTTTACATTCTCCATATCCCTAGCCATCTCATTAGATCCTTAGCTGAACAAGTGCAATGCCAAAACACCCAGTCATACAGAGTGCAGAGGCGTAAACGCTTGACAGTAAGTCACTTATGTGATAGGAACGAATATTTCTGTGTGTCATCTCATACTTATACTCTGTGTCATTGCTTAACTACTTCCTCATAGCGGTCGCCTGTTGCGCACCGTATTCTTACTCATTGTACAACATTGCTTTTACTGTTTCTGTTACTGTGGTAGTTCCTTTTTACTTAGTGACATTGTCATTGGCACCATTTCCTTATGGTGTGTATACGCTGAGGGTTTCCTATATTCGTGTATATGACGGTTGTCGTAGCATCC